>CM034461.1:29919596-29973069 GCA_019925255.1 Litchi chinensis
TACATTTTTATAAAACCAAAATTTACCTACGAGTAAACAAACACTTCGACTATGATTTCAATTTCCTCCCAACTTCTTTCTTCTTAAATAAGTATTATTCATCATAATTTTCACACACATAAGTATGAATTCATACTAAAAATGCATATATGCATCATATATATAAAATGTATGAATATTTATAAATTTATAATCTCGAACATTAGTGTGTTTCAAAATGTAATATATTGAATATATATACACAAATGTACACAAGTGTCTAGCACAACGCGCCCATCTATATATATACAAAACGAAAGATCGTCGTCTCGTCTGACGATGACATGCAATGGAAGTAAATAAGCTACACAATAAACAAACAAGTTAGTGCAACGAAAATATAACATCACATATACTAACATAGCAATTTACTATTTGTTCAAGTTTTACGATTTCCTTCAAAACTCCAATGTATATCCTTGAAACATTCTAACCATCACGGACGATTATAACTTGCCAACGTGAAACTTACTGAGGTATCTCAACTACTACATTACAGAATTTACTACATCGCACATAGGGCGTTAAATCTTATTACTGAGCAACTACAATGTGGGATTTTTTGCATCACAAGTGTAGTGCTAAAATTCTATGCGACTACAAGTGGAATTTTCTGCATCGCTACATAGCGCTATATTTTACTATAATCTGAGCGACTACGGACAGAATTTTCTACTTCGTCACGTGACGCTAAATCTCATAAACTTTTAAGGCATACACATGGGTTTTTCCACTAATCTTATTTAGTGTCAAAAGCACAAACTCACTAGTTTCGGAACTTTGAAAACTTTCTCATTTCAACTCTTTTTAAATGCAACTTAGTATTAATTTCAATTACTATATAGATTCCATAGGAACCTGTACACTCAAACTTTAATCTTAATATTGAAAATCATTTTCATTCTCATTTATTACTTAGATATTATATTGTTACAAACAATCAAGAATTGATATAGAATTCAAGCAATCATAAGTGGCGAACCACTTACCTTGAAGCCGCGCCACTCCGCGTCAAGCGTCTCGATGAGGCTCTTGGATGTCGCTCACGCGCTCGTCACCTACATGACAATTTCTCATTATTACTTGTGACAAATCTAAATTCTCAACCTTAAATTAATAATCTCAATTAAGACCTCTTTTTCTCTATAAAACCTCATAACTTATTTCTAACTCAACTCGAGACTCTCTAACTCTGATTTCTTAGTAAAAGTTTCAGTTTTGGACCCCTAGGGATACCCACACGCAGTCCGTATAGTTGTTAGAGGCTCGAAACGAAAAATCAAATTTTTAAGAGAAAATGGCAGCCCATAACAGAATGCTTTGCAGCACACTGCTCGGGGCTCCGTTTTCCTTCATTCTTTTTTCTACCGTTCACTTATCTCACATTCTAGACACACGTCAACTTTCATTAAAAAATTCTATCGTTTGCTAGGTCAAATATAAGGAAAACGCCCTTTTTCAGGCACTTTCGGGCACTTTTAGTGCGCGTTTTGTATACTTTTTCGTTTCGGATTAGCGACGTTAGTTTTTCTTTCATAGCTAAGCTTCATTTAACTAATTATGGCCAACTAAACTCAAACCATGCAATAAAAATTGTATTTACATAGTTATTTCATTCTCAGAGCTCTAACGGTACTATTTTGTGTATAACTTGTGCAATTTTTATCGGATTCGATCCGTTCCAAAACCTATAGTTTTCTATGACTCCTAAGCATCATTGAGGTGTAGAACACCCCTATATAAGTCAGACTTGGTTAGGTTTTCTCTAACTCAAAGTTTGAGCTCGGGATGTACATTTTTGCTTAAAACTATTCCTTTGCAACTTTAAACATTTTCTATGCTTTCCTAACTCTTTTTATGCTCAAACTTGGTTTCAAAATCACTTAATCTCAAAGCTTATCTACTGCTCTTCAAATCTTTAACACATACATAAACATAGCTTTATCATTCAAACACTCAAAGTTCACACAAACTTTATATCATCCACTTGGAGTGCATGACAAACAAAGTTTCTATTTGTACTTTGATTAAATATATGACAGCCCATATTTACACTTCTAAGGCATCATTTACACCCAACAACTCAACATTTAAATGTCTATTTCAGTCACATAAAGTTCTATCAAGTTTTAAGAGCAATCATCCAACACCATCTCAATAAAAATTCTGCATAATTTCAACAATTTTCTACTGCAGTTTTCAGCAACCAAAAGGAGGAAGGAGATGGTTTTCTTACTTGACTCTTAGTTTAGGGAGTTGAGAGGATGTAGAGGAGGGTTTAGAGAGTGAGGTCAGAGGTTCAAAAGGGCTGGAGGGGCTCTTCTTCCCCCACTTTTCCTTGCTGTCGTCTAGTCCGCTGCTGTCCTCGCGCCAGGTCTGATTCTGGTCGCATCTGGCTCTATTTTGGTTGTTGTTTTGCTTCACGACCAGCCTCTATGCTACTCCTTACGTGTCTAATCTGTTTTGCTTCTGGTTCTGCTGCTGGTGCCTTCTTCTTCTCTTCTTCTTTTGCTTAGACAGCAAGCTGTAGTTCACGGCCAGCAGCTTTCCTTCACGCAACCTATTCTGTTTTGGCGTTGAACAACTGCTACTTTTGGTCTTCGATTCTGGCAGTTTCTTCTCCTTTCTCGACTGAAGTGGCTCTTGTTTGTTAAAAATTCCACTAAGTATCATATATATATATATACTAATGATACTTCCTTTAATTACATTCCTTGCATCCATCTCTTCCAATTCACTAAACTCTCTCCCTTGTTTGTTTAATTCTCTCTTACACCCTTCCTCTTCTATTCATTTGATAATATTTGCTTCTAATTTATTGGTTGAACTATCACTAATTCTTCTTTAATCACTTGGTAATACTTTATTACTTATGAATATTTATATACTAGAGTTCTAATTTGTGAATTTGTTCACATTGTAAATTATAAATATCTCTTCTTTGTAAAGATTATAATTTTACTCTTATCTACTTTATTTTCGTTATTGCACTTATCGAATAGTGCTAACAATTATTAATTCCGAAAATATTCCTGATTGGGATAATCGTTGACTAAATGTATTTTTTGAACTCTATCATCTAGTTCTAACACTAAAAAGTTATAGCTCGAAACTAAGGGTTTACAATTTCTTCACCCCTTATAAAAATTTCGTCCTTGAAATTTTAAATTGCGTACCTCATTCAAACAATTGAGGGTATTGGGCATACATCTGTGCTTCGGGCTCTTATGTAGCCTTTTCTGACCCGTGATTTCGCCATAGCACCTTCACTAACGGAATCACCTTGTTACGCAACACTTGCTCCTTACGATCTAGGAGTTCTACTGGATGTTCCTCGTAAGTCAAGTTTTCTTTTAACTGAACTGGTTGCTCTTTGATGATGTGCGAAGGGTCAGCTATATACTTGCGTAGCATGGAGACGTGGAACACGTCATGGATATTGGCTAACTCTAATGGTAGCTTCAATCGATAAGTCACTTCACCCACCTTGTCTACTATCTCATAAGGGCCTATGTATCGTGGGCTCAACTTTCCACATTTCCCGAATCTCAAAATACCCTTCCAGGGTGAGACTCGTAAGAACACCTGATCACCCACTTCAAACTTTAAGTCTCTTCTTCGATTGTCCGTATAGCTTTTCTGCCTGTCGCTTGCTATCTTCAACCGCTCTCTTATCATATTTACTTTCTCGGTTGTATCTTGGACAATCTCTGGGCCAATTAATCTTCTCTCCCCCACTTCGTCCCAACAGACTGGGGTTCTACACTTTCTGCCATACAATGCCTCATATGGTGTCATACCGATGCTAGACTGATAGCTATTGTTGTAGGCAAACTCTATCAATGCTAGGTAATTATCCTAGCTCCCTTTGAACTCCATCACACAGACTCTCAACATATCTTCGAGAGTCTAGATGGTTCTCTCTGATTGACCATCTGTCTGTGGGTGAAAAGCAGTACTGAAGTGCAATCTGGTGCCTATATCTTCTTGTAATTTCGGCCAGAATCGAGAAGTGAAACGAGAATCTTTGTCTGATATAATGGACACTAGCGCGCCATGCAGTTTCACAATCTCGTCTACATACAACTGTGCATATCTTTCCAGAGAATAGGTATTATTAGTAGCAATGAAGTAAGCCGACTTCATCAATCTATCCACTATAACCTAACTGACATCATGTCCACGTTGTGTCCTGGGAAGTCCCGTCACGAAATCCATCGTGATCCTTTCCCATTTCCACTAGGAATGGATAAAGACTGTAGTAAACCTGCGGGTTTCTGATGTTCAATCTTGATTTGTTGACCAGTTAGGCGCTTAGATATGAACTTTATTATCTCTCTCTTCATACCTCTCCACCAATAGTGGTCTCTCAGAGTCCGATACATCTTAGTACTTCCTGGATGCATAGCATATGCCGAGGAGTGTGCCTATTCTATGATCTCTTTCTTTAAGTCTACTACATCTGGCACACACAGTCTTTGGCCCAATACTAGTGTCCCGTCGTCTCACAAGGTGAAGCTGCTCTGCTGCCCAGCCTCTATCTTATTTCTCAGTTTCATCAAATACTGATCCTGAGCTTGTAAGTCTCTAACTTTGTCTACTAACACTGGACGAACATGGAAAGCTGCTAATAAAGCACCTGACTTTGTTGTCTCCAAACTGAACCCCATAAATCTTAACTCTACTAGCATCGGTAAATACTCTGCTTTAAGCTGGGCTAGGAAACTAGAAGGCTTCCTACTTAATGCACCAGTCACCATGTTTGCCTTACCTGGGTGGTATTCAATGGTATAGTCATAGTCTTGGAGGAGCTCTATCCACCTTCTCTGTCTCATGTTCAAATCTTTCTACGTGAACAGATACTGTAGGCTTTTGTGATCAGTAAAGATCCTGTAAGGTACTCCATAGAGGTAGTGTCGCCATATCTTCAAAGTGAACACTACAGCCGCTAACTCTAAGTTGTGTATTGGATAGTTTACTTCATACTTCTTTAATTGACTTTAAGCATAATGTAAACCCCTAGTCTCGACTTATAAATTCCTAATACTAGAAACTAGATTAGGGAAAAAAATATAAATCCCTACATTCAATTGATTGAACTTCATGACCTCAGAGATTTATTAATTTGAGAGTACGATGAAATTCGTCAATCATAAACATTTAAGTAGCATTTCGATAGAATCTAATTCAGGAAATTGAAAATTTTAGTCAACAATGAGTCGAATTAAAATTTAATTAAAAGAAAGAGTCAAGTGGTCAATCAGATAAGCTTGACGATCGAAAACAAATTTTTAACGAGACGAAAATCAAATCCAATAGAAGCAATATAGACAAGGGAGAACAACGAGGGGTGTGGCCGTGAGAGAGCATTAAGAAAAGGGGTGAGACATGAAATTAAAAGATAATGGGGCATGATGTAAATTGAGAAAGTATTGTTAGTATAAATACCACACTTGCTGAAATTTTTTTCAGCCAACACAAAGAATTCAGTCAAGGAAACCAAAAGATTCGCGAGAGGCAAGACTGAAACAACTGTTGGTCGTGAGAAGAAGAAAGAAGACTGTCCAGCCGTGAGCCAAAGAGAAGATCGAGAAGAGAAGAAGAAAGGACCAAGAAGGGCGATGCAATCAGCGGCAAAAATGCAAGAGTAGCTGCTGGTCGTGTAGAAACGAAACTAGCAGCCTTGCAACGCCAAAACAAAGCAGAATTCATGAGCCCAAGGACAAAACTGCAGGCTGGTCGTGAAAGAGAGCTGCTGGCGTGAACTGTAGCAGCTTGGACAGCAAGAGAAGAAGATAATGAGAAGACACGAAGAAGAGGAAGCCATCAGCAGCTGTTGGTCGTGGAAGACGTGAGCAGAAAACAGACGTGACAGCAGAACCGTAACTGAAGTGCAAAGGATGGTCAATCAGAAAAAAGAAGAGAAGAAAGACCACCCAAGCTGCCTTCCAAGCTCTCAACCCTCCTTCTAAGACCCCTTTCAAGCTCTTCTTACTTCTTAGAACCATAAACCAAGTAAGAAATTGGCTCACTCATCCTTTTCTTTGCTGAAAACTGCAACTAGTGAACTGCAGAAATTTATTGAGTTATGTGGACAATTGCTCTTAAACTTTGATAGAACCTTATGTGATTGAAATAGAGATTTGAATGTTTATTTGTTGGGTGTAAATGATGCTTGAGAATGGTAAATATGGGCTGTTATACTTTCAATCAAAATAGAAACAAAAATTTTGTTGTCATGCACTCTAAGTGGATGATATAAAGTTTGAGTGAATTTTGAGTATTTGAATGACAAAATTAAGTTTATGTATGTGTTAAAGACTTGAAGAGCAGTAGATAAACTTTGAGATTAGATGATTTTGAACCCAAGTTTGAGTATAAAAAGAGTTAGAAAAGCTTAGAGAATTGTTAGAGTTGCAAAGAAGTAGTTTTAAACAATTTTGTGAAACCCGAGCTCAAAATTTGAGCTAGAAGAAAACTAACCAAGTCTAACTTATATGGGGGTGTTTTACACCTCAAATGAAGCCTAGCAGTCATAGAAAACCATAAGTTTTGGAACGGATCGAATCTGATAAAAATTACGCAAGTTATGCGCAAAATAGTGCCGTTAGAGCTCTGAGAAGCGAAATGGTTATGTAAAATGCAATTTTTATTGTATGGTTTGAGTTTAGTTAGTCATAATTAGTTAAATGAAGCTTAGCTATGGAAGAAAAACTAGCGTCGCTAATCCAAAATGAAAAGTATACAAAACGCGCACTAAAAGTGCCCGAAAAAGGGTGTTTTCCTTAGATTTGACTTAGCAAACGATAATATTTTTCAACAAAATTTGACATGTGACTAGAATGTGAGATAAGTGAACCGTAGGAAAAAGAACGAAGGAAAATGGAGCCCCAAGCAGTGTGCTATCATACATTTTGTTATGGGCTGTAATTTGAGTTTAAAAAAATGTAATTTTTCGTTTCGAGCCTTTAACAAATATACGGACCACGTGGGGTTATCCCTAGGGCTCCAAAACTGAAACTTTTACGAAGAAATTGGAGTTAGGGAGTCTCGGTTGAGTTAGAAACAAGTTAGGAGGTTTTATAGAGAAAAAGAGGTCATGGTTGAGATTCTTGACTTAAGATTGAGAATTGAGATTTGTTAATAGTAATGATAAGAAAATGTTGTGTAGGTGACGAGCACGTGAGCGACGTCCAAGAGCCTCGTCGAGACGCTTGACATGGAGTGGTGCGGCTCCGAGGTAAGTGGTTCGCCACTTATGATTGTTTCAATTCGATATCAATTCTTGATTGTTTGAAATGAATATTGTAGCTAAGTAATAAATGCGAATGAAAATGATTTTCAATGTTAAGGTTAAAGTTAAGCATGTAGGTTCCAATGGAATCTATATAGTACTAGAAATTAATACTAAGTTGTTTAGAAAAAGTGAAATGAGAGAGTGTTAGTAGTTTTAAAAACTAGAGAGTTTTATGCTTTGACACTTGAAAAGTTTATTATAAAACCTATGTATATGCCTTAAAAAGTTAATGAGATTTAGCGCTACGTGACGACGCAGAAAATTCCATCCGTAGTCGCTCAGATTATAGAAAAGTATAGCACTACGTTGCGATGCAGATAATTCCACACGTAGTTGGTTATTTGATAGTTAGCGCTATGTAGTGATGCAGTAAATTCCGCTCGTAATCGTCTAGAGTTTTAGCACTACACTTGCGATGCAGAAAATCCCGCATGGTAGTTGCTCAGTCATGGGAGTTAGCATCCTACGTGCGATACAGTAAATCACATACGTAGTGGTTGAAATACCTTAGTAAGCTTCATGTTGGCGTTAGTTATAATCGCCCGTGATGGTTAGAAGGTTTTAAGGATATACATGAGGGTTTTTGAAAGAAATCATAAAACTTGAACAAATTATAAATCACTATGTTAGTACAGGTGATGTTATATATAATTATTGTTCTAACTTATTTGTTTATTGTGTAGCTCATTTACTTCTATTGCGTGCCCCGTCGGACGAGACCACGATATTTTGTTTTGCATATATATATATATATATATATATATAGGTGGGCGCGTTGTGCTAGACACTTGTGTATATTTGTGTATATGTATTGAATATATTACATTTCAAAACACATTAACGTTTGAGATTGTAAATTTGTAAATAGTTTGATAACTTGTTATATTTTCATATTGATATGTAATTACGCATTACATTATAAATTGTTTGTACTTGTGGAAATTATGATGATAATGTTTGTTTGTGGATAAAGGAGTTGGGAGGATATTGAGATCATAGTTGAAGTGTAATTTTCATTACAGATAAATTTTTGGTTTTATAAAAAATGCAGCTGTTATATTACTGAAATTTTACACAAGTATTTGAAATAGAATCGAGAAAAATTTTATCACTCCCAACCAGTTAAAGAAAAACCAAAGCACTAAATTTCAAACGAGTAAACCGGAGTAACAAAGTTAGGGTTCGCTTCTCGGATTTCTTCGATCCGACAAGTCGGGTTCGATGAGTCCATTGAAGTGCCCGGCAGGATCCTCCAGATAAGAGCCTAAATAAGATATGGGAAGGATGCTGTCACATAAACTATTACTTTGTCGTGCTGCATCAACACACAACTCAAGCCTTGCCTGGAGACATCACAATACACTGTAAACCCATCACTTCCCGATGGCAGTGTAAGTATTGGGCTGAGGTCAATTTTTACTTCAATTCATCAAAACTATCTTGGCATGCTTCTAACCAGATGAACTTTTCTTATTTTCTTGTTAACTTGGTTGACAGAGTAGCTATTTTTGAGAATCCTTCCACAAACTTTCTATAATAACCAGCTAAACCCAAGAAACTTCTGACTTCGGTTACGTTCGTGGGTGGCTTCCAATCTACAATGGCCTTTATTTTCTGGGGATCTACTGAAATACCCTCTGCCGATACCACGTGACCCAAGAATGCCACTCGATCAAGCCAAAATTGGTACTTGCTGAACTTTGCATAAAGCTGATGCTCTCTCAGAGTCTGCAATACAATCCTCAAGTGCTCTGCATGCTCCTCTCTACTACCTGAATACACTAGGATATTGTCGATGAAGACTATCACGAACTTGTCTAAGTAGGGTCTGAAGACACGGTTCATCAGATCCATAAAAACTGCTGGGACATTGGTTAAGCCAAATGGCATCACCAAGAACTCATAATGTCCATATCTAGTTTTGAAAGCCGTCTTGGGAACATCTTCCCTACGCACCTTTAACTGATGATAGCCTGATCATAGATCTATCTTCGAGAAGCCTTGGCTCCCTATAATTGATCAAATAGATCATCGATTCTTGGCAATGGATACTAATTCCGGATGGTTACTTTGTTGAGCTGTCTATAATTGATGCATAAACGGAGGCTTTCATCTTTCTTCTTAACAAATAACACCGGAGCTCCCCACGGTAGTGTACTTGTCTTAACGAAGCCTTTACTCAATAATTCTTCCATTTGCACCTTCAACTCCTTTAACTTTGTTGGTGCCATCCGATACGGAGCTATAGAGATTGGCTCTGTGCTAGGTGCTAACTCAATCTCGAACTTAATCTCTCTATCTAGAGGTAACCCTGATAGGTTATCAGGAAATACATCAAAGAACTCGTTCACCACAAGAACTTCTGCCAACTGCAACTCACTACTGCAAGCTTTTATTGCATGCACCAAGTATCCTTGGCATGCTTTACAGAGCATCTTGTTTGCTTGGATCATACTTATTAAGCTTGTGGAGAGTATTTTCCTCTCTTCATAAAAAATCACCTCTGGTTCCCCAGGCTGACTAAACTGGACCTCATTCTTGTAGCAATCTACAGTAGAGCGATGTTTGGATAGCCAATCCATGCCCAAAATGATGTCAAAGTCATGAATATCGAGTACTATTAGATCAGCCTCGAACTCATGACTTGCTATAGTCACCTTACTTCCTATGTAGACTCTATCCGCAATAAGCGAATCAGCCGTGGGAAGTGACACTATCATGCTACACTCAGTCGGTCTTAACTCTATCCCGATTTTATCTATGAACTATCGTGCAATAAAAGAATGAGTGGCTCCTGGGTCCACCAATACATAAGCATCAGTATCAAATAAAGAAATGATACCAGTGACCACATTTGGTGTCGCATCTGCCGCCTGCTGGGTGGTATATACTCTGGCAGCCTGATTGCGAGGTCTACCTGTCGGTGCTCTGGGCAGTCTACCAGGCTATCCTCTGGGGGGTATGCCTCTACTTGCTCCGCTACTAGGCTGCCATGCACTAGTAGCTCCTCTGGTCTGGGGGCCTCCCCTTTCGGGTCCACGACTCCCACTAGTCTGCCCCTGAATGGCTGATTTGGCCTCAGACAGACTTGACACCACTGCACTAGGATAATCTTGCATGAAATGACCCTCCTGTCCATACCTAAAACATTCGGTCTTACCCTAAAGGCACTCACCGTGGTGTGACCGACCACATCTAGTGCAAACTGGTCGGCTCCTCCAGCTCTGCTGGCTCCTGGACCCTGTTGATGACTGAACAGAACTCTGACTAGTTTGGGGTCTCTGGCTCTGCTGCCGACTTTGTGACCATGCTGGGCGCTGACCACTCTTGGGCACTTTACTGGACTCTCCCTGATGGCTACCGGTCCAACTCCGCTTTTGACTGAATTGTGACTTTGACTTCAGGGCGGTCTGTGCACTCTACTCAACTCTAGTGGCTGCCTCCACCAACTGTCCATACCGTATATGTCATGCAGATGTCACAATCGTCCTAACTGTGGGATTGAGGCCTACTAGAAATCTATTGATCTTGTGTTCTTCATTCTCGTCAATGTAAAGGACTAGACGAACCAATTCGGAGAACCTCTTCTCATACTCTATCACTGTAGAGTCCCCCTGATCCAACCTGTAAAACTCTTCAATCTTAGCATCTTTATAAACTTTTGGGAAAAACTTATCCATAAACTCTTTTTTAAAGTCTTCCCAAGATATCCTAGCTGGATGCGCTCTTTGATGCGCCTTCCACCAATATTTGGCTCAGTCCTTCAATAGGAAAGCTGAGAAGGTGACCATCTGATCCTCAGTGCATCTCATGACCTGAAATATTTCTTCGTTCGTCTCTAGCCATGACCACGCTCTCTCAGGCTTTCCGCTCCCATCATACAGCTTCGCGCCTAACTTACGGGCGCGCTCAATCGATATCCCAAACTCCCGTGGCTGCTGAAGGGTCGTTGTTAGCATTTGGGCCATTTGCTCCATCTGCTTTGGAGTAGGTCTTGGGGCAAGCTCTGATCCTGCTAGTTGAGATGGCTTGGGATGGGATGAGCTCGCTGGCACATTGACGGACTCGTCAACATGCTCATCCTGTGATGGGGGTGCCTTTGCGGCTGCCTGTCTCGTCCTCGGACGATCTCTACGCTGCATAGCTAAATGTGTATTAGTACACTAATAGCCACAAAATCAAAAATTTCAAGTTCAGCAAATTAACTCAATATAAACTGGCATGATAACTCCATGCGATAGTTAACTCAAAATCTCATGCATATCTTATGCATAAACTTTTACTTAACAACTTGCTTTGATGCATATTCATAACATGCTCAATTCAAGCAATAAAACTCATGCTTTAACTTATGTATTACTAACGCATACTTTAAGCGAAAATAACTCAAATTTTTTTCTTAAAACTTTCTCTCAACTTAATGAGAATCGGGCTCTGATACCAACTTGACAAGACCCTTCCCAGACCTTATCTAGGCTATTGTCTAAAGGATTCTACCAGGCACTTCAACGGACTCATCGAACCCGACTCGTCGGATCGAAGAAATCAGAGAAGCGAACCCTAACTTTCTTAGCCGATTTACTCGTTTAAAACTTAGTAACTTGTTTTTCTTTAAACTAGTTGGGAGTGATGAAATTTTTTGCGATTTTGTTTTTAATGCTTTTATAAAAATTTTCGACAGCATAACAGCTGCATTTTTTATAAAACTAAAATTTATCTGCGAGTAAACAAACACTTCGACTATGATTTCAATTTCCTCTCAACTTCTTTCTTCTCAAACAAGCATTATTCATCATAATTTCCACACACATAATCATGAATTTATACTAAAAATGCATATATGCATCATAAATATAAAATGTATGAATATTTATAAATTTATAATCTCGAATATTAGAGTGCTTTAAAATGTAATATATTGAATACATATACACAAATGTAAACAAGTGTCTAGCACAACGCGCCCACCTTTATATATACAAAACAAAAGATCATCGTCTCGTCCGACGATGACACGCAATGGAAGTAAATAAGCTACACAATAAACAAACAAGTTAGTGCAACGAAGATATAACATCATATATACTAACATAGCAATTTACCATTTGTTTAAGTTTTACGATTTCCTTCAAAACTTCTATGTATATCCTTGAAACATTCTAACAATCACGGGTAATTATAACTAATGTCAATGTGAAGCTTACTGAGGTATCTCAACCACAATGTTACAGAATTTACTACATCGCACGTAGGACGCTAAATCTTATTACTGAGCAACTACAATGCGAGATTTTCTGCATCGCAAGTGTAGTGCTAAAACTCTATGCGACTACGAGCGAAATTTTCTGCATCGCTACGTAGCACTATACTTTACTATAATCTGAGCGACTACGGACGGAATTTTCTGCGTCGTTACGTAACGCTAAATCTCATAAACTTTTAAGGTATACACATGAGTTTTTGTACTAATCTTATTTAGTGTCAGAAACACAAACTCACTAGTTTCGGAACTTTGAAAACTTTCTCATTTCAACTCCTTTTAAATGCAACTTAGTATTAATTTCAATTACTATATAGATTCCATAGGAACCTATACACTCAAACTTTAACGTTAATATTAAAAATCATTTTCATTCTCTTATTACTTAGATATCATATTTGTTACAAACAATCAAGAATTGACATAGAATTCAAGCAATCATAAGTGGTGAACCACTTACCTCGAAGTCGCGCCACTCCGCGTCAAGCATCTCGATGAGGCTCTTGGACGTCGCTCACGCGCTCGTCACCTACATGACAATTTCTCATTATTACTTGTGAAAAATCTAAATTCTCAACCTTAAATCAATAATCTCAACTAAGACTTATTTTTCTCTATAAAACTTCTTAACTTGTTTCTAACTCAACCGAGACTCTCTAACTCTAATTTCTTCATAAAAGTTTCAATTTTGGACCCCTAGGGATACCCCCACGCGGTCCGTATAGTTGTTAGAGGCTCGAAACGAAAAATTAAAATTTTAAGAGAAAATGACAACCCATAACAGAACGCTCTGCAACGTACTGCTCGGAGCTCTTTTTTCCTTCGTTCTTTTTTCTACAGTTCACTTATCTCACATTCTGATCACATGTCAAATTTTGTTGAAAAATTCTATCGTTTGCTAGGTCAAATCTAAGGAAAACTCCATTTTTCGGGCACTTTTAGTGCGCGTCTTGTATACTTTTTTGTTTCGGATTAACGACGCTGGTTTTTTTTTCATAGCTAAGTTTTATTTAACTAATTAGGACCAACTAAACTCAAACCATGCAATAAAAATTACATTTACATAGCTATTTTGCTTCTCAGAGCTCTAATGACACTATTTTACGCATAACTTACGCAATTTTTATCGGATTCGATCCGTTCCAAAATTTATAACTTTCTATGACTCCTAGGCATCATTTGAGGTGTAGGACACCCCTATATAAGTCAAACTTGGTCAGGTTTTTTCTAGCTCAAATTTTGAGCTCGGGATGCACACTTTTGCTGAAAATTATCCCTTTGCAACTCTAAACATTTTCTAAGCTTTCCTAGCTCTTTTTATGCTCAAAATTGGTTTCAAAATCACCTAATCTCAAAGCTTATCTATTGTTTTTCAAGTCTTTAACACATACATAAACATAGCTTTGTCATTCAAACACTCAAAGTTCACACAAACTTTATATCATCCACTTGGAGTGCATGACAAACAAAGTTTCTGTTTATACTTTGATTAAATGTATGACAGCCCATATTTACACTTCTAAGGCATCATTTACACCCAACAATTTAACATTTAAATGTCTATTTCAATCACATAAAGTTCTATCAAGTTTTAAGAGCAATTATCCAACACCATCTCAATAAAAATTCTGCACAATTCCAACAATTTTCTACTGCAGTTTTCAGTAGCCAAAAGGAGGAAAGAGATGGTTTTCTTACTTGACTCTTGGTTTAGGGAGTTGAGAGGATATAGAGGAGGGTTTAGAGAGTGAGGTCAGAGGTTCAGAAGGGTTGGAGGGGCTCTTCTTCCCCCATTTTTCCTTGTTGCCGTCCTGCCCGCTGCTGTCCTCGCGCTAGGTCTGATTCTGGTCGTGTCTGCCTCTGTTTTGGTTGCTGTTTTGCTTTATGACCAGCCTCTATGCTACTCCTTGCATGTCTAATCTTTTCTGCTTCTGGTTCTGCTACTGGTGCTTCTTTTTCTCTTCTTCTCTTGCTTGGACAACAAACTGCAGTTCATGGCCAACAGCTTTCCTTCACACTACCTATTCTGTTTTGGCGTTGAACAACTGCTGCTTTTGGTCTTCGATTCTGGCAGCTTCTTCTCCTTTCTCGACTGAAGTGGCTCTTGTTTGTTGAAAATTCCACTAAGTATCATACATATATATATATATACTAATGATACTTCATTTAATTACATTCCTTGCATCCATCTCTTCCAATTCACTAAACTCCCTCTCTTGTTTGTTTAATTCTCTCTTACACCCTTCCTCTTCTATTCCTTTGATAATATTTGCTTCTAATTTATTGGTTGAACTATCACTAATTCTTCTTTAATCACTTGGTAATACTTTATTACTTATGGATATTTATATACTAGAGTTCTAATTTGTGAATTTGTTCACATTGTAAATTATAAATATCTCTTCTTTGTAAAGATTATAATTTTACTCTTATCTACTTTATTTTCGTTAATGCACTTATCGAATAGCGCTAACAATTATTAATTCCGAAAATATTCCTAATTGGGATAATCGTTGACTAAATGCATTCTTTGAACTCTATCATCTAGTTATAACACTAAAATGTTATAGCTTGAAACTAAGGGTTTACATAAATGCTCTGATTTGCCTTGCTATTTTTATTTTCACATCAATCTTGATTAATCTTCACATCTATTTGTTGATTTGCAAGATTCATGCCACTTGGGGTTTCTTGAGTGATAAACACATGAGTGGAGTGAAACACGTGAGGGAGTGTGAGATTTTCTTTAACATTCCTTTTAGGTTTTCAATCAAGTCTTTAACATTCCTTTTAGGTTTTCAATCAAGTCTTCAGATAACTAGACGGGACACGATTTGAGGACAAATCATTTTGAGGCAAGCGGAAATGATGGAAACCAAGATAGCAAGCATGGAAGATTACAAGAGAATTGGATAATGTGGCAAATGAAGACTATTGGGCTTAAATTTAAAGGCTTTAGAAGTTAATTGAAGGAAATTACTGGCAAATTGAAGTTAATTGGGCTTGAGATAATTTGGGCTAATTTATTTTAATTGTAATGAGTTTACAAATTAAGTTAGTACATTTATCTTTATGTTGGGTTTTAATTTATGTAATGGGCTGAGATGATATATTTAATTAACTTAAGCTCAATGTAATCATCTTAAACCCATGAATATATTTAGTGAGCTCAATTGTTAGGGGCTAGGGTTTCATGCTAGAGTTTTATTTGTTTACTTATAAAAAACTTTGTAACCCTAAAGAGAATGGAATAAGATGGAATGAAGATGCAGCTTTATATTTTATTGAGAGAGTGAATTCTCTTTTGTTTGTCTATGAATATGTGATCTTATCAAGTTTTGCTTGTGGCGATCAAACCATAACTTATCTCCCACTTTCTCATCTATGTCTTGGGAGTGGCGTCAATATCCTTCTTTTTTATAATTTTGGTTCTTGATTGAGTTCTAATCATTGGGTCAAAGTTCTTTATAATTTTGGTTCGTGATTGACATATAATCAATGAGTTAAAATTTCTCTTTTTTTCATGAACCTATTTTAATCTTTCTTGGGGTTGTATTTCAATTTGACTATGGATGTCATATTATTATATATGGGGTTCTCATCACGTTTTCTCAGCCAGATCTGGGTCTAATGCAACTTGGTTTTGCTTTTCTCTTCGTTTATTCCTCTCTATTTCCTTCGTTTCTCTTCCTCTCATCTTTTGCTTCTTTAGTTTGGGGGTTTCAAAGATGGATCCAAATATCATCTGGATCCAATCCTAAAAACCTGATACGACCTGATTTTATTTGTATATATTCTAGATTTAAATGAAGATCAACAACTTCAAGTCTCCATTATGACCAAAGACAGTGATGGTTCTTGGATGGTTTTAGCGGGGTTATGACATTGCAATAAAAAATCTTGAAACTCTACTGGAGTGGTTTTATTTAAGTTTAGGAAGGAGATTTAATTGTTGTTTAGGAAGACTCCTTTCTGATGCGTCGTGTCATAATAGCTGCTATCTTTTGGGTTCAAGGAAGTGGATTTGTACAGTCTTTTTGTATTGATGCTGAGTTTAAGTTTTATATATTAGTTTGAACTTAGCTATTATGTTGACTGGTTGGATTTCAAATGTGTCTTACCGTTTCCATGATTGGATATCACTTGATATTCCATCTGACCATCTTTACTCATTTCTCTTTTTAGAACTAAATTTGGTTGTATGGAGCATGTTCTAGTTGTTCCAAGTTTGAATAGATATTGGTGTTTACACTATGTGATTATCAAATTTTGGATAGTTTAATGAATTTTTAGAATTTTTTTTTTTTTTTTAAAAAAAAAGTTTATTTAAGGATGGAATAAACTTTATATGCTTATTATAATTTAGATACCCATAGCTAGTTCAAGTTAGTCTATTTTTTTAACACTTTTTAGGGTAATTTTTTCATTTCATTTAATTTTTATATTTTAATTTTAAAATAATTTTTTAATACTAAGAAAGTTAAAAAAAAAAAGTAATTTAGAAAAGAATTTAATTATTTTTAAAAGAAAAATGGTGAGATCTCCACCACTTAAAAAAAAAAAAAAAATATAGAGATCAATTTTAAAATATCAAAAAAAAAAAAAAAAAAACTAAGAAAGAATGAGAATTTTATTTTTTCAAAAAAAATTAAATTCAACCGTTAACTACACTAGACCATGAAAATATCCATTTTACCAGCAAGGTTTTTTTTTTTTTTTTTTTTTTTTTTTTTTCCTGAGCTCATCATTTAAATCCAGTATGTATCAATAACCTAAAACTTATATGAGAACTCAATAATTATAATTATTTTCAGATGCACAACTTTTACCAAAAAACATGTTTGTTTCAACCAATTTTCTCCAAAGTTTTAGCTAAAATTGACCATTATTTTTCTTAGATTCAATGAATTCACCCATAAACATTAAAATTCTCATCAAATTCGTCAAAATTGTATTCAAAATAAGTTGTATTAATTTATATAAAAAAAATGTTGTATTGGTAAACATCTGAGTTAATGTATTAATCTCATACCAGCCCAATATATTGGTGCACTACTCATATACGACCTAACCTAGTAGCACTCTATGGACAACCCAATCAAACTCATTCTTGCTTGGAATTATTTGGATCAAGGTTAAGTCAATTATATGATCTAAAATTATGTCCTCAACATATTATCAACTAAAGAAATATGTATTTAATATATCGCTTTTCTCAAATATATATACATATATATATATATATTGCTTAAACTTTAGTAGGAAAATTTAAAAATTTTAAATGGCATATTTTCTATCTAAAGTTCAAGAAAGTAAAGTGTCGACGTTTGAAATTGGTCGACTCAGAGATTCCTAGGCTCAGACTACAGCTCTGATAATTAAAGACAGTAAACGTAGGTGAAAGCAATTAAAAAACAATTAAGAGTGAAGAAAGAAGGAGGAAGAAGAAGGCAAAGAGAGAGATTTTTACATGATTTGGCAAGTGTGCCTACGTCCACGGTTGTTACTCTGAAATATTTTTGACAAAGTAACTGTAATAAATGTTCAAGATCTTTGATACAAAGGATTTCACCTATATTTATAAAGTGGATGATTACAATTGAATGTAATTCACGTCAAGAAACAATCATTACATCAACTACTCTGCCATAGTCTTACTGCATTAATTGCTTCCTGCATTAATTATTCTTACATAGTCATGTTTGCATTAATTACTCATGTATGACCATTTCTACATTAATTGGCTATCATTGCATTAAATGCACCTCGGGATTCGGAATTACATAGATCTCACTGGCACCAGATCGGAAAGCCTCAAACTGAGAGATTTGATTTGACACTTAGCTTCTAAAAATTATCTGACATGAGCTTAGCGAGCTGATATGTCATTCTAGCGAGTAGGAGACGCACCAAGGTGGACTTAGTATAAGCCACGAGCTAAAGAAGGTGACGAGCTCATTATTGCGACTTAAGTATAGGGCTTTCTAGGCTCTTCGTTATTGGGTTAAGCCATTGGTCATTTTTTCATGTTACGAAAATGACCATAACATAAAGTATCTAATATATTGTTAGATTTTAATTCCTATATGTAAATGAGAATAACATATTTATTGAAAACAATTCAAAAGATAACTAATACTTCAATAATTTATCATCTTATGTGGTTTTGTAGTAATAATAATAATAACAAAACACACCTAGTGATTTGTTTGTGTACATAACATTTTTGTGTATGTTATATAGATGCACCTTATAAGTCCGTTTGGCACAACTTGTTCCAATACATATGTCAGAAACGTACATGACTGTTAACAATCACAACACTATAAACTTACTTTTATGCTTTGATATCTCATATTTATATTTTAAATCTTAATCATTATGGCATAATTAACTTACATACATAATAATTCTATGTATGGTTAAAAGTAATTCTGCACTTGGATAAATTACTTTCATTCTTATTCATACTTCTATAAAATGGTTAAAAATTATTCAATACTTCTTTAAATTTACTGTCATTCTTATGTTAAGAATAATTTACACACACACACACAGAGAACAATGATGCCAAATTTCGCTAAGTTTACTTCCATTCTTATCTATATTTCTATAAGTGTTAAAAATAATTCTACATCTGGTTAAATTTATTACCACATATTTTATACTACTATACATAAATAATGATACCATATTTAGTTAATTTACTTCCCTATTAATTTGTAATTCTATATATAATTTAAAACAAATTACAATTTAGCTTTTCAATTGAAAGTGTAATTCTAGTTAAGTAAAACTTTCGATTTATTGCAATGAACCTACCACTAACAATTTTCGGCTATATTTGACAATGAATAATATAAAAATGGCGAAAAGATCAAAATACCTTTAGTGGTTGAAATTGACAAAAACCAGTTTTTCAATCATAACAAGGAACCAAAAAATCATCAACATCAATCATCAACAAAAATTAGAAAAAATTAAAATTGAAGGGTTGAACACAGATGAAATGAAGAACCCAGAACTCCTACCCAGATGTCATCTAAAACAACAAAACCCAATAGAACAATTATCGAACATCATTGATAATCAAAGCCCAATCGAACCTAGATGTCATTCACCTCTTTATCCTCAGCTAAAATCAAACCCTAGATTTTGCAACCATAACTTGATGAAAAACCAACGAACAGTAAGCAAGGGAGCGAGGCTTCGGTGACAAAGAGAGGGGGAAGAGAGTAGTGTCGACGAATGATATAGGGAAGATAGAGAAATCGTGGAGAGGGAGAGAAATCGTGGAGAGGAAGATGACAATCCAAGAAGGGAAGAAAAGAGAGCAAGTTGGCAGGCAATGAGGACGAACTTTGGTGTTGAACATCTTTGTCGCATAGCTATGAGTTCGTTCAGGGTGTTTAGCTAGCAGATTGGTGATGAAAGTGGGTGGGCTTTAGTGACCATGAAGGAGGATGAAACTGGGCCAGTAGTGAGGACGGACTCACGGTGGCTAGTGGTAGCTGATAGAAGTTCAGACTCTTCATTTCATCTAAGTGTTCAACCCTTCATTTTTAATTTTTTCGAATTTTTTCTCATATTTTAAAATTTTTTGGTTTTTTAAAATTCTACTTTATCATCCATCAATCTAATGGATAATGAAGTTTTTTTTATTTTTTATTTTTTATTTTTTATTTTTGTTTTTTAAATTACATTTTCGATTTATTTTTTTTGTTTTTAAAATTTATTTAAAAAAAATAAAAATAAGACCAAAAGTAAAAAAAATACACCTAGAGCTGTTAAAGTTGACTAACTTTAACAATGGGTAGTCAAATTGTAATAAATCACTAAAGTTAACTCCGACAAGGAATTCATTTCAATTCGGTAGCTAATTTGCAATTTGCTTTATGATTTAAAGTGATTTCATATTTGCACACCGCCCCTTAAAGAATCTCTAATGTTCTTATAGATTGTGTTTTGAAAAAAAAAATGTAATGCCATCAATATCAAAGAATTTGTTTTCTACATGAATAAATATCATTTGATAAACAATCAAATTAAAAATTGTTCTCCAACACTTCCATGCTTTTCCATTTAATGCTTCCATGTTTTTCATTTAATGCTTCTATTTTTTTTTTTTTAAATTTTTAATTAGATTTGGAAAATTAGAATTCAATAGTTATTAACTTGCTGAGATGATTGTTTAATAGACCTTCTGAAAGTAGTTGACAATGTTTATTCATTTATTTTTTTTCTTATCACTTCAGCTTAATATTGATGAGTGTCGATGTAGAAATTCAGTTGACCAGAATTCAATGCTCAATATCTGCAATCAATGTGAGAAAGCACGAAATCTAAGGAGAAAATAAAAGCGAATGGTCAAGAACAAAGAAATTAACATAGTGTTTTTACGTGGTTCAGCCAATCAGCTAACATCCACAATTGCCTCTCTATGTTTCTGCAGAGTGACAGTATAATATTCAATGTGTCGATCATTTTGTTTTACAATGATTTTAATCCATATTTATAGAGGAATAGTTGTTACAGATTAGAAAACATTAAAATAGGAAAAAAATTTATAATAAATACACTTCCTAATCAGTTGGAGCAGAATCAGGAAACTGCCATAAATATCTCGAGATAATGTTGACTGAATTTGAATTAACTTCCATATTTAGTGAGAGAATCACGATCAGATTAGGTAACTGCCTGTTCTAGAAGATTCTATGTTAACTGCTCTCTGAACAAATTGTTTACTGTCCATAGCGACCTCGAGCTAGACCTCGCTGATTAGTGAGTAGCGAGCTGTGTATGATGAATTGTAAAGCGAGATGCAACTGAGCTATGAAATGAGCTCATGGATGCGAGCTGAGAAGATGGCTGGAGCGAGTTGTGGGACTCGTTGGACTTAGAATTGATATCTAGGCCTTGTCAGATGGACCTTTATAATGGGTTGACTTTATTGGGCTTTCCATTGGGCCTGAGTTGGGCTCTTACCAGCCTATTTAATGAACCCAAAAAATACACATAACATCAGCCCCCTAGCTCTTAGTTCGTTTTGCGAATTGGAGCTTGAACTCGCTGGAAAAAGTTAGGTTCTTTGGTAAACCAACTTAAATTACCATTTTCGCGCCTTTTCAAATTTCATCTTATCAACTCTGACACGTTGCAGTCATGCAGGAGGTAACTAAATTGACGTTGGCACATCTTGTCCACGCGCATTTAATGCGCACGTCTTTAATGTGCACGTCTTTCAACTGATGGCTATATGATTAGAAAGTCATACTTTGTGCTATATCGTTGGATCAATGACGGTTATATGACAAACAGATCTGATGGTTGGGGCTCGAGCTCGTCCTCCTATTTAAATTGGTGGAGCCTCTTCATTGCCCTTTTCACTTGTCATTTTCTTCAGCGATTCAACTTCTGCTTTGCTATGACTTTCACCGATTCTCTACAAAAATCTCATTCTCGATCGCCATTTCTCATCACCTCTTTAGAGATTCATGGTAAGCTTCTGACTTCTTACTTCTTACTTCAAACTTTTAGTTTTTTGGTTTATTTTGTTGAGTTGATGTTGCATGTGCCTACGTCTTGTTCATTACTGTGTCTGATATGGTCTGAATGCGTCATATTTTTGATATTAAACTATTGCTGTTCTGGGTTTCTTCTTAATCATGACTTTTCAACTTCTGTTGATTTGATCCTATAACATGTTTGTTTGAGGCTTGAATATTGTTTATGGCTTGTCATGCATGCCAACTATTGGATTAGACACCTATAGAATGCTAGTTCGCAGATCGTTTCATCATAGATTGAGCCCCCCATTGTATAAATGATTTGCTAAATAGGAAACTTAGAAAATTTTTAACATTTTAATGATCTGCTTGTTGCAACCTGAACATGCTTCTTTTATATAGACATTTTCAAGTGGAGCTTGTAATGTTAGTGAAGCAGCTCAGGGTAGAGAGGCTCACGAGAAAGATAAGGCCAGGGCACGAGCTAGAAAAGAAAGAAAAGTTCGCGAGATGTTTGCACACCATTCTTCTTCATTGGAGTTTTCCAATCTAATAGGGATTGCTCTCCAATTTCGTCTCCCAAAAGGTTGTCATGCGTTGCGACCTATTCCAACAAGCCATGCATGTTTTCCCCCACGGGGGTACGTCGCTGTCAGTACCCAGCATCTCGAGCACGGGTTGAGATTTCCCCTTCATCCATACCTTATAGAGTTCCTTAACAAGGTGAAGCTTGCGCCATTCTAGCTAACACCGAACTCATATACGCAGCTCACTTCGTTGACTCTGGCCTTTCTCAAGAACGGTCTTTCTCTCCCAACTCCAAAAATCATTCAACACTTTTACAGCATCAAGACTTTGAGTACAAAAAGGGGGGAAAAACCGGATGGTATCTACTATCTCACAGCCCGTTCGTCGGAGCATAAGAAACTCTTACCCCAAGTAGACGCAAAGGGCAAACTTACTCTAGCTCGGAAAACTCCAACTCTAGAAGCTTCTGTTGTACAAATAGATTCGACTCCTACCCCTGCAGATCCTGCCTTTATTCCAACAGTACCAACTGCTGAAGTGACTCTAGCTCCAGCTCGCATCTCGCCAATGAGCGAATTCCAATCAACAGTTCCTCCAGCATCTGTTATCTCTCCTGGATGAGTTCCAACCAAGAGAAGGAAACTTACTCTTTTGGAGTTCTCTTCCGAAAGTCCTGCTAAAACTCCAGCTCCTTCAACAACTCTAGCAAAGGGACCAACTGGAACCTCAGCCTCTCCAGCTGCTCCTTCAAAGCATTTTAAATGACCTGCTAGAGTACAAGCTCCCTCGGTTGCTGCTTCTAATGAGGTACCGCCTTCGAAAACAGTAGCAAATCTTTCACTGGTTCCATTTCACAACTCGCCACATAGAGAAGGGATGCTCCATCTGAGGTCGCTCCCCAGGCAACCCAAGCTGGTACCAACGAGAGACCAAAGAGGAATTGGACTAGGCGTACCTTTTTTACGCGTCGTCATGTTTACTAGAGTGAAGAGACTGACCCCCGGAGGTTGAGAAGATTCCATCACCAACAAGGCTAGACATCAAAGTTGGACCTGAAGGGAGGTATTTAGCTTTCTTCCTTGATAACTAGCCAACAATAATGTTGACTCATACAAGAGCTTTAGAGAACAGGTCCTTTTAGGGTACGAACCTAGACGAGTACGCAGCTCACCATGCCATGCTGGTAAGTTATTCTTTCTTTATCTCCTGGCCTCTTTACTTTATCAAATACTAACTTGTAGAGTTTTCAGGCTGCCCTTGCATCAATAAAGAGAAGGAGGTTGACCAGACTCATCGAGGACCGAATAATGAGGTTGGAGAACGAGCTAAAGGACGCTAACGATGAGATAGCATTTTTGGTCGAGAAAACCATAGATGGCAATGAAGCACAGATAGCTCATCGAACACTGCTAAACAGGCAACTGAAGAGGGCTGCGAAAAATGGAAAATGATCTCGAAGCCACTAGGTCGCACCTTACCACCTTGTTTTAAAATAGTAGAGACGAGCTGGGCAAGGAAAAAGATGAACTGAACAAGGTGAGGGACGAGCTAAAGCAGTCTGAGCAGCGGGTTGAGTTGGTCGAAAAACAAGCTGAGAGAGTGGAGGCTGCCGTACAGCTGGCCGAAGAGGTTGCGAATTGGACTGAGATTGTAGAGAGCCAAATTGAGATCCTCAGGCAACAAGTTTAGGCCGCAGTGCAGTGAGCTGAGGCTGCCGAAAGGCAAACTGGAGAAGCTGCAGCTACTACTCAACGGGCTGAGACTGCCGAGAAACGAGCTGCTTTTTAGGCTATTTTCATTTTAACGAGCTATGCAGGAACACTTAGCCACACTTGCTTTTTAGACTCTTTTATTTTTCAGCGAACTATGCAAGGGTACGTAATCTCACCTGCTTTTTAGGCTCTTTTTTTTCAGCGAGCTATGCAGGGGTACGTAACATCGCCTGCTTTTTTTAAACTCTTTTCATTTTAACGAGCTATGCAAGGGCACTTAGTCATACCCGCTTTTTAAGCTTTTTTATTTTTCAGCGAGCTATGTAGGGGTACGTAACTTTGCCTGCTTTTTAGGCTCTTTTATTTTTCTAGCACGAAGCCCGTCCACTTTGTAACTTTAGTTTGAATTTCGTCATGAGGGAGCTGGAGCTTTCGTTTGCTATAATAAGATTGAATTACATAACAAAGAGGTTACCGATAATATGGACGGAGATGCTCGGTATTCTAGGCTCGAGGAACCTCGGCTCCATTCATGTTGGTCAAGCGATATTCTCCATTCCCCAAGTTTGTTTTGACGATGTAGGGTCCTTCCTAATTTGGGCCTAAGAACCCATCACTGGGTTTATGAGCTCTAGGCAGAATGAAATACAACACCAAGTCTTCTTCTATGAATCTGAGCGTTCTTATTATAGTACCTCAGGATTCTTTACTGATAGACAGCTACTTTCAACCTAGCTGTTTCCCTAGCTTCTTTAAGCAAGTCCAAGTTTGCAGCAAGTAATTGATCATTGTCATTTAGATTGAAGGTCACTCTTCGTTGCGAGGTGACTTTTAACTCTGTTGGGATCATGACTTTAGATCCATACATCATCGAGAAGGGCGTTTCGCTTGTGGTGCTGCGAGCTGTGGTTTTGTAAGCCCATAACACTTTCTAAAGCTCGTCCACCCAAGCTCCTTTCTTGGCTTCCAGTTTCATTTTCAATGTCTGCTTTATAATTTTATTCACGGCTTCAACTTGGCCATTAGCTTATGGATGGTCCACTGCTGAGAAGCTTTTGACTATCTTCAGATCATTGCAAAACTTGAGGAACTGGTCGCTACTAAACTGGGTTCCATTGTCCATCATGATCTGCTGTAGAACCCAAAATCTGCAAATGATATTACTTTACACGAACTTCTCAATCTTTGTCGTGGAGATTTCTGCCAACTCCTTTGCTTCTGCCCATTTAGTGAAGTAATCAACAGTGACCACAACATGTTTACATCTTCCATGAGCTGTTGGTAGAGGCTCGATCAAATCCATCCCCCAAATTACAAAGGGCCACGGGCTCACCATCTGGTGGAGATAAGCTAATGGAGCTCGCGGAACTTGGGTGAACCTTTGAAACTTGTCACACTTCTTCACTAAGTCGATGGCGTTTTGCTTCATAGTGGACCAGTAAAAACCATGACGAAGTGCCTTTTGAGCTAGAGAGAGCCCCCCAGCGTGGTTACCACAATGACCTTCATGTATCTGCCTCATCACTGCTTCACAATCTTGGCTATCGATGCATCTCAAAAGTGGTGCTGAAAACCCCTTATTGTACAGTACATTATCATAGATACAATATCTGGTTGCTCTAGCTCACAAATGCTATGCTTCCAGTTTGTTGCTCGGTAACTTCCCGTCCTGTAAATAATTCAGGATCGGACTCATCCAGGAATCGGGCTGTACAGTTGTAACCATCATCACATTCTTCTCTTCTGTACTTGGAGCTGGTAGAAATTCTACTGGAATTGTCCCCAGAAAGTTTGCATCTCGTGTGGTCGCAAGGTGAGCTAAAGCGTCTGTATGCGAGTTCTAAGCTCATGGAATCTGCTTCACCTCGTACTTTTGGAATGCATTCAACAACTCATGAACTTTCTGGAGGTACAAAGCCATCTTTGGTCTTTTGGTTTGATACTCCCCCAGTATGTGACAAACCACGAGCTGCGAGTCGCTGAAAACTCTTAGCCGTTCAGCTCGCATCTCTCTAGTCAGACGCAGACCTACGAGCAGAGCTTTATATTCAGCTTCATTGTTCGTAGCCTGGAAACCAAACCTTAAAGCACAAAGGATCTTGTAGCCTTCAGGGCTAATCAGTAGAATCCTAGCCCAACCCTCTGCTCGCTAGATGATCTATCAACATAAAGCTCCCAGCTCAGACCCTCAAAAGATTCAGCTTCATCATCCACAGGTCTTGTAAACTCTGCAATGAAATCTGCCAAGGCTTGGGCCTTTATAGCTGTCCTTAGCTTGAACTATATATCGAACTGCGCGAGCTCCACTGCTCATTTCAACAAACGACTTGAGGTGTCCGCTTTTTGTAAAACTTGTTTTAGCGGATACTAGGTGAGGACCTCAATCGTATGGGCTTGAAAGTAAGGTCACAGCTTCCTCGATGCAACTACCAAGCAATAAGCGAGCTTCTCCATCTACGAGTACTTGCTTTCAGTATCTTGCAACCTTTTACTTGCATAATATACTGAAAGCTGTGTCTTTTCTTCTTCCCTCACTAATACAGCACTCAAAGTTTGCTGAGACACCCTCAAGTACAAAGTCAGCTATTTTCCTTCTTTGGGCTTAGAAAGGAGTGGAGCTCGCCCTATGTATTCTTTTAACTGCTGGAAGGCTACTTCACACTGCTCGGTCCACTCGAAGCTTTTTGCCTTCTTCAAAATATAAAAAAATGGGATGCATTTATCCATAGTCGTCGAGATGAACCTATTTAATGCTGCGACCTGGCCATTAAGGCTTTGCACATCTTTCACTCTGGTAGAGGATCGCATATCGATCGGTGCTTTGATCTTCTCAGGATTGGCTTCGATACCCCTACTGTTGACCATAAAGCCCAGAAACTTCCCCGAAGCTACTCCGAATGCGTACTTGTGCAGATTTAACTTCATTTGATAGCTTTTCAAAATCTGAAACATCTCTTCTAGGTCGCGCACATGATCACCCACCTACTTGGACTTTACCAGCATATCATTAATATAGACCTTTATAGTCTTTTCTATCTGCTCTTCAAAATCATGTTTACCAAGCGTTGGTAGGTCGCTTCTGCATTTTTTAGCCCGAAGGGTATCACCTTGTAGCAGTATAGACCGCGATCGGTCACAAAAGAAGTATGCTCCTCGTCTTTGGGATTCATTGGGATCTGATTGTAACCCGAGTATGCATCCATGAAGCTCAAGAGCTCGTGACCAGCTGTAGCATCCACTAGCTGATCTATCCTTGGCAGGGGGAAACTGTCTTTGGGGCACGCCTTATTCAGATCAGTGAAGTCGATACAAGTCCTCCACTTCCCATTCTTCTTATTTACTAAGATTGGATTGACGACCCAACTTGGATAGTAAGCTACTCGGATAAATTTGTTCACCAACAGCTTATCTATCTCTTCATTCAACGCAAGATAGCGCTCCCCTATCATTACTTTTCTCTTCTGGTGAACTGGTTTGTAGTGAGGATCAATATTAAACCTGTGTGACATCACCTTGGGATTTATCCCCACCATGTCTTCGTGATTCCATGCAAACACATCCAAGTTCACCTTTAGGAAGTCAGCGAGCTAGATTCTTAGTTCTGGAGCTAATCCTTTTCCCAACTTCAGGCATCTTTTTGGATCTACCTCGCTGACTTGTACATCTTCCAACTCCTCAACTGGCCCAGTAGCTCGATCTGCATCTACCTCGCGAGGATCTAAGTTGTGACTAACTCCTTTCTCAGTCATAGCTCATGGCTCGCCCCCGAAACCACGTTCACTTTCTTTCCTCTTACACCCATCTTAACAGCATCTTCATAGCAACGTCTGGCTAAGTGCTACCCTCCCCGAACGTATCCAATGCCATAGGGAGTTGGAAATTTGACTGTGAGGGTCCTGGTTGACGTAACCATATCCAACTCGTTCATAGCAGGTCTTCATAAGACCACGTTGTACGTAAATGGGCAGTCAATTATCAGGAAATCTGCTAATACAGTTGCTTAACGACCTGCCTCCCCGAGAGTAAGATGCAATTTAATCTGGCCTACTGGTACGATAGCATCTCTAGTGAAACCATAGAGAGGCTCAGGGGATGGTCTCAACTACTCAGCTCCTAGCCCCATTTGATCAAAACAGCTCATGTACATGACATTCACCGAGCTCGTAATATCAATCATGATACGCCGCACTTCCATGTTGTTGATTTTGTCTCGTATAACCAACGCATCATTGTGAGGCCAAATCACACCTCTAGCATCTTCATCAGTGAATACAATTTCATCCGAGGTCATTTTGGCTTTCTTGGAAGGTCTCTACGACCTATTGACCTGAAAGGTATGATTTGCTTCTCCGACATACCTCTCGTGTGACCTGTTTGAATCACCTGTAATATGGGGGCCACCATGAATTGTAAAAATCGTTCTTACTGCAGGTTCATGTTCTGGCTCAAGAGCTCATTTGGGCTGCTACTGTGTTGGCTGTTGTTGATGAGGTCGTTCTTACGAAGGTCGCGAGTCTGCAGGTCTCGCTACATATTCTCTCAAGCGACCTCTCCTTATTAACTTTTCAATGGCGTCTTTCAAAGCCCAACATTCTAAAGTATTGTGTACGACCTCATTATGATAAGCACAAAACTTGTTCCGATCCCTATGCTGAACAGGAGCCCTTAAAGGATTGGGTCTTCCAAAATCTTCCCTGTTCCTTTCTGCCACGTAGATCCTATCCGATGAATCTGTCAGGGCATTGTAACCTCCATAACGATCTTGATGTCGAGGTCATTCAGTCTTTGGCTCTCTCCTCCCCTTTTTGGCAATTTGGTTATTTGAGCCATTGTTTCTCCATTCTTCATTCTTGCCATTGCTTTTTCTCTTTGGCTAGTTGGAATTGTCCGCTTCATTCTTCTGATTTTGCTTCTTAGGGCCGAAGGTCTCTTCCCACCTAATCTCCTTTGCAGCTTGCTCGTAAAACTCACCCAAATCTTTTACTGGGGACTTGTAAATGCTCTCATAAAGCTTTCCATCCTTGTGCAACTCAACTGAGATCGTAGTTAATATACTCTCATCTGATGGATTCTCAACATTCTCGATCTTACGTCAAAACCTGGTGATATATTCTTTTAACGACTCACCTTGACGTTGGAAAATAGTAGCTAGGTGGTAGAATGGAGTGAGTTGCCTTCTCAGTGCCCTATACTGACCAACGAACTTCTGCTGGTATTCTTCCCAACTTCCCACACTACGAGCTAGGAGATTCTTGAACCATGTCCTCGGAATATCCCTCAAAGTAGTTGGGAATACGCAACACTTCACCATAGTGTTATCTGTCTGCAGATCCATCTGAACGTTATAAGCATTGAGATGATCATAGGGGTCACTATCCTCATTGTACTGCTGCATGTTTGGCATCTTGAACCTCGGAGGGAGAGATTACGTCTCAATCTCCTTGGTAAATGAGGTTCTTTCCCCATAACGCTCCTGTTGGTTTGGGGAGCCAGGTCGCGCTTCTAGTTGCTGGACCCTCTAGAGAAGCTCCTCTACTTGTGGATCTCGGAGCTCATATCTCCTCATATGGTCGGGACTTGGGAAAAGATGCTCTGGGTCATACCTCTCGTCCTCTTCAAATAAACCCTCAGACTGATGGGATCTCGCATATCGCCCATTCACCTCATCCACATATCGACCTGCAGCTCGGACTCTATCGTGCCTAACCTCTACTCGCTGGTTTCCATCCTGGCTCAACCTTACCATCAGGCTAGCTGGGTGAGCGACTTCCCTTTCTTCGCGGATAAGATGGCTTTGTGAGATCCCACATCGGTTGGAGAGGGGAACGAAGCATGCTTTATAAGTTGTGGATACCTCTTCCAATGTGACGCGTTTTAAAATCGTGCGGCTGGGTTTAGCCAAAGCGGATAATATCACGTGGTGGTAGGTCCAGGCTTTTATAATGGTATCAAAGCCGGGGCCAGGTTGGTGTGCCAGCGAGGACGTTGGGCCCCTATGGGGGGTGGATTGTGAGATCCCATATCGGTTGGAGAGGGGAACGAAGCATGCTTTATAAGTTGTGGATACCTCTTCCCATGTGACGCATTTTAAAACCGTGTGGCTGGGTTTAGCCAAAGCGGACAATATCACGTTGCGGTAGGTCCGGGCTATTACAGGCTTTCAGCTCTAGAACGTGCGTTAGAGGAACAAACTGAGCTGGTAGGTTGCGAGATTTCCCTTACTGGCCTTTTGGGCACCTATATTGCTTCATGCTGTTGGGGAACGTGCCTTAGAACCTCGACCTCAACCCTAGGTGCGTTATGTACCTGTGCCTGCACCAACATATTAATGACCTCTATGAGCTGTCTGACTGTGTTCTCCAACACCTCTTGCCTTTGATACCATATCTGTTACCCATCAACTACTGGGGCGATTGGAACTGGTTGACGAGGAGGCAAAGGTGACACGTTTGCTGCAGCACCAGTTACCTGACCATACGATGTTCTTGTTGCATGTATTGGTGCACCTTCCACCTACTGCGTATCGTATTGATGGTGACTGGGCTGGCTCTCTGCCTGGTCAGCCTGTGAGCCCACATACTTAGTTTGTTTGGTTTTTACCATGTTATCAGAAATCGGTGAACTGAGATGACAAAGATTACAGTTTGGGCCCTCTTTCTACCGCCAAAATATCGACGTTGAAATTCAGTCAACGAGAATTCAATGTCTAATATCTGCAATCAATGTGAGAAAGCACGAAATCCAAGGAGAAAATAAAAGCAAATGGTCAAGAACAAAGAAATTAACACAGTGTTTTTACGTAGTTCAACCACTCAGTTTACGTCCACGACTGCCCCTCTATGTTTCTACAGAGTGACAGTATAATATTCAATGTGTCGATCATTTTGTTTTATAATGATTTTAACCCCTATTTATAGAGAAAGAGTTGTTACAGATTAGGAAGCATTAAAATAGAAAAAAATTTTTATAATAAATACACTTCCTAATCAGTTGGAGCAGAATCAGGAAACTGCCCCAAATATCTCGAGATATGTTGACTGAATTTGAATTTGAATTAACTTCCATATCTGGTGAGAGCATCACGATCAGATCAGGTAATTGTCTGTTCTAGAAGATTCTGTATTAACTGCTCTCTGAACAAATTGTTTACTGTCTATAGTGACCTCGAGTTCAACTTCGCTGATCAGTGAGTAGCGAGCTATGTATGGCGAATTGTAAAGTGAGCTACAACTTAGCTATGAAACGAGCTCATGGATGCGAGCTAAGAAGATGGCTGGAGCAAGCTGTGGGACTCGCTGGGTTTAGAATTGATATCTGGGCCTTGTTTGATGGACCTTTATAGTAGGTTGATTTTATTGGACCTTCAATTGGGCCTAAGCTGGTCTTTTACCAGCCCATTTAATGAACTCGAAAAATATACATAACAATGAGTGATAATTGTAGTGAGAAGTTTATTTTAAATGCAATGTCCATTTATCCTATGTGATAAATAATTTTTTTTACAATTTATAAGAGTATTGAAAATGCTCTTAGTAGTAGTCGTTGAACACTTCTCTTGATTCTAAGTCCTACTCTTATATTAAAACATAACATGTGGAAAATTAGAGTTGAATAGTTATTGATTTGTTCAGATGACTATTTGACAGGCCATCTAAAAATAATTGACAATGTCTTCCCCCCCCCCCCCCCCCCCCCCCCCCCCCCCCCTCCTCTCCTTTTACTATCTCAACTTGATATTGATGAGTGATAATTGCATTGAAAAATTTATTTTAAACGCAATGTCTATTTATCATATATGACATATAATTTTTTCACAATTCATGAGAGCATTGAAAATGCTCTTAATATAAGTTATTAAACACTTTTCTTGATTCTAAAGTCCTACACTTTTACTTATCTTAAAACATAATGTGTGAATAGTTTTCTTTAAATTTAATCTCTCTACTCTACCATAAAAAAATTAAAAAGAAATATTTGATTAAATTTAATTACATATTCTCATTTATATTTCTATAAATGTTAAAAATATATTTATACTTGGTCAAATTAACTACCTCGTACATTTATTTTATTATATATGGTGAATAATCATTCCATATTTGATTAAATTATTTTTATGTTTGTTTATACTTCTATATACAGTTAAATTTACTTTTATAGTTACCTGTACTTTCTATACTTGTTTGCTCACCCATAGAAATATTCAAAATTTCTCTAAACCATTGAATGAAAAATATTCAAAATTACCTCTCAGAGATAAAATTGTCAAGCCAAACAAATTAACATTGAACTAACAGAAGCAGAAATCAAAGCTTCATTAATGGAGAAGAATCTTAAACCATATGCTATGGAATTCATGAGGATGACCATGTTAAAGCATGAAGAAACGTTCAAAGAGCAGGTACTTGATTTCCCTCTTTAGTTTTTGTATTTTTAAACTAGATTTTAATCCTCTAGTGGGTGGTTTGAATATAATCTAAGATTGGAAGTGTTGTAAATTTGCAAGTACACGAACTCCATCGCCTATATTGAATCCAGAAAATATTAATGAGAAATGTCGAAAACAACAAACCTAATGGAAGAAGTCAAGAACTATGGAACTCAGGTGGTGGAATTAGTTCTAGGCAGACTAATCAACATGTCAATATGCAACACAAGCCAAGCATGAAACTTGACTTGGAGCAGCCTGCTGACAACTACATAGCAGAGTCAAGTGGCAATGGAATGTTAGAGATTATAGATGAAAGTGAGATTGAGCTAACACTTGGACCAACAAGTTACTTCAAGAGGAAGAAACCAGATAAACACGAGTATAGACAATGAAGAAGAATTTTAAATATTTTTATGAGGTGTGCAAACAATTTTGATCTTACATGTCTCGATTATCCACTTTCTTTTATTATACATTAAATTTTTTTTTTTAATAATAATAATATAGATCATTTTTAAATGTATTACTAATTTGCTAATTTATTTTTGCTATTATAAGATATTTTTCAAAGAAACTATACTTGTAAATAATTGAATTTTTTTAATCCAAATTTGGATGATCTTTTTAATTGATTGGCATTACTAGATAAAGCATGAATGTTATGCTGTTGTTCAAGTTATTATGGTATTTATATATTTTATTTAAATTTAAGATTGATTAGTTTTTGATGATGTTTAATTAAATTTAAGTTTATGGGTAAATGTTTTTATAGGTATATGTTAGACTTTAAGTGTATATATGAACTTAAGTATATATTTAAATTTAAGAATAATTTCTTTTTAAATTGAATGTATATTTATATTTAAGTGAAGCGATTTTCTTTTTGCAATCCAAGTTTATTCTAACATGTCTTCCCGGAATCCAGGTAAACCCCTAGAGACTATCCCTAAGTTCGAATTCTTAAAGTGGATCAAGTATTCGAACTTGGTTAAATAATCGAATTTTCATAAAAATTTCGGAAGGGTTCGGGGACAATTTATGATTTTCAAACCCAAAATTTTATTAAAATGAACGGACTTGGACGATAAATCGAATACTAACTTAGTTTTCGGATTTTAAATTGGATTTCAATAAAATTTCTAGATGGACCCAATAGGATTTTGGATACGAAAAGAGATTATAGGAGCTTGGGAGAACGCGTGAGACAAGTGGCATGGGAAAGTTAGCATGCAAGACACTTGGTAAACAAAATCAATGCATGGAGGACACTTGGAATGCATACGTGGAATCCTAATGACAAGTGTTCTCAAAAGTAAGTTTCAAATAATTTTTAAATCATATCTCTTATATAAGTATAAAGCAAAGCAATTTTTTTTTTTTTTTTAGATTTTCCTTAGTCATTCACGACAAACACAAGATACATCTCATTCTCTCATCCTCTCATTTTCTCTCTCAAAACCCGAAGTCACTCAAAACACTCACATTCTTGTTCTTCTCTCAAAACCGAAGCTTAAACCTCACAAATCTCTCTCGGTCAAGCATCAATCTCCCTCAAGATTCCATTGCATGTCACGGCAAAAGTGTATATGTGGTGACCGAGAGCATGCATGTGGATTTGATGATGTTCTTGAAGAGTTAGAACACATGCAAAGCTCCTAAATTCTATTTGGTAGCATTTCAGACAATGTCGAAAGAATTTTCGGAGATAGATAAAGAGGATTTCCAGTTATTAGAAAAAGTTAGCCAGTTAGGGAATTCAGATGAGTGTCCTAACGAAAATATTTTGGATGAGATTATTTGTATTCATATTACATATGTGTGTTAATATATATTCATGTTGTTAATGATTGTAAATTGATTAATTTCTATATATATATATATATATATATATATATATGAAAGATGAGTTTTACCAACTTGCATGAATTACAGAAGTTTTGAAATGTGAAACTTGTGATATGAGATTATTTATAGCATATGGTACATATATGTATATTTATGTGATTTTCGATATCGGTAGAGTATCTAAAGGCGATGTAGGATTCTGCTTGGGAGACGATATAAGATTTCGCTCCCCATAGGTACGATTAAGCTAGCTTACTACCTGAGACGACGTAGGATTTCGCTCCATAGCGAGGGATGATTCCGCTACGTGATACCATATATGTATAGCCTGAGACGATATGGGATTCCGCTCCGCCATGCATTAGTGTGTTAATACCGTATGATTCGAAAGTGATAGTGAATGACATATTTTAAATAAAAATGTTTTTTAAAAAGAAAATCGCCATCACTAATAGATTATAAGTATGAAATGAAAAATTGAATATGAGATTACATGTTTACTCACATTTTAGTAATTGAAAAGCATGAAAATGTGATTGGTGAATTAAATATTGGCTTTTCAAGTTATTACACCATTTTTGTGAGTTACGATACATATGAGAAATATAAATGAACATTTCTGCATTGAAAAGTTTCGGGTTCTCGATATATAGATGCAATTATATTTTACAGCATGACTTTGTTTATGAAATTAGATTGCAAAATGTTTTCAAGGAGGACATTTTAGTAATGTTTTGAATAGAAACTAACGCTACACATTAAGTGATTTATACTCACCCTAGTTTTGTCGTTTTTATAAAATAAAAATCTCACAGGATCAGGTACATGTGCAAGCGACCAGACAGTAGGGACCTCTCACCAGGAGTAGTGACACGTATCATTGGACGTAGCTGTTATATCTTATTACTTTCATGTATGATACTTAGTTTTTGAACCTATGGATGTTTTTAAACTATATGTAAATATAAATTTTATACTTGAGTTTTATGTATATATTTGATCTTGCATGCCATGTTTTAGAAATATAAACTTAATTTGAAATTGATGCTTCTGTTGGAAATGTATGTGATTTGTGGAAAATGGGTCTGAGGCTCTGTAGTTGAGAAAATGATTATTATACAAAGTGTACAGGTGTTGATTTCGATTTCACAAGGTGGCATGTTTAAGAAAAATAGTCGTTGTGCTGCCAAAATTCTTACAGAAATGCTTTTCATAAATGTAAATTTTAAATCGAAGGAGTTCTCACCCTATTCCGCTGACAAATATTTTGTAAAAAGAGTTTCGAAAATGAGTTTTCTAAGTATAATTTTAAAAAGGCATAGCCTCACGGGAATCTTTCAGTTAGAGGGGATCCCGTCTGGAGGGTTACTGTGGGGTACCGGATGGATCGTCTGGAGAATAGGAGTCGGGGCCTGTCATTTATCCTTTCACACTCCTTCTCTATTGGCACTACATACTGAAAATTCAAGTTTAGAATAATTCTAAACACATTTTATTTTGGTCCAAAATTATTCTTTTTATATTTTGACAATTCTATTATAAAAACACTAAATTTTGAAAACAATAAATTTTTCTAAATTTTCTATTTTAATATTATTCATTGTCCTGGACAGAATTTTCATCACTAATTGTCTCCCAAAAGGATTGTCAAAGAAAGTAAAGTGTAGCAGAATCGTACTAGACTTTCTTGCTCAAGTCTCAATAGCCAAAGTTCCCAAGCTTGGGCCTTAAACAAATGCCGTCGATTTGGTCTAAAAAGGTTGCGAATTAGGTAGTATATGGCGAGGTGTTTGGGTTACTGTAGCAGAAAATCGAAGTTGCCTACTATTTTTGTTTTTGTTTCTAGTTTTTGTATGGGAAAAATTTCATCTGGGTCTGGGAAGTATCAAAGATTGACATTTTATACCTACAAATCACGAAACTCCATGCATGATCCTTAAAGTACAAAAAATATACCAATTTAGTCCAATTGTCAGTTGACTATTAAACAAACTTAATAGTTTCAGAAGCATTATTATCTTTAAACATAAATAGGACAAATGTCAATACCAAATAAAATTTATGCACTTTAATAACATTATTTTCGTATGATCGTGATGGACCAGAAACAGAGCATGGCAGAGAGAAGGGATTTATCGCAGTGAATGTCATAACGTGACAGTTGCAAGGCTTCAAAAATGCCTACCCTCTTCTTGGCTCTAGTATAAGACCAAAAAACCATCTCTTGCTTTTATATACACACAACCAACCTCGGTCGTGCCGGAGACGGTGTTGTAGTATCGAAACTCGAAGATCTGGAGAGATGCAACAACAGAACACCGCCAACCGTCGCCACCGAGAGCAGACTATAGGTTAGCCGGTCAGATTACCTCCGGATCCTCCCACCACGGCTTGTCAGATCACCTCTGCATCTTCCCCTTCCTTGGCCACCGATCCTTCGTTCTTTACCAAGATCTGGATTTGAGGTAGTGGAGATTGTTGAGGGTGTGAGAGACTAACGTAGTGAAGGGTGGCGGCAGTGGGGAGAGTGGCAGCAGAGTTGAGGATTGAAAGTCGGTAGAGAGATTAGCGGTGGAGTGGAGTTAGTGGAGATTGTGAGAGACTGATGACTAAGGATTGAAAGTCGGTGTTAGAGATTGTTAAGAGTCCTTTTATTTGTTTTTCCTCTTTTAATTTAATTTTATTTATTAATTTAAAATGTTAATAATTTCAACCCAGTTGTCCCCAAATGAAGTTATCAAACATATTGACGGTTTTATCTTTACACCCAAACAGATTTGTCTAAGTTATGGACGAAAATCATCAACCAACTAAGGTTTGGGTTTTTTTTAGGTAATATTTTCAAAATTAAGGGTGGTTTGACATTTTTAAATCCAAGGGTATTTTGATAATATCACTTGAAAATAATAAATATAAATACAAATTGTTTATTACGTAGCTTTTCTCACAAAATAAAATAATTTGTATAAATCTATGACGAATAGTTAAAAAAATAAATTTTATAAAAGAGTGAGCACTAACGTCTAATCAATAGATATAACTTTTATAAAAATATTTTTAAATAAAACATAATATATTACTAGTAATAATAAATAATTACCAATGATTCATACACATTTATATCTAAATAATAAAACTGAATTCAAAACTCGTATCATAATAAAGTTATAAACTTTGGTATGAATCATCTTCATAATTTTATAAAATGTAATTTGCAATAATAAATCTTATCTTAAATCTCTTTCAGGCAATAATAAATCTTTCTGAATTTGCTCTATAAAGAAATAATATATATATAAAATAAAATTATCTTATAAACATTTATCCTTAAATAACTCAAGCCTTAAAAATTTGCTTTGTAAATAATATTATATCGTTTCTGAAACTTTTTTCGTCAAACTTGTCATGTAAAACTGACATTCTAAATCTCTTACTTTATTAATCAAGCTCGGTATATGACATTTATAACATGAAAATATATACAAACTAGTACTTAGGAAAATCTATTATATATGGTGGAGATACTTAATATCCATGGTAGAGTAAGGGATAATATCCGACATACGTGATGAAAAACATTGTTGCACACGTAAAGCAAGGTATAACATTTGTCATATACGCGTTGGACGATTTAAGAACTTACACATGCATAATTTAACCATTAAAGGAGGAGGAGGAGGGGGAAGAGGGTGTGGGGTTTACAACTTTGGTGTTTTGAAATTAAAGCATCATGGCCTTCCTTTCATGTCTTAAACAATTTAACGTATGCGAATATATACATTTTTTTTTCTGTATATAAAAACAATTCTAAATAAATATTTTTCTCATAACATAAATAAATTATTATTTCTCAAAACCTAAAATAATATTATTTAAAATATTCTGAATATTTTGTATAATAAAAATTCAAATTGAAAGTATAAAATTCCAATTGGAATTTCTAACATACATACATACATATATATTTTTTCAGAGAAAACTACCAACAACTTATGTTTTAAGACAAGGGTGAGATTTGAACCTTTAATCTCTTAGAATCAAGTGAAATGCTCATTCACTCTTACTGAGGAGTGATGTGCAAAATTAAAAAAAAAAAGAAAAGAAAAAAGCTATATATACCTATAGATGAATACGTATTAAATTCTCATTTCAATCATAACACATAATTTATAATATAATCAATTAATTAAATAAATCATTTACTTCCAATAATCTTGAATAGTAAAACTAAAACATAAGTGATTGTAAATAACTAATTCAATTAAAATAAAAACGATTCACTCATATAACTCTTTCCTAATGTTTGGGTATAATTTGGATTCCTCTTTAATTCCTCATCCTGGATCCACCCTTACATCACATTAAATTCAATTTAAAACTTATGAAAAAATTAACTAATTTCCTAGATTCAAATTCTATTGAAATAGCATCATTTGTCTAAATAAATCAAGTATCCAAATATTCCATGCAAGCATCCGGAATATCCTTCTTTTTCTCTTCTCTCTCTCTTCTTTTTTTCTTTCTTCTTCTTCTTCTTGGCTTCACCTGCACTGTTTTCTTTCATTTTTTTTTTTTTTTTACCTTTTAGTTCTCTTTGTTTTTTTTATATATATATATATATATATATATATATATATATCCGCCTCACTCTCTCTTTCATGCTTCCATGTTGCTTATCATTCTTAGGCATGAGATATTAGTCTTTTCTCTTTTTAAAATTTTCCATTAATTATCTCTCTCGGCTACCCAAAATCGAGGATCCAAAAATCGTTAATTGGTAATTGACCGGTGAGGTAATGGTGAACTATTTATCAATTACTCGACGATAATTAATGATTAATTGACAAGTACTATTTTGAGAAAATTTTTATTTTTTGAAATCTAAGGATGTAAACTGATTTTTTTTTTTTTTTTTTTTTTTTTAATTTTAGGGCCTAAAACTCATATATCAGTCTAATTTTATCAAAGTTTAAGGGAAGTTTGTGTAATTTGTCATGATATCTATATATATATATATAAACTCACCATACCCTTGTTGCAACCGCCTCCACCCCTTCTCTCGCTAAAACACTGGCTTCTTTTTCTTCTTCCATTCTTCTTCTTCTTTCTTTTTTCGCTTTTGATATTCTAATAGGTGCTTTTTTAAGGTGCATGGTAGCCACTTTACTTTAACTTAGTTCATTTCTTTGTGTCCACCAAGTGAACAAAAACCCACTCAAGCAATTCTTTTTTTTTTTTTTTTGTTTGTTTAGCACATGGGGTGCAATTAGCAATTCAAAGAGGGTGTATAAAACCCACAAAATTATTGACTTGACTTGCACTTAAATTAGACACATTTATTGATATTATTTGGACTCAATTGGTTTGTCGGGTCCACTTAAATTCGGGCCTTACACAGATGAACATGAAAACGCTTATCTATGTTTGTTTGAAACTAGATATTAAATGTCTGGGTTCAATTTGAACCCTAGATGTTCAACATCAAGTTCAAGAGGAGTTATAAGGATTTTTTTTTTTTTTTTTGAATTGTAGTACACTATTATAAACTAACTCTCGAAGAGAAAATACAACTAGTGTTGACATCATGCCAACATAAAGCCTCCAAAGAGGACAAGGCTAAGGAAACGAGTATATACGCCAGACGATTCCTATTGTTAGAAGTGGCTTAACACTTAGTAATGCCCAACTCTTAACATAACACCTTAATATCGTCAATAATACAACAATAAGACCTCTTAAAAGCATTAGACGAGTTAAAAACAAAGGCTACATTAACAAAATCCACCTTCACCATATCCACATGTAGCCTAACAGAGAGAGCAGGCTTAAAACCTTCTCCATGGGCCAAGAGCTTGCCCACTTCAGGAGAGAAAATGCCCTGCCAAGGCTAAGCAACAACCACCACCACCTTACCAACATGATCCTTAACAACAAAAGCCACCAATGCCAAAATGGACAGTAACATTGGAATTTAACTTCAATAAACCAATAGGGGGATGACATCAAACCTGAGAATGAGAATAGGCACTAGGAGGGGGAGAGGAAAAGAGGGCAACCATTGGAACTCCTTAAGCAGCTTTACAGCTTTAAATAAAACTTCCTCCTTCAACCAACCCGCATAATGCTAACGTCTAGAGTTCCTACTATCTTAAATGTACCACATTATCAAACTTAACCAAAAGATCCATTTCGCTAGCTTTCAACACGTCAACCAGAACATTAAAAATGCAATCCAAATTAAGTTGGGACAATAGAAAACCTTTAACAAAAGTAGACCAAGAAAGTCTAACAACATTGCAATCAAAGAAGACATAGATCCCAGTTTCAATAGCTTCGTTACACCCCTCACAACCACACACCATGAGAATCTTTCTACAAAATAGATTTGCCTTTATAGAAAGTGTGTCAAGGCAAGCTCTTCAAGCAAATATTTTAACTTTAGGGGGAATATTTAGGTTCCACAATACCATCTACCATCTATTAATCGAGAAAGTAGAATTGAAGGTGACATTGTCTGCGAGAGAATCCTTAAAAGCTAGTCTATACCCACTCTTAACGGAGAAAAGCCTTTTTTTTTTTTTTAAAATAAAAAATCATCTCTTGCTAGCATTACTCTCTCTATAGCTAAGAAGGATGGATAAGATTTGCTCTTTATCGATAGGGAAAAACACATCATTACTTTTTTGGAGGTCTCATTGATGAGTATCTTGTACAATCAAATATGCCACATTCAACGAATCCACTTTCAAAAGAGAGATTATCCTGAAGGATTTTGGTCTTGGAATCTAAGGATCCTTGAAGATGTCAATGTCTCTATTATTCCCAACCTGCCAAATCCAACCTTTGAACATCAAATCACGACCCCAACAAAGGCTACTCCACGCATGAAATACCCTCTACTTATAAGAAGCCTACAAAAAATCATAATTGGGGAAGTACTTCACCTTTAGAACACGATCTACAAGAGTGTAGGGGTTCTCAACTACTTTCCATGCCTATTTGGCAAAGAGAGCTTGATTGAAAAGAGAAAGATCTTTGAAATCTAAGCCACCTCGAGATTTAGGTCTACATAACCTTTCATACCTAACTCAACTAGCCTTCCTTTTCCCATCCTTCATACCCTACCAGAACTTTGTTGCTAGAAACCCTAAAGCCTTACACAGAGAACCTGGTAATTGGAAAATACTTACTGTATGTGTTAGAATTGCATGCATAACAACTTTAATAAGAATCTCTTTCAATCTCTGAGAGAAAAAATGACTCTTCCAATCTTTCAATCTGTTCTAGACTTTCTCCTTGATATCATTAAAGGTTCTTGTTTTGTTTCGACCAACTAGAGAAGGGAGCCCCAAGTAATTATTATGCAAGCAAGCATTTTCTATGCCCAACGAGTACAACGACTCCTTTCTCACCAAAGTATCCACATTAGCACAAAAGCACACAACTAATTTCTCCAAGTTGATCTATTATTTAGAACCCTTACTATATGTCCCCAATATCTCTTTGCTTAAACGATAGTTTATCGCTGAAGACCTACAAAAAGAATGCTATCATCTACGAAGAGGAGATGACTAATTATTGGTCTAGACTTTTCACACCTAATCCCTAAGCCTCAACCACCTTGTTTAGTCTATCTCACATCCCTTAAAAAAGCTTCAGCACACAAAAGAAACAGGTATGGGATAGAAGGCACCCTTGTCTGATTCCGCTTTAAGGAAAAACGCACCCTACATTTTGTTTATTCAAGATAAAAGAGAGTTGTGTCGTGGTAATACAATCCAACACCAAATTGACCCACTGAGATGGGAAGCCCATCTTCAACATCTTCTAAAAGAATAAAACTTGAAAACCATCAGGACTTAGCACTCAAGTAGTTCCCAAAGCAAAAACAACAGCCTTAATTTCCTCCTCTTTAAAAGGAGCCAACAGCCCTTTACTCATATCTTTACTGAGACTAGAACTTATACCATTACAAGCTTTATTTATATCCGACAATGAAGAAGAGGAGGAAGTAAACAGATTTTGGAAATAACTGCAAGTCATCCTACCAATCTCTCCCAGCTTTTTAGCAACCCTTTCGTTCTCCTCTACCAGTTTCGAGATTGTATTCTTCTTCCTTCTAGAGGTGGCTTTGGTAGGAAAAACTTTTTATTACGGTCCCTCACCATCAACCAATCAGCTTTAGCCCTTTGACGCTAATAAATCTCTTCTTTAGCCAACAAAACCTCTAACTCACCCTTTTGAGTCTTTATTTCCTTCATAACTCTAGACATAGAAACTTGCTTATAGAGCCTCTCAATCATCTTTTGCTTAGAATCAATCTACTTTCACAAGGAGTTGAACCTCTCCCTACTCCACTTTGAGCACACATATGCACACACCTTTAACTTCGAAACCAAGTCCACATCGAAATTCACACAGCCATATCCCTCTTAACTAGCTTTAATTATTGAGTGGAAATTGTATTGCTTGAATAAAAAATGTTCAAACTTGAAGACGTTTTGAGACAACCTTTCTCATTTGAACCCTTTCTTGAACTTAAGCAGTAATGGTTTGTGATAAGAGGAATTGAAATTCAAATTTTCCACCCTTACATCCGAAAACAAGTCCCTCCACTACAAGTTCACCAAAAAAGGGTCTAGTCTTCCTGAACATTGGCATTCCCATCTCTCTTATTTGTCCACATAAACCTAGGCCGACCATAACCTAAATATGTTAGATCACAAGCAAAAAACGTCATCTGAAAATTCATCATACCATAGACAGCTTTCTTAGAGCCTCCATATTTCTCATTCTTAAAATTTCATTAAAATCACCACCAAGAACCTATGGAAGATCATCCATATACCTGAGTCTTCGAATCAAGTCCCACGAATTTCCCCTTTTAGAGGGATCAGGATTACCATAAAACCTCGTACATCTCCAAAAAGAACATCATCCTCAGAGCACATTCTAGCATCAATATGCCCTGAAGAGAATGACAAAATGGAAACATCCACTCCTTCATTCCAAAATAAACCTAACCTACTACTTTTACCCTGAACAGTTAACAACATAATGACCCTCAAAACCAATACTATTTTTCACTCTCGCTTCTAAACCACTTGAAGTTTGGTTTCGTATAAGAAAACTAGCCTGAGGAATGTTTTCGAACTACCCTTTTTAGGGATGAGAATGTATGGGGGTTTCCCAAGCCCCATACATTCCAAGTTAAGACTATCATTACGCTTGACAGGCTTGATCTCTAGGCCCTACCATTTTAACATCAAGATCGACTTTCGTATCATACTCACACACGCTTTTCTTTTTCTTGCTTTCCTTACCACTCAAGAAAATCAGTTCCTTCTCTTTTGTCTAGTCCCTACTTTTAGATCGGATCCTTTTATACTTTTAACCTTAGATATTAGATACACACCTAGTTCAGCCTTCTTAGGAGATTTCCCTAACAATCTCGGTGAGAAGCTACTGCTTTTAGTACCTTTTTTCGCTCCATGCTTAGCCAACAACATCTTACTCATAAGACTCCTTACCTTTCCTACTATTTTTTCATTTCTTAAGTTGTTTTTTCCATTTCTTAGTGGCTTTACGAAGAGGACTGATATTCATTGCTACAGCCTTAGGCACTCTACCCTCTAATTCTGCTTATGGTAACTGCACTTCAATTATAATTATGTCCATTTCTGATAACTTCTTACAACTTAACTCTCCACTTTTAGTTACATTTACACCTATGTTACCCATTTGCTCAGAAGGAGTAAAGGCCACCACTTGCAAAGTAGTTTGGAAATTCTCAATATAGCTTTCTTTCCCAATAGGTGGGTCTATATTCTCACTATTCAATAGCTTGATGTTTTGAGATTTACTCCTACTACTAGTCCTCTTATCACCAATTACAAAAAAACTACCACATTCCTTTTCAGCCAGAATCTGCTTTCCTAAATGTGCACTTTTGTCTTTGCCTTTACTACTCTCACTTGCCATCCCCATAAGATTCCCCACTTGTTTACTTGAGTTCCCATGGCCTTCATATTTTGAGACCTTTGCTACAGGCCTTATATAACTGCTATTTCATTTCGATTTGTTTTCTTTAACATGAATCGCTCTCAGCCAACGATCGTATTTCATTACTCCACCTTTCTTAGCTTCTTCTCTAGCTTTAACATCATCACAATCCTTGCTACTATACCTGATGCACCCACATGAGAAGTAGAACTTAGGAATTCTTTCATATTGAAGAGTCATTTAGATCCACCACCATTTACAAACAAAACCCTTCTCAAAGGCTTACTAATGTCGATCATTACCTTCACCCTAAGAAATTTGCTAAGATTATCCGGAATCATAATAATCTCACCTATTTGTAAAGCAAGCAATGTTGCCACTCTTCTATTCATGCACATAAAAGGAATGTCATGAATTTGTACCCACATATCTGCCCTATTAAACCTTAGTTTTGAGATATTCTCCATTCCTTTAGGAATTTTCAAGACTATTAGGCAATGTTTAAAATGCCACGACCCCTTAACCTCCTTCCTCTCAAAATAAAACATAAACAGGTTATGCCCAACCAATTCTACCTCCACCTTTCTATAAGAACCCCAATATTGTTCGATCAACATTTTAAAAGCTTCCTTATTCACTCTTTTGCCCATTAGAACTTTACCCACTAAACAATGGTCCACTTCCTCAAAACCAATCTCCATATCTTCACCTTCTATTTTACATACCTTTCCCTCCTCTGCTGATAAGGAGAGCTCTTGACATAGCCTCACTATCTCCTTTGCATCAATTGGTATAGGACAAGAAAATAGAGAAAAGGATAGAAAAACCTAACCCCACTCTTTCAAAGACGAAAGACACACTACCTTAAGGACACTCTCCCTTTGCTTCGTTTCTCTCACTAGAAACATAAGAGGATGTTATTATTGTTAGTTATAAGAATGTTGCATTTAAAGATTGGACAGATAAAATTGCCTACATGAAATGTGAACATTGAAGATGTCATGAAATGAGATAAGTATATTATGCATACATAATACATATAGATGACCTAGGTTGACTATTTTGCATGTGTTTGAATGAGTTTGATGTTTGTTTGCTGGTTGCTTGAACTTGATTGTTTGAATATGCTTAATGTGATGGTAACCTAGGTCTTTGTGTTATCAAATTCCATGGACAAAACATGCCAAGAGTTGTATTAAGAATCAAGTGATTAGCCTGAGTAACTGAATATATGTAAAGTCCGAATCCAAATTGACCCATAAATATTTTATTAACATAAAAAGGGGCCCAATTAGAAAGCCCAATTGTAAAAAAAAAAAAATATAATAAAGTTATGGACTGAACCAATCAAGCCCAAATTAAGTGGGCTTTTATCAATCAAAACACAAGAGATAAAAAGTGGAGGTATGGGGCGATCAAACAAAAAATTCAAGCAAAATCATAGAGAGTGAGCCTAGAGAATAAGAGAGAGATGTTGGTTGAACATTTTTTTAGAAATATAATGGACAAGTATCATGCGCAAACTTTATTTTTATTTATTTATTTATTTTTGACAATAGAGGAGGGGATAATAAAGGGAGAAGAAAACTTAGTGTCGAACCTACGACTTTCTGCTTAGGAAACAGATGCTCTATCCACTGAGCTACAGGTGCTTCGACTATCATGCACAAGCTTGATAAGTAAAAACAATTCATGCATAAAATAAGATTAAGGCAGTCAAAGGCAAGTAAGCAGACAAAGCAAAACTAGAATCAAACAACAAAGTCGAAGAGAGAGAGAGAGAAAAAATAATAATTAAATAATAAAGGAGATTGTGTTAGTGAACTAAACTTTTTAGACAAAGACAAGTGTCTGCTGTATGTGCATAGTAAAGGGAAAAAAAAAAGACATGTTTGAAATGAGAGGCAATCGTGTGTGTGTGTTTGTGTGTGTATGTGTATTGGAAGCAAATTGGGAGGTGGCTGTGTTGTATAGATATAATTTTTTGTGTTCACTTATATGCACCACAACACAAAGCCAAAATTGATAGTAGAAGGAAAGAAACAATGAGTAGAAAGAAAAGAAAAGAAGAGAAAAAATGACAGGACTTGACCCGAATTTTTTCTAGTGAACGCGACGGTCCTGTTGGGTACCCCACGAGACTCTTCTGAAGTCCAACTAAGAAGAGCCAAAAGAACGTTGTGGAGCAAACCCGTATCTATAAATAACTTTACTAAACAAGAAAATCATCTACTTTAAAATTTCATTGTAATATCCAAGCAAATCATATTGTAATTAAAAACATTATCATAAATATGCAAAGATCTAAAATGGGCATGTCATCATGTTTATATAAAAATTCTATAAAGTTTGTTCGAGTCTAAAGTATGCACGATAACATCATTAATAATGACATTAAAAACAGATTGTTTACAAAAGAACAATGCTGCGTCGTCAGTCGTTTGACCCACTTAGTCTGATCGCGACGGACTGGTACCCTGATTCCTTGTTCTTGCACTTGGGAGGTTTTTGTAGCATAAAACCAAAATATTTGTAAGCTATGGAGCCTAATGAGTGTGTGAGGGTTTTATTTAAATTAAGTTTTATAAAATACCTCCCGAAAAACATTTTCGAAAACGTTTTTCTTTAAAATAATTTATTTTTTAAAAACTTAGATTTTATAATTTGTCTTTGGGTTTTTAAAAGCTTATTCTAAAATTCTTTTTAAAATATTTTCTTTCTAAAATCTGTACTAATGAGGAACCCAAAGAAAGTTACAACCAAATGAACGGGCTCCACTCAGTGTGGGGGAGGGGGGGGGGGGGGGGGTGTTTCACGTGGCAGAATAACTATCATCATACACCGTGACAAAACTACAAGACATCCTACTACTGTGTGGCGGAATTATCATCGTACATTGCAAGCGAGACAATATCTCACAAGTGTAGAGGGTGACTCGACAGACATGATAGACTCTACCCCCCAATGTTAGCAGGACTAACCCTCCTAACACTTGCCCTACACTGTAGGGTATACAGGCTGGGTTTAATACTAGAAGGTCTGTCTATCTATAAGCTTGAGTCATTCCACTAGTTTTTGAAAATCTTTTTGCTCTTTCTATAATTCAAATCATTTTCTATTTCATGCCACAAATATAAATAGTATTAAAAATGTGGCATACCATATCATAAATAAACTATTTATTTGCATGCTAAAAAAAAAGAAATCTCATTGATAAGCTAAAAGAGTGATTTAAATCTATAAAGATTTTTAAAATAAACTAAAAAATAATTAAAATATTTTCACACTCATTGCTTGCTGTCCTACTCACTTGCACCACTACTTCGACGACCTCCTCTCAGCTTGCTGTCACCTATACTTAGTCACAAATGAAACCTTCACTTAGCTAGCTGAATGATTATCTCTAACTCCTAATTTATATGAGCTGCTAAGGACTACAATACTGCCAATCCAGCTCGAGCTGCGAGCTCGTACCTCAACTTGCCCCAGCTCGTGTCTTCAGCGAGCTCCTACCTCATCTAGCTTAGCCTGAACTGAGGGTACTCATCTTAGTGAGCTCGCTCAGCTCACTCTCTCAGCGAGTTGTAACCTTCTTCTAGCTCAAGCCGTTCTTCAACACCTCTCAGCTCGCCCTTGCGAGCTACTGCCTTAGGCCAACTTGGCCAGACACTCTTGATAGGCTACGACTTCGCTCAGCTCCTCTTTTGAGCTCGCACTTCAACTCAGTCCAAACAGGGAAGAATGGAGAGCAATAGGCATAGCCTAACTCGCTCCCTAGTCGACCATCTTAACCAGCTAAAATGCACTAAGGCCTCCTCCAGCTCGCATCTCACGAGCTCCTGCCCTAACTCACACAACTCATTTCCTAACACCTCATTTTCCAGGTTTCACATTTTACAGTACCATTAACACAACTCGACATCATTTCACATACATACACTTAATCAACATATCATCAGTTCTTCACCAAGCTCTCAGGTCGCGACCTCATCAGGTTCAGTGATAGAAACTAAATCATCTAAATGTATAGACAAACCACCACTAATCAGCATCATTTCTCAGCTATTTCACTTACCAGACTTTTGCTCAGCTTTTTGTCTTACTTTCTCACTCGTTTACAACTTCGAATCACCAGATCTATATACCAAAAATCTCATTAATCACTTGCAACCCAGAAGCTGTTCTCAACAGTTTTTCACCAATACAAAACCTTAAAAACTTATTCTTATTACTTAAATCTTACCATATCTGGGTTCTTCACCTTCCAATAGCTTGATTCTCCTAAAAAATGACAGAAATCAACTTAGACACCGCTGCAGATCTACCCTTTTTCTCCTCTGCCGATAGCTTCTCTTTTTCTCTCTCTCCAGATTTTTCTTTTCTGCTGACATTACTCACCACACACCTATATTTATAGGCATGGGTTAAACTCGCTTTTAACCCTTAAATTTCTTTAAAATTACGACTTTACCAGATTCTAGAGAATTCTTTACCTTTTCTCAATGTCCTTGTCCGTTCCTCATATTTACAATTTTACCATTCTTTATAAATATTTTATTTTTACCAATTTACCTTTCAACTTTTATAACTTAAATTTAGTTCCAATCCTTCTGGAAACTCTATAAAATTTAAATTTCACCTCCTAACACTTAAAAATTCTTTTATTACTCCGCAAATAAAATATATGTTAGTACAAAATACTATTTTGTACATATATATAGTAACAACCTCGGAAGAGAATGTTACAAAAAAAAAAATAGAAAAAAAAAATCTAGATGGGTGAATGGAATATTTAGGTACTAGATTTATATGAATAAGTGATTTATATTTCATTGGGATTTGAAATCCAGAAAATTAGTTAATTTTTTATAAATTCTAAATTGAGTTTATGCGATTTTTGGATGAATCCAAGACTATGTGGAATTAGACGGGAACCTATTTTGCACTTAGATATAAGCATAAGAGTTCTATGAGAGGGTAATTTTATTTTAATTAAATTGATTGAATTATGTTTATTTATATTAACTTTTTTTTTTAATAATTTATGGGAAGTAAATGTTTTAATTAGTAAATTGATTTTATAGATTATGAATTATGATTTACAATTGGATTATAGATTATGTTTTACAATTGAATGAAAATTTATCATGTGTTTGTATATAAGTATATGTATTAGAAATTCCCATCAGAATTTTATGCTTTAAGTTAATTATACCGAATATTCAGAATATTTTAAGTAAGATTACGTTATCTTTTGAGAAAGAATATTTGTTTATGTTGTAAGAAAAGTATTATTCAAAATTATATATTTGGATATGGAAATCGTTTAAGATTTGGAAAAGAAAATAAAAATGTTTTCTACACTAAGGTTGTATCCTCCCCTCCAACAGTTAGACAGACTACAGTCTTAGATTTGCCTAGAAGGTGTATGATAGATGTCAGGAGAGTCATTGGGTTGTCAAGAAAGTCATTGAGTCATTCAGCACGTGTATGATAATGTTCTTCCTTGCTCTGCTTGTGTGTTGAGTATCTCCATCACGTATGACAGATTTCCCTAAATAATATATTGATGTAAATTTTCAAATTACAGATTTTATTTACTGAGTTTGATTAGTACAGAAAAGATTTACATAACATTAATTACAGAAAGAGATTGGGTGAAAAAAGTTTCAGAAATGATATAAAAATATTTATAAAACAAATTTGATGACTTATTTAAAGATTGCTGGTAAATTATTTAATAAGAAAGAATACATTTTTTATTATATTATGTTATCATATTTAAACAGTTTTCAAGTTTTATAAAGCGAATTCAGAATGATTTCTTATTATATTTTATTAAGTTATAAGAAATTATTCATATAGATGTTTATAGTTTTATTATTATATAAGAATTGAATTCAATCTTATTCTTTAGATATCAATGTGTGTTAACCATTACGAATTATTTATTATAATTAGTAAAATGTTATGATTTTATTTAGAAGTATTTTTAGAGAAATTATATCCACTCATGAATAAGGTTATGTAAGATCATGAGAAGGGCCATTTTGCATTAGAGTACATTTTTTTTTTTTTATTATTAACAAGATTTCTTAAACGTGCTTTAAGAATACTTATACAAATAAAATATCATTTTTAGATATTTTATGAATATTTTATATATTCAGTTCATGGGTCTAACACGAGAAATGTAAAGATTTTTTATTTGTTTGAATTGTTGTATGGTTGAGATTAATGAGCATTTTTAAAAATGTTTTTAGAAAAATCTAAATTTTAGTTAGAAAGATCACGATTTTCACGGCACCTTCTTAGACTTAAAAGACAAGTCAGGATAGGTTCCGTCAGTTTTCACGAGATTCTTTTTGGACTCAAAAGAAGAGTTAGGATGGATTTCATTAATATGAGTTAATTAGCAAGTGAAAATGGACAGGTGAAGATATCTTGAAGATTATGTGTAAATTTCTATTGAAAAAGTGTTCTATTAGGTATTATATATATATGGGGTACATTCTAGCATACACCTGGGGTATAGGATTATAATTAGTAAATATGATCATATTTACTGATTGATCAATTGTGATTATATTTTTTTATTGTAATTACACATGTTTAATCGTAATCACATATAGTAAATTACAATTACACATTTTAAAATATAATCATAATTTTTTTTTATTAAATGTATGCAAACCCCTGGCGTACCCAAGGGGGGACACACACACGCACACACTTATACATACATACATTGCATTTCTTATATATATACATATATATATGATACATACACACTATATATATACATACATACATACATACATACATATGTATATGCATATATACACACACATACATACATACATACACATATATAAAGAAACGTAATGTAATTTATAATCTTATATCAATTAGGTGTAATTGTTTGCTTTATGACATAGCTATATCATCCTCAAATGCTCAAGTGGATAGAAAATTTTCTATGTTATTTTGGACCATATATAGAAAAATATTATTCTTTATCCTATTTATTGCTATTTCATTATGAGAATGATTATACCAATTTGCCAATAAATAGGTCTATATTGTAACCATTAAAATATACATAAATTGAATTCTATTTACTATTTCTCTCTTATTTTCTCTCTTGTTTTGGTTGGTGTTATAACTTTATTGCTTTTAGGGCTTATTTTATAACACGTTATCAACACGAATTTAGTATGAGAGATTTCATTCATATGACTTGCTTCCTTACTATTTGTATAAAACCCAGAATTCTCTTTTTATGAGAAATAAATGTTTCCATGTGAATGTATTTTCATGTGAATAGTTTTTTGAGTGAATAGTATTTTTGAAAAACGGATCCCAAAAATCATGAATAGTAATTTTTGATGAATAGTATCTACGTAAATAGTAATTTTCGGAAAGTGGACTTCGCAAATCAAAAGTTTCGAAATTAGTACTAGAATTAAATGAAACTGAGACGGATCAAGGATGAGTCCATTTGAAGAGATTATAAGTTATCTGAAGTTTATTGGATGAAAATACTCTCTTCGATTTTAGTACTGTATACAATATTTATGAGTAATAAAATAATTTTAAGTACCCCGATGTATAATTAAATTTTAGTAGAATTTTCAAAAGGACCGAAAATGATTTTTTTTTGTGAGACAGTAAAATAATTTCAAATGGCCAGATTCAGAGGTGTAATCGAATTCTAATAAAATTTTCGATGTAAAATTGAGTTATAATAAAATTTTCAGATAAACCGAAAATGATTTCGAATACGGAAATCGAAAAGTATGAATTGATGCATGAAGTGGGACACTTGGTGAAAAGAAAGGAAGAGACAATGCATGAAGGACATGTGTCACAAGAAGAGTTGAAATGTTGATAAGTGGCAAAAAAACGTGTAAGGAAGTGTGACAAGTGTTAGCATGAGAGTATGGATTGATGACAAGTGTAAGACATAGGTGAAGGATATATAAAATTGAAATCAAAATGGAAGAAAAACAAGAGAGTCTCATTCGGTCAAAAGGAACAAAAGAGTGCATTTGGTTCATAAGGGGTGTTCACAGTTGAGAAAGGAAACAAGAAAATACATGCTACTCTTGTTCATTTTGGGGTCACTTTTGAGGACTTTCAAGACAAACAAAAAAGCAAATTACAAGAGAGAATGCATCCGATCCAAAAGAAATAAAAAGGAAGAAATGTTTGACCAAGAAAGGAAGCATTCGGCCATAAGAGAAACCAGAAGATGGCTTGCCTGCACATGAGGAGTTAAGGTGATTTTTGAAAGTTTTCCACATATACAAAAGGTGTACACATGTAAGCCCTCACCCAGATTATATTATTTTATGGTATTAGAAATCTTCGAATTGAGTTACAGTCGAATCGTATGCCTCAGTAGTGTTATTTGAAGTTTATTATATTTTTGTATCGCAAGTCGGATGTCATTTGGTTGACCCCGGTACGATTACAAAGTGATTAGGATTGATTTATGTGTTAATCAAGCGAGGTGAGCTCACGAAATAAAGTAAAAGATATTTTAATTCTAACCAATGAGAAAAGAGATAAATGACTTGAAAAGTAGTGGCTATGGATGTGCCACATGTCATCTAGTGAATAGTTGAAGAGATAAATGGATTAGAATGTGCCAAGTGGACCAATAGAATTAATAATTATATATGTTTGTGGTACTAGTAAGATTATTGGAAGTTTAAGGTGATTAAATGAAATTTTTTTGATGGATTCTTTTGTAATTGAGCATTAGTATATATATAAGTGTGTTTTTTGTCTCATTTGAGACATTTTAGCCATGAAAGAAGAGAAAAAAAGAGAGAGAATTCAGGAGCT
>CM034461.1:30573569-30842422 GCA_019925255.1 Litchi chinensis
AACTAGAAATTTTAATTAATTGCTATGATAATAATTGCAATTAATTCGGAAATTAGTCCTGAATTCGAAATCAATTTTCCATTTCCGAACCAAACAGGCATAATTCGAGACCAATAGATTTAAATTGTTCCCAAATTCAAGAAACATTTGGTCCCAAATTGAACCTCAAATCGAGACCTAGTCGTCTCTAACCTGGCCTCTGTGATTGTTTTTCCTTTTTCATCATATAATCTCTAATCTCACCACAAACCAAATCCAAACCATAAATCTTACACTTCTATTTCAAATCTATCATGTAAATCAGCTAACCCACAAAACAAAAACAAAATATATGATTTTCATCAAACAAAATGACATAAAGATTTTAAATTAACTTCTTCACTGTTCAATGAGATGTTTGTCATTCGTAAGAGTGATTATTTACAGTATTCTACTATTGTCAAACTCACAAAGCTATTGTTGTCGGATTCTTTCTTTCTTTCTTTCTCTCTTTCTTTGTTTCACAATCTCTCTCTCTCTCTCTCTCTCTCCTCTATTTTTTAAAATTGTTTTTATATCAAGGGTAATTTTGTCTCAATCCAATAATAGTTTCTACTAAAACTCAAGCTATTATCAGTCCAGTGATATTTCCAAAACAACTCTTAATATAGTTATTAAAAAAAAAAAAATCCCAGTTATTGAAATTAATAATTCACTATATGATCCAAAAACAAACTGAAAATGCTTGTTATATAATAGAGATTATAATTTTGTCAAATACTATTTTATAGATATTATACTTTATAAAGGAATATTTCCCTAATTGCGGACAACTTATAAAATATATTTGCTTTTCATGATCAACAATTTAAAAACAAATTTTAGTTACCACTATTATATCTAAAAAATTACACTAATATATAAAAAAAGAGTCAAACTGACACAACCCGATCTAGATTCCCTCTAATGAACCCGGCGATCCTGTCGGACACCCCACGAGACCCTTTTGAAGTCCAACAAATAAGATTCAAAAGAACGTCATAGAGCGAACCCGTATCTATAATAACTTTACTAAACAAAAAAATCATTTACTTTAAAATGTCATTTCACTTTCTAAGCAAAATATCTAACAACATCATCATAAACATTACTAAAAACATTGTCTAAAATAGACATGTCATCATGTTTATATAAAAGTTCTACAAAATCTTGTTCAAAAATTGAAATGCGCATAATAACGTAAATAATAATAGCATTAGAAACACAATATTTACAAAAGAACGATACAGCATCGTCAGTCGTTTGACCCACCTAGTTTGATCAGGGTGAACCGATACCCTGATTTCTTCTTCCTACACCTGGAAGTGTTTTGTAACATAAAACCAAATATTTGTAAGTGGTAAGGCCTAGTGAGTATGAGAATTTTGTTTAAACTAAGTTTTATAAAATATCTCCCGAAAACACTTTCGAAAACATTTTTCTTAAAGACAATTTTATTTTCTGAAAACTTGGGTTTTATAAATTATCTTTAGGATTTCAAAAACTTTTTTCTAAAATACTTTCAAAAGCTTTTCTTTCTAAAACTTGTTTTTCAAGGTATGCATCTCTTTCTAAAATATGTACTAATGGAAAACTCAAGGAAGCTATAACCATATGAACGGGTAGATCTGCTCCGCTTAGTATGGGGGTCACGTGGCGGAATAGTTATCATCGCACACTGTGACAAAGCTATAAAAACATCCAACTACTGTATGGCGGAACTATTATCGTACACCGCAAGCAAGACAATACCCCATAAGTGTAGATGGTGACTCAATAGACATGACAGACTCTATCCCCTTGATGTTAGCAGGACTAACTCTCTCAACACTTGTCTTATATTGTAGGGTATACCGACCGAGTCTAATGTTAGAAGGTCTGTCTATCAATAAGCTTGAGCCATTCCACTAGTACATGAAAATCTATACTTTTTTTTTCTTTTTTAACTCTTTCTAAATTTCAAATAAACTAATCTTTCATGCTAAACATAAACTATTGATGAGCTAAAAATAATTTATGAGAATCCATATAATACTTGTACAAAAATTTGAAAAATATTTAACATAAAGAAAATCTTTTCACACTCACAGCTTGCTATCCTATTCACTTGCACCACTGCTATAGTGACCTCCTCAGCTCGCCTGATCACCTATATTTTATCACAAATGAAACTTTCACATAGCCAGCTGAACTATTTTCTTTAATCTTCAAATTACATAAAAGCTGTCAGGAACTGCAGCATTGCTAATCTAGCTCGAGCTGTGAGCTCTCACCTCAGCTTGCCCCAGCTTGTGCCTTCAACGAGCTCCTACCTTGCACAGCTCAACCCGAACTGAGGGCATTCATCTTAGCGAGCTCGTTAAGCTCACCCTCTCAACAAGTTGCTAGCTCTCATTAGCTCAGGTCACTCCTTAACCCCTCTCAGTTCGCCCTTGTGAGCTATCGTCTTAAGCCAACCTGGCTAGGTACCCCAGATGGGCTACGACCTCATTCAACTCCTCTTGCGAGCTGGCACTTCAGCCCAGTCCAGACAGGCAAGATAAAGAGCAACAAATATAGCCTAGCTCGCTCCCTAATTAATCATCTTGACTAGCTGAAATGCACTAAGGGCCCCCTTCCAACTCACACCTCGCGAGTTCCTACCTTGACTTAACTCATTTCCTAACACCTAATTTTCCATATCTCACATGATATACTACCATTATCACAACTCGACCTCATTCTACATATATATACTTAATCAACATATCATCAATTCTTCACCAAACTCTCAGGTCACGACCTCATCAAGTTTAGCGATTGGAACTAAGTCATCTCAAAACATAAATAAACCACCACAAATCAATACCATTTCTCAGTTGTTCCACTTACCAGACTCTTACTCAACCTTTTGCCTTGCTTCCTCAGTCGTTTACAGCTTCAAATAAACAAATCTATACATAAAAAATTTTTGTTAATCACTTGCACACCAGAAGCTGTTCTCGACAGCTTTTTCACCAATATAAAACCACAAAACTGCTCTTTTCGTTTAAATCTTATCAGATCTAGTTCCTCACCTTCCAATCAGCTTGATCTACCTCAAAAATGGCAAAAATCTACCTAGAATAGCTACAAATCTGCCCTCCTTCCTTCTGTCGGTGACAACTTTCGCTCCTTTTCTCTCCTTCTCAGATTTTTCTCTCATCTGCTGACATACTCACCACACACCTATATTTATAGACATGGGTCAAGCTCGTTTTTTGTCCTTAAACTTTCTCAAAATTACAACTTTACTAGATTCTAGAGAATTTCTCACTTTTGCCCAATATCCTTGTCATTTCCTCATATTTACAATTTTGTCATTCTTTATAAAATCTTTTATTTTTATCAATTTACCCTTCAACTTTTAATATTTAATTTTTATCCTGACCTTTTCGGAAACTCTATAAAAATTCTTTTTTATTATTTTAGAAACAAAATATTCTCATTACGTACATGAATTTATTACAAACTTGGGAGAGGGCATTACACAAACAATAATGTTTAAGATTCTAACTAGAGAAATCACATTCACCAACATTAGGATCATGGTGGATGAAACTTAAATGAGATGATAATCTAGGCAACCATATTTTCCAATATAACAAAATGATGCAAATTCATAAAGAGTAGCCTTGACACTGATCATAGTCTATATAAATAGTCATCTAAGCTATTCGTCTGTAAGAATGATGATTCTTATTTTATATTGTTATCGAACTATGTTGTTATTGTCAGATTCTTTCTTTGTTTCTTTGTTTCTTTGTTTCTTTTCGTTTCTCTTTCTTTGTTTCCCAATAATTCTCTCTCTCTCTCTCTCTCTCTATAAAGTTTCTTTTATATCAAGAATAATTTGTTCCAATTCCAATAATGGGTTATATTAAGATTCAAACTATTAGTTCAATGACATTTCCAAAATAACACTTAGTATAGGTGCTAGATTACAAAAAAAATCTCGAGTATTAAACTTATAAATTTATTACAATGTTAAGCCAAAACCAAAAAAATTTACTACATGAGTAATGTTAGACTTTCTAAATTTTTTCTCCAAATGATATGACATATAAATTATCAACATCATATCAATTATCACATCATATCTTGATTTATAAGATATTGACAATTCACGTATCACATTATTTGAACATTGATTTGAACAAAAATTTGAGATGTTTAATATTACTCTTATTATATAATAGAGATTATAATCTTGTCAAATATTATTTTATAGATAGTACACTTTGTAAAGGAATATTTTCCCTAATTGCCTACAAACTTACCAAATATATTTGCTTTTCATGGTCAAAAATTTAGGAAAAAAAAAAATTAGTTACCATTATACCTAAAAAGTTATACTAATATATTAAAAAGATTCAAACAATAGTATTTAAGATTATAACAAGATAAATCATATACAAGCACGTTAGGATCATAGTGGATGGAAATTAAATGAAATGACAATCTAGGGAACCATATTTTCCACCTATAATAAATGGTGTAAATCCACAAATAGTGGATGGAAATTGAATGAGATGACAATCTAGGGAACCATATTTTCCACATATAATAAATGGTGTAAATCCACAAAGAGTAATCCTCACATTGATCAAAGTCATATAATAAATAATCATCTAAGTCATTCAATCTAATCTAGTCTTTGAAAACCAAATTAATTTGAGAAGCATGAGAAAGCCTCCAATTAAATGTATTGTTTAAAATGAAACAAATTGTTAAAATCCATTCAAATAATATGTGGAATTGCTTCAAGGGCTTCGATTAAATAATCGGCTAAATTAAGATTGAATGCTTATTATGCTTTAGCAAACTAATGGCTATGGATTCGAAGAGGAAAATCAAAGACTAGAAAATCACTCCTATTAAGGACAATCTCATTTTTGAACTATTCAAAACCATGTGTTTGTGACTCTATCTTTAATCTATTGTTGTCTAGGTGGTAGTATGTATCTTGGAAAATTGTTACCTTTAACCCAATAAGTTGCTTGAGGTAAACTGTAACTTTCAATATCATATATGGTTGGAACCTTTTACATGATCAACCAAGTAATATCATAATTATGAAATTGCAATTTGTCATAACTTTTAAGCCTTTGCATTGATACTATTGTCGATGTTGATTTTTGGTCGACGACAGTTCAAAGTTCAATACCTGCAATCAATGTAAAACACAACAGAAAACAAGAGAAAAGTAGAAGGCAGAGAAGAAGAACAACACACAAAGAAGATTTTTAACGTGATTCAACAAATGTGCCTATGTTCATGGTTATTCCTCTCAATAATTTTACAGAGAAGCAATATATTATTACTTGTATCTATGTATATGTCTATGTTGCAATGAATTTCAACCTCTATTTATAGGGAGAGACAGTTATAATTTGAGTTGAAATAAAATAGGAAAAGAATCTCGCATTAACTACACTTCTTAATCGGTTAGCACTAACTCTGGAAACTGCTCCGCTAAATTAGGGATCACATTTACCAAGTTTGAATTTAAATTTATTTGTAATTCTGGTTGAAGAATCACGATCAATTTGGGTTACTGTATTTTCTGGAAGATTTCTTTATTGAACTGGTCATTGTACGAACTAAATACTGCATTGGACGATCTCGAGCTAGACCTTATTCTGAGTAATGAGCTGTGCATGGTGCGAACTGTATAATGCTAGCAACGATCTGTAAACAACAACTGTGACGCAAACTGGCTCATGCGAGCTGTAGTGGTTGAATGTTGATGAACCGGGCCTTTTCTACTGGGCCACTTCACTGGGTTGACTTGTTAGGCTTTTACTAGCTCATTTGTTGAATCCAAAAAATACCTATAACATCAGGCCCCCAGCCCCCAGTTCGTTCTACCAATTGGAAGCTCAAGCTCGCTGGTAAAAGTTAATTCGTCTTGAATGCCTTTTCAAATTCTAACCCATCAGTTTTGACACATGGCGACAATTTAGACGATAACTCAACAAGCATTGGCATGTCTCGTGTCACACGCATTTAATGCGCACGTCTTTCAATTGACGGCCCCATGATTACAAAAGTCATAATTCATGCTACACTGTTAGATTTAAGGTGGTTACACACCTTCTAGATCAAACGGTTAGGGCGCAAGCTCAGCCACCCTTATAAATTGGTGGAGCCCTTTCTCTTCTTTTTCATCTGTCATTTTTTTCCCCAGCCACCAAGTCTCTTTTGCTACACTTTCGCACCAGTTCTTCTCAAATTCTTCATCTTCAATCACCCGATTCCCACTTCTCAACGAGGATTCATAATAAGTTCTATTTCTAACTTCAAGCTTTCAGTTTTTAGTTTATTTTCATTGCGTTTGTGTTGCATTGAACTTGCATTATACTTTCTGTGCTTGAAATGAGTTTGAACGTTTCGTATTCTCAATGTTGAGTCTTTACAATCTTGTGTTTCTTGTTGATCACGACTCTTCATTTTCTGTTGGTTTGATCTTGTTGCTTATTTATTCGCAATCTGTTTACTGTTTATGGCTTGTCATGCATACGAACTGTAGGATTAGGTACTTGTAGATAGCTAACTCGTAGGTCGTCCCCTCATAGGTTAAGCCCCTCATTATATTAGCTATCTGTGTGGCGTTTGCGATCTATAGAGTAGGAAACTTCCTTAGTAGGAAACTTAAGACATTTTAGGCATAATCTGCTTACTGCGACCTAACTGTACGCCCTTTAATGTGTAAATGACTTCAGGTCGTGATCATCGAGCACACAGAGTAGGAGACAATGAGTCTAGCTCGGAAGAGCTTGCTTCGGGCGAAGTACGAAATGTTGGTGAGGCAACCTTTCAAAGTGAGGAGGTTCCAAAGCAATTCGTAGCTCGAACGGATCCAACAGTAGCCTGTCAACTCGAAGAGGAATGACGAGCTAGTGATGAGAGGCGAGCCTCACGAGGTGTTTATACGTCATTCCTCCACAATAGATTATGCCGAGCTGAGGGGAATCATTTTGCAATATTATATTTCCAAGGGTCGCCGCGTGATGTCTCCTACGAGTGATGACCACGCATGTTATCCTTTCAAGGGGTACATCGCTATTACTACCCAACATATGAAGCATGGGCTCAGGTTTCCAATTCCTCCCTACCTCATAAAATTCTTGAATAGGCTCAAGCTTTCACCATTCCAACTGACTCCGAATTCATATTCGCAGCTGACGTCATTAGCCTTAGTTTTCCTTAAAAACAACTTTCCTCACCTGAGTCCAAAAGTTCTTAGCCACCTGTCCAGTATCAAAGGTGTTGGTGACGTGAAAGATGGAATGCGAGAAGGAATCTATTACCTCGTAGCTCGTCAATCAGATTATAAGAACCTTCTACCCCAAGGTGAGGCAAAGGGCAAATCAAACGCAAGGGCCTACAAGACGAGCTGGTTCTTCATATTTTGCCTTTCCCTCAGACATCTTAACAACTTTTCTTTCGTTTTAAGTCTAGGTAGATAGAAAGGAAGACACCTACGAGCTGAGGATTTTTTTTTTTTTTTTTTTTTTTGCGAGCTGACATTCTCTCTTTTGCAGATGTCAAAAGGGATAAACCTACCCTTAGCAACGAGGAGGAAAGGGTCCTCAGGGCGCTTGCAGACTCAAACGAGGAAATTCTTCGCAATGCGCTTGATATCCACCTTCTCGTGGCTTTTGGACTAGTTCATTCTCGTGACTGCGAGTTGTTTGACAATAAGAAAGACATAGGAAGCAAGGAAGAGTTCGATCTTCCTTTTGTGTTTGAAATTGATAGCGAGGAAGAGTCTGCTCCCGCCTCACTAGCAAATCAGGCTCTTACTCCCACTCCCCAAGAAATCTCAACTCCAGCTCAAACTCAAACTCAAAGAGCTCCAACTCAAGCAGTTCCTACTTCATCTTCTACTCAAGCAGATCCATCCTCAACTTCTGCTCAAACAATTTCAATTTCGGCTCCTGCCCAAGTAGCTTCGGCTCTAACTCCTTAACTAGTTCAAACTCCTCCAGCTTCAACTTCTAAACAAGCTCCAAATATGGGAAAGCTTTCCCTTCTGAAAGCTCCTCAGAAGCAACCTGTTGATCCTGCAACCCCTCCAACTGCTCCTTTTAAGCGACCTGCTAAAACCAAAATTCCTTCAGTCACTACTCCTAGTGAGGTGCCGTCTTCAGCATCAGCAGCAAATCATCCACAGGTCCCAGCCCATAGCTCACAGCCTAAGTGGGGGAAGTTCAATCCGAGGCCCTACCTCAAAAAACCCAAACTGGTGCCAGCTGGGGTAGAATAAGAAAGACATTACGCGGTCCTACCTTAACCAAGCTACGCCGCGTAGACAAGGGTAAGAGGTCGGAGGTCGCACAGGACGTAGAGAGGACTGAACCACCAACCTTGGTACGCCCTAAAGATGAACTAGGAGGAATATATCTGACGTCTTTCCTCAACCACTGGTCCCAAATAATATTGAATCATACCAAAAGCTTGGATAAAGATACCTTACTAGTCTGAAACTAGCTGAATACTTAGGTCGACATATGATGCTGGCAAATGACTTCTCGTTTATCTATTTTTTTTTTTTGCTGTTTCATTAAATATTAACTCGTTACATTTCAGGTCACACTGGGCTCAATAAAACAGTGGCAAGAGACTAGAAATTATGAAGTCCAATTAGCAAAATTAGAGGACGAGCTGGGGAAAGCGAAGGAAAAAATCAAGTCCTTGACCAAGGAGGCTCTGAATGCCAGAAGGCACCATGAAACTTATGAGGCACAACTGACAGATGTTAACATAGCTAGAAAGGAAGTTAAGGAGGCCTTGATGCATGCAGAAAGCGGCTATAAAGTTTCGAAGTTACATCTCACCGCCTTTCTCCATAACTGTGAAGATGAATTGAGCAAGGTCAAGGATGAGCTGAAGAGGTCTGAACAACGAGTTGAAACTGCAGAGAAGCGAGCTAAGATGGTTGAACAACAAGTAGAGACTACAGCAAAGCGAGCTGAGATGGCCGAACAACAAGCAAAGGCTTCATTACAATGAGCTGAGGCCGCTAAGTGCCATGCAAAGGTCGTTTATTTAGAGGTTGCTATTTTGAAAGAGAAATCTATCAAAGAATTGGAAGTGCAGGTGGCTAGAGCCAAAGATGAGGTTGAAACAGAAACGGGCATTGATTTCCTTTTCACCTTGTGGAAGGCCTATCCCGAGCTGGATTTTTCAATTTTTGGCCAAGAGGGACTCCAAGAGTTGGAAAAATTCAAAGCCGAAACTACTTCATCTGTAGTCGTGTCAGATGCCCTTCCTTTGGCCATAGAAATTCCTGGTGAGATTCCTAATGCGACCTCCTGAACTGAACCAACTCATGTCACCAAGCTTTTTAGTGATGAATCAACTCCTGATAACCAAGATAGTTAGCTCGCTATATTTGTCTTTCTGCAGATTTGTACTTCATTTGTTTTGACCATTGAGGTCATGGATTTAATGAAATTTCTTTGTTATAACTTGTATGTTGGATGCGATTGAATTTCTTCATTTTGCTGTTATATATTTCACTCTTCATTTTACAAGTTATGGAACTTCCTAACGAACTGAAAGATAGGCCAATTGAATAGATGGTAATAAAACATAGCCCAATATCGTGAAGCTATTGACGTTAATAATTTGAAACTTGAAAATTGCGATTAACAATTTACTCAAAGATAAACTGATAGAATATGATAATTTGAAGTTGGAAAGTGGGTCGCTATCTCGACTTCCGTGTTGATAACTTTGTGAACTATGCAAGGGGTTATAACCCTGGCTGCTGTCGCAATAATTTTGCGGGCTATATAGAGGGTCGTAACCTCGCCTGTCATAGCAATAATTTTGCGAGTTATGCAGGAGGTCGTAACCTCGCCTGCCATAGCAATATTTTTGTGAGTTATGCAAAGGGTTGTAACCTCTCCTGCCATAGCAGTATTTTTGCAAGCTATGTAGGGAGTTGTAACCTCACTTGCCATAGCAGTATTTTTTATGAGCTATGCAGGGGGTCGTAACCTTACCTGCCATAGCAATAATTTTGAGCTATGTATGGGGTCGTAACCTCGCCTGTCATAGCAATAATTTTTAGAGCTATGTAAGGGATCGTTGCAGAACTTGAGAAACTGATCGCTATTGAACTGAGTCTCATTATCTGTTACGATCTGTTGGGGAACCCCAAACCTGTAAAAGATATTATTCCACACAAACTTTTCTATTTTGTGGTGGCAATTTCTACCAATTCTTTAGCTTCCACCCACTTAGTGAAATAGTCCACAATGACCACAACATACTTGCATTTCCCGCGAGTTGTTGGTAGAGGCTCGATCAGATCCATTCCTCGGACCTCAAAAGGCCATGGGCGCACCATTTGTTAAAGATAAACTGGTGGAGCTCGTGGAACTTGAGCAAACCTTTAGCACTTGTCATACTTTTTAACCAAATTAATAGCATCTTGCTTCATGGTGAGCTAGTAGAACCTCTGTCGAAGTGCCTTTTGAGCTAGAGACAACCCCCCTACATGATTTTCACAATGACCCTTATGTATTTCCCTCATCACGATTTCACAATCCTAGCCATCAATGCATCTCAAAAGTGAAGCTAAAAACTCATTCTTGTATAATACGTCATTATAAATGCAATATCGGGCTACCCTAGCTTGCAAGCCTCGTGCCTCAAATCTATCACTTGGCAACTTTCTATCCTGCAAGTAACTCAAAATCGGGTCCATTCAGAAGTTAGGCTGAACAATTATGGCCATCATTGAATCTTTCTCTTTTATACTTGGAACTGGCAGGAACTCCATTGGGATTGCCCTTAGAAAATCCACATCTCGAGTGGTTGTCAAGCGAGCTAGTGTATCTACATGTGAGTTCTGAGCTCGTGGGATCTACCTCACCTCATACTTCTGAAAAGTACTTAGCATCTCATGAACTTTCTAAAGGTACATAGCCATCTTGGGTCCTCTGGTATGATACTCCCCCCGTATATGGTAGACCATAAGCTGAGAGTCGCTGAAGACCCTTCATCATTCAGCTTGCAACTCTCTAGCCAGGTGCAGACCTGCAAGTAGTGTTTCATACTCAACTTTATTGTTGGTGGCCTGAAACTAAACCTTAAAGCGCAAAGGATTTTATGGCCTTCAGAACTTATTAATAAAATTTCAACTTCGGCCTTCTATTCACTAAACAACCCGTCAACGTATAATTCCCAGGTCAAACCTTCAAAGGATTCGGCCTCTTCATCTACGGGCCTTGTAAATTCTGCGATAAAATCTGCTAGAGCTTGGGCCTTGATTATCATCCTTGGCTTGAATTGGATATCAAATTGTGTGAGCTCTATTGCCCATTTGAGCAACCGACCTGAAGAATCTGATTTCTAGAGAACCTGTTTTAACGGATATTGGGTGAGGACTTCAATTATGTGGGCTTAAAAATAAGAGCGTAGCTTTCTTGATGTAACTACCAGACAATAAGCAAGTTTCTCCATTTACGAGTACCTGGTCTTAGCATTATGCAGCCTCTTACTTACATAATACACAGGAAGCTACGTCTTCTCTTCCTCTCTCACCAAAACAACACTCAAAGCCTACTGAGATATTCCCAAGTATAAAATAAGCTTCTCTCATTTCTTAGGCTTGGAAAGGAGTGAAGCTCGTCCCATATATTTCTTCAATTGTTAGAAAGTTACCTCACATTATTTAATCCACTCGAAGTTCTTTGCCTTTTTCAAAACATCAAAGAACGGGATGCACTTGTCAATTGCTTTCGAGATGAACCTGCTAAGTACCCCGACTTACCATTAAGGCTTTACACATCTTTAACTCGAGTAGGAGATCTCATATCAATTAATGCTCTAATCTTCTCTGAATTGGCCTCGATGCCTCTATTATTCAACATGAAGCTAAGGAATTTTCCCGAGGCTACCCCAAATACACACTTGTGCGGGTTCAACTTCATTTGGTAGCTCCTCAGAATCTGGAACATTTCCTCCAGATCGCGCACATGATCACCCACTTGCTTGGATTTTACCAACATAGCATCTACTTAAACCTCCATGGTCTTTCCAATCTGTTCTTCGAACATCATATTCACCAAGCACTGATAGGTCGTTCTTGCGTTCTTCGGCCCGAATGGCATCACCTTGTAACAATATAGACCACGATTGGTTACAAACGAGGTGTGCTCTTTATCTTTGGGATTCATTGGAATCTAGTTATAGCCCGAGTATACATCCATGAAACTCAGAAGCTGATGGTCAGTTGTTGCACCCACAAGCTTGTCTATTCTAGACAAGAGGAAGCTGTCATTTGGGCACGCCTTATTTAAATTTGTGAAGTCGATACAAGTTCTCCACTTCCTATTCTTCTTTTTTATTAGCACAGGATTGATGACCCAAGTTGGATAGTAAGCTTCGTAGATAAACTTGTTTACCAGTAGCTTGTCTACCTCTTCTTTCAGCTCAAAGTAGAGTTTTCCCATCATCAGTCTCCTCTTCTAGCAAACTGGCCTGTGGTGGGGGTCGATGTTCCATCTGTGCGACATGACCTTGGGGTATTTTCCCACCTTATATTCATGATTCCAGACAAAAACATCCAAGTTCACCTTAAAAAAGTCAACAAGTTGGGCTCTTACTTCTGGAGTTAAGCCTCTTCCCAACTTTAGGCACCTCTCAAGATCTATTTCGCTAACTTGGATATCTTCCAACTCCTCAATTGGCCCAATGGCTTAGTCAGCATCCACCTTACAAGGGTCAAGATCATGACTTACCCCCTTTTCACTTATAGCTCGTGGCTCACCTCCCAAAATCACATTCACCTTCTTTCCTCTAATGCCCATCTTCATAGTATCTTCATAGTAACGTCTGGTCAAGTGCTGCTCTTCCCAAACACACTTTATGCCATTGGGGGTTGAAAATTTGATTGTGAGGGTCCTGGTTAAGGTGCCTACGTCTAGGTCGTTCATTGTAAGTCTTCCCAGGACCACATTGTAAGTTGATGGGCAATCGATGATCAAAAGGTTCGCCAACACAATAGCTTAATGACCTGCTTCCCCATGTGTGAGCGGCAACTTAATCTGACCCACTGGTGTGATGGCATCTCTAGTGAAGCCATAAAGAGGCTTTGGGAAAGGCTTCAACTGTTCTGCTCCCAACCTCATCTGGTCGAAGCAACTCTTATACATGACATTAATCAAGCTCCTAGTGTCAATCATGATTCATCACATCTCCATATTATTCATTTTGGCTTAGATGACAAGTGCATTATTGTGAGGCCAGATCACACCTTTAGTATCTTTCTAGGTGAGCATAATATCATTCGAAGTCGTCCTCGCCTTCTTCGCGGGTCCCTCCGACCCAATGACTTGCAAGGTATGATTTGCTTCCCGAACACACATTTCATGCGACCTATTTGATGTACTTGCGATATGATAGCTACCATGAATAGTAAAAATTGCTCTTATCGTAGATTCGTACTCTGGCTCGGGAGCTCGTTGGAGCTGCTGCTGTGCTGGCTGTTGTTGCTGTTGAGGTCGTTGTCTCGGAGGTCACAAGTCTATTGGTATCACCACGTAATCTCTCAAGCGATCTCTTTTGATCAGCCTTTCAATGGCGTCCTTCAACGCCCAACAATCAAAAGTATTGTGTCTGACCTCGTTATGATAAGCACAAAACTTACTCTGATCTCTGTGCTCAACAGAGGCTTTCAAAGGATTGGGCTTTCCGAAATCTTCCATGTTCCTTTCTACTGCAAAACTCATGTCTTGTGAATCTGACAAGATACTGTAACTGCCATAATGACCTTGACGTTGAGGCTGCTCATTCCTAGGCTCTCTCTTAGCCTTTTTAGCAATCTGGTTGCTTGAGCCACTGCCTCGACTTTTACCTTCATTCCTGCCATTACTTCTCTTTTTCGACTAGTTGAAACTACCCGCTTTGTTCTTTTGATTGGATTTCTTGGGGCCGAAGGTCTCTTCCCATCTGATCTCCTTCACAGCTCCCTCATGGAATTCTCTCAGGTCCTTTACCGGAGACTTGTAAATGTTTTCATACAATTTTCCATCCTTACGAAACTTGGTTGAGATCGCAATCAAAACACTTTTGTATGATGGGCTCTCCATATTGGCGACCTTGCGTCTGAACTTAGTGATGTAATCCTTTAATGATTCATTATGACGTTGGAAGATAGTGGCCAGATGGTAGAATAGTGCGAGCTATCTCCTTAAAGCCTTGTACTAGCTAACAAACTTCTGCTGGTAATTTTCTCAGTTTTTTATGCTGTGAGCTGTAAGATTCTTAAACCAAGTCCGCGGAACGTCCTCTAGGGTGGTTGAGAAGACGCAACACTTCACCAATGGATTGTCCGTCTAAAGATCTATCTGGACATTAAATGTGTCGAGGTGGTCATAGGGGTCGTTATCCCCATTGTATTACAAGATACTTAGGACCTTAAATCTGGGGGGAAGAGACTGCGTCTCAATCTCCCTGGTAAACGGAGTCCTTTCTCCATAATGCTCACGCTGATCCAAGGCGTTAGGTCGTGCTTCGAGCTGCTGGACCTTCTAAAGGAATTCTTCTATTTGTGGATCTTAAGGCCTGTGTCTCCTTCTGTGATCACGACTTGGGAAGTAGCGTTTTAGCTCATATCTCTAGCTTCCTATGAATGAGCCGCCAGCCCAGTGCGACCTTACATGTCGCTGATTATCTACCTCATCCTTTTCATGCTGAGATGCAGCTTGGACCCTATGATGGCCAACCTCTACACAACGGCTTCTATCTTGACTCATCATTATTAACAGGCTTGTAGGACGCACAACCTCTCTTTCCTCACGAGCTTAGCAACCTTCAGCTCTAGAACGCGAATTAGAGGAGCAAGCTGATCTGGTAGGTCACGACACCTTTCTCACTGGCCTTTTTGGCACATGCACTCCTTCATGCTGCGAATATGCTTGCCTTGGAGCAGTAGCCTCAATCCTAGGCACATTTTAATCTTGGGCCTATACCAACGCATTCACTGCATCTGCAAGTTGTCTGACCGTAACCTCCAATGTCTCCTACATTTAAGGCCAAGCTTGCAACCCCTCGGCTGAGGTGATTGGTACTGGTTGGCGAAGAGGCAAAGGAGGCATGCCCGCTACAGCACTAACTGTCTAGCCATAAAACGTGCCTGCTGCGAGCACGAGTGCGTTTTCCATAAGTTGCATGTTTTGCTACGACTGACTCGTTTGACTCTCTGCTTGGTCAGCCTCTGAGCCTACATATTTGGTTGTTCTTGTTCTCGTCATGCCTGTCAAAAACTGAAGAATTGCAGCAAGACAAATTGTAGTCTGAGCCCTCCTTCTAACGCCAAAATGTCGACATTGATTTCTAGTTTATGATAGTTCAAAACCCAATACCTGCAATCAATGTAAAATACAACAGAAAACAAGAGAAAAGTAAAAGGCAGAAAAGAAGAACAACACATAAAGAAGATTTTTAACGTGGTTCAACAAGTGTGCCTACGTCCACAGCTGTTCCTCTCAATAATTCTGCAGAGAAACAAAACATTATTACTTGTATCTGTGTATATGTCTATGTTACAATAAATTTAAGCATTTATTTATAGGGAGAGACAGTTACAATTTAAGTTGAAATAAAATAAGAAATGAATCTCGCATTAACTACACTTCTTAAATAGTTAGCATCGAATCAGGATACTACTCCGCTAAATTAGGGATCACATTTACCAACTTTGAATTTGAATTCATTTCCAAATCTGATAGAAAAATCACAATCAATTTGGGTTACTGCCTTTTTTGGAAGATTTCCTTATTGAATTGGTCATTGTGCGAACTAAATACTGTATTGCACGATCTCGAGCTAGACCTCGTTCCAAGTAACGAGTTGTGCATGATGCGAACTGTATAATGCTAGCAATGATTTGTAAACAATAGCTGTGACATGAACTCGCTCGTGCAAGCTATAAAGCTTGTATAGGCTAGATGTTGATGAACCGGGCCTTGTCTAACGGGCTATTTCACCGGGTTAACTTGTTGGGCTTTTACTAGGCTTTTATCAGCCCATTTGTTGAATCTAAAAAATACCCATAACAACTATCAAAGATAGAATGAACAAAAAACAACATATATATACATATATATAATGAAGCAACTAGTATATGTCTTTCTTTTCTTTACATGTTTGGCAACAAGGATAGGGGTCAAGTAAAGTAGTTGGCAACAATATGTCAATATCTAAGTCGTGGCTAGTTGGCCTCTAAACTAATTTACAATTTTCAAGTTTAGTAGACCAAAAACTTCTTATTTTCTTTTCATAATAGAGAGTGATTATATTTTTGCCATAAACACAGTGAAAGTATGATTTAAGGACCCAATTATTTACATATATGTTAAGATGAGACAATAACCATTAATTAAGTCCAATAATGATTTATGTATATTCACGAAGACTCTATGATTATGAGACAGAGAAAGAGATTTAACTAAGTCCAATAGTGGTTGGTGCATATTCACAAAGACTGTGTCTATATGTGATTATTTGAATCCAGTAATATCAGTGCATATTCATGAAGACTATGCGAGTGTGAATGCTTGCTTGCACCCTTGTGTCTATGGGTGTGTGATTATTTGAGTCCAATGATGAATGGTAACAAGACTCTCTTAGATTCCTTTCTTGAATCCAATAAGATCATGTGTTATGCTAGAAAACCGTATATGATTCTAAAATTTCTTTAAAAAATATATTTAAAAATCTAACAATACATAGGGTGGTTTAATAAAAATTTCGGCAGTACAACTGCCATTTTTCCAAGATTTCCACCCTGTAATATACAAAATCAACACTTCTAAAATATCTCAAATCTTGACTACTTAGGAAGTTTGGTCCCTCTTCCAAATCATATTTCAAATATAAGCAATATTATATAAAACATATCAAACAAACTTGCTTTCATATGAAAATATAACTATAAAGTATGTTGATATCGTTTTTAAACTTGAAAGTCAAAAACATACGCGAACTGATATCAACCAAACATTTTACAACATAGAAGTAATAAGTGTACACGCACATGTCTAGATGTCATATAATATACAAATATATATACACACAGTGACGGATTTAAAAATCTATGTGAGAGGGGAGGGGGGGGGGGGGGCGCACTTTCATATAGTAATTATAATATCAAAAAACCAAATTATATAAAAAAAAAAAATTATAATATTGTTTTATTCAATTACTAAAAAGATATTATATGAAATATAAATAATTAAAATACATAATCAATAAAGCATATATAGTTTTACTTTTTACAAAATTATAAAAAAAAAAATAGATGTTTTGATAGAGAAAGATATTGAACCTTAGTAGTAGAAGAAAGAAAAACAAGATCTATGCCCATCCAAAAGGAAAAAAAAAAAACTATAAGATAGAGAAATGGTTATGAGGGAATAAAAAAAAAAAAAACACATTTTCCATAATGGAGAGAAGAAAGAAAAACATGATTCATGCAAAATAATAATAATAATAATAATACTAGTAAGAGACATTAGGGAATTGAATCAGGGCTCACGGTAGAAAGAGAGGCAAGAGAACCATCCAAGCCTCAATGCGTGTGGAGGGAGGGGGGGGGGGGTGAGGGGGGCGCACTTTCATATAGTAATTATAATATCAAAAAACCAAATTATATAAAAAAAAAAAAATTATAATATTGTTTTATTCAATTACTAAAAAGACATTATATGAAATATAAATAATTAAAATACATAATCAATAAAGCATATATAGTTTTACTTTTTACAAAATTGTAAATAAAATTATGAAAAAAAAAATAGATATTTTGATAGAGAAAGATATTGAACCTTGGTAGATAGAAGAAAGAAAAACAAGATCTATGCTCATCCAAAAGGGAAAAAAAAAAAAAAAACTATAAGATAGAGAAATGGTTATGAGGGAATAAACAAAAAACACATTTTCCATAATGGAGAGAAGAAAGAAAAACATGATTCATGCAAAATAATAATAATAATAATACAAGAGACATTAGGGAATTGAATCAGGGCTCACGGTAGAAAGAGAGGCAAGAGAACCATCCAAGCCTCAATGCGTGTTGGTAACTAGAACTTTATATATATATATATATATATAATATTAAATGACAAGAAAAAGGACAAAAGGCAACAGCTTTGGTAACTAGAACTTTATATATATATATATATATATATATATAATATTAAATGACAAGAAAAAGGACAAAAGGCAACAGCTTTTTCACGGGCAAAGGTTTGAACCCTGGTGGCGTTGGAAGAGAAAAACACACCATAGCACAACCATCAACGCCATTGTGCTTTTCTGAAACAATGTGTCATTGTATTTATATATTTAAAACTTAAGTAAATTAAATTAATTTTAAAAAATTCTGATGGGGGCACGTGTCCCCGCTAACCCAATGGTGGGTCCGCCTCTATATATACAATATCAAAATATGGTTTCTTCGCATCATTTGATCAAGTAATGAGTGACCCACCTCTCCTTGTTTGGAGACTTTCTTTGAGATCCAACGGTTACTTGGAAAATGATTTTAAAAATATAAAAGAGTGAGTACTAACACCCAGTCTTGGTGTTCCAAAAAATCTCATTTTATTCATTTGATATCTTAAACAATTTCTATATGTAAATATTTGTGATTTTATTTCTAAATACACAGATAATTCTCAATATATATTTTCTCGAACTTACAACAATAATACTTGAAAAATCCTGAAATTTTTCATATAATAAACTCAAGTTGGAAAACAATAAATTATTATTGGAATCTAATACATAAACATATATACGTATACAATTAAATTCGAATTTTAAATGTATAGCAAAATTAACAATTCAAGAAATTAATTAACTAACAAATAATTCATTTCTAATAATCCATAAACAATAAAATCTTAAATATATATAATTGTAAACAATTAATTCAATTTAAATAAAACATTCCACTTATAAATTAAATTTTAAGTTTTATTCTGAACCAATAGCACCCATGTTATCCTTAGATTCTTTCCCACCTAAAAACAACACAAGATCCTATGTGGAATTTATAAAAATCAAGTCAGAAAATTGAATCTAAAACTGAAATAATTGCACACCAAAATTATACCAAAATTATTTTCCTTGTTTTCTCTTCCTTTTCTACTCACTGTCTTCGATTTTTCTTTGGTTATATTGTGTGGCTTCAGCTCCGTTTATTTGTTATGCTTCTAAATAAACGTAAGCACGTGCACATGTGTGTGTATGTGGAGTTCCCTTGGATACATCATGGGGTATCGATACAATTTATAATAAATAAATAAATAAATAATCGCATTCTAAAATTACTTATTGTAATTTATTATATTTTTATTATATCTAATTACAACTAAATAAATCAAATCACATTTACAACAATTGATAGGTAGAATCACGTTTACTTATTGTAATCAGGTTTATTTAGTTATAATTAGATATAATAAAGATATTATAAATTATAATCAGTAATTTTAGAACGAAATTACTTATTATTTTTTTTAAGTGTATCCATACCTCAAGTATATTATAGAACAAGTCATAAATATGTACATTTTTATAGTGCATGGTACATGCCATGATCATTTAAAGCTCGAGAAATTGAAGAAGTTGATGCTTGTATACAAAAACAAATTGTCTCTGTGCAAAATTGTTTTTCTTATGATTTTGCAGCTTGCACCAACATTGATTCATAATATGTGTGTTTTACACCTACTAGGGATATGTTTGCTGCTGGAACTCATACAACAACATACTGTAGTATTCAAAACTGACACGGTCAAAATAATTGGGCAAGTATCGATTGGGCTGGACTTGGAAGCCCACAAGATATAATTTAATCGGGCCATGACCACTGGGAGAATTTCCGATATTGAATGGACTTCTATATAGGAAATATATATATATATATATTACATTGTATAGTATTGCCGTCATGGAATAGGTATTATTGCTTGTCTATCTACTTTGCATGGACGACACCTTACTTTTGCCTATCAACTTATCATGGACGGTCAGTAGACACCTTGCTTTTGCTAATTGGTTTAACCCTGCATGATCATGCTCATTAGCAGATTATACAATGTGGTCAATTCATTCTGCATGTTATTCATGATTTTATATGGTCGGTCGACACTTGGTTTGGAATGATTAACTCATGTCTTTGCTTGTCAATTTCTTATATGTTTCCGTTGGGCTTAAGCTTGATAATGATAAATACAATTATCATTTGACATGTTTATTACACACAAATTAAGCCCTTATACTAAATATTCACCAATATATAAATATATATGTAAATTTATATAAATACGTGAATCGGGTTTATAATTACTATAATGGCTTCTGTAATCACTTGTATCGAGTGAAGCTTTATTTGCACTATCATCTTGCTTCACGGTCCTACGGACACACGATCCTACGGCTAATGGACCACCACAGTCCTTATCAATCAAACAACCGCCTCCACTAAAGAACCTTCCTTGACAGATATTCCATTAACGGAACCCTGTCCTTGGTACCAAACCACTATTAACTGACCACCATCAATGCATCTAGAGCCTTTTATGGATTATTCCCCGCTGGTCTCCGTTCCAACAACAGGTGAACATCTACTGTCTACTATTACTTTTACTGCTATTAACTTTCTTTTACCTGTTTTTATGAAATTTATTGACTTGAGCATCAAAATGTATTCAGCCGACACCCCACCAATGTCGAGATCATCCACATTCCTTTTGTTTGATTTGTATAGAAAACAAGTTGCTACCTTCCAAGAAAATTGACTTTTGAGACGAGCTTAAATTCAACATATTGTAGTTTTGACCCCAGTACATGTACACGGCCTTGGAATGGACAATGACAGAGTTACTAAAGCACCCAGAAGTGATAAAGGAAGTGCAAAGAGAAAATGAATCAGAGCATCGTGGACGTTTAACCTGGAAAAAATTGCATTTCCTAAAAGCAGTGATCAGGGAATCATTTCGGTTACACCCTCCTATCCCATAATTAGTTCCTCGAGATCAACTGAGGACGTCAAAATTCAAGGACATAACATACCGGCCAAGACGAGAGTGGTCATCAGTGCCTGGGCGGTTGGAAGGGATCCAAAAATATGGGAAGATCCCGAAAAGTTCATGCTAGAAAGGTTCTTGAATTGTCATGTGGATCTTAGAGGACATGATTTTCAGTTGATGAATATTCCATTTGGTTCCAGAAAAAGAGGCTGCCCGGGAACTACATTTGCAATTGCTGTAATTGAGCTTGCATTGGCAAAAAATTTGCACAAGTTTGATTGAGAGGTGCATACTGAAGCTGGAGAACTTGCCTTGGATACTACGGAATCTCCTGGCTTATCAGTCCATAAAAAGTTTCCCCTTGTTGCTGTTGCAAAAAATTGCTCTTCTTAAAGTTCTAATGTATGCCATAATAAATATTTGTATCAATGCTTGATAAAAGAATATATTAATTAATTAAAATTTATGTTTAGTTATTGGGTTTGACTATTTTACTAGTTGGGTAAGACTACCAATCAATAACAACCCTTACTTTATATAAATGGGTACTAGTTTCAGGCACAACACAATTTTAGTTTGACAAAAAAAACTCTTTCTTTTACTAAATTTGAGTTCTTATCTCAATATAAAGTGTTGTTAATTAAAAATGATGATGATGGTGATTTTCTCAAAAAATAACAATAATAATAATGATAATGATAATAATGATAATAATAACCTATTATTCACAATGTTACAAATATTTTTTAAGAGTTTTTAGAGCTTTAATCCCAAAGTTAGAAGAGTTTTTAGAGAACTTGATGGGTTTTTAGCAGGAATTGTGGATGGTCATATGTCAAATAGAACAGAAAATCAAATGGACGCTTTAGTGGGTGTTTTGCTTCAATCTCAGAGAAATAGCAAAATCTGTGGCTCTATGTGCAGAATCAAATTAAGTTATTATTTGGTAAGTCCTACATACTTGACTGTATCTGACTAGTTTTAGTTCACCAGTGTAGATAGTAGTAATTAACAACTATCTTACTGTTGTTATCATTTAATGCATATATTTGATAGTAGACAACATAGAATGTTAGTTAATTGCAAATGTTAGTTATCTATTAAAACATAAAAATAATAAATTATTGTCTGCATTAGATAATTATTAATTGATTCATATGATCATAATCTATATAGTTTATATTTTCATAGGCTTTGTTAATTTGCTGCCAGAACCGGTACCACATACACTACCTAAAATTGAATAATTACAAAGCTACTAAACAAAACATAATAGATGATGACCTGGTAAAAGTGCCTTTTCTGAAATCTGGATCAAGAATTAAATCATCCTGATTACACCCTCCGTTACCATTGCTCTTCCCTTGAGACTATAAAATGTATAAGAAATAATAATACTTACCAAAAATTTACCCATGTTTTATTACATGAGAATTGATTGAATGGAATTCATTCCATCAGAATCATGTTTGGCCCAAGAAGGATAGGAAAATTGCACTTTTCAAAGCCACCTTATAAAAATTCTCTAAATACTTGTTCTGATAATAAATAAATAATAAATTAGTATGAGAATGTTTTATAAAACATGAGCTAGAGCACCATGGAAATATTTCCTTTGCAAGAAAATTATATTTTGTTAATAATAAAATATTTTCTTGCTTTATAAAATAAATTACAATCTTAAAATAAAATAACACTTTTCTTTAAAAAAAAAAAAAAAACTGTAAATATTCTTATTCAGATAGTTAAAATAAAATACCAATTTTACAATGATTAAATAATCTACTTTTTTGTTTTGATGTAGATCGAATAACTTACTGCAAATTACATAACTGTTAGAAAGGAAAACACAAATTGTTAAAATTATTACTTTCACACTATTAAATCAATAATGTCTCTTTAAATCTGCTCTGTGGCTCCTCTGACTATGTAGACTCAAAATTATCATCCTGGTAAGTCATACATAGTGACTTAAATCTATCGTTTTGATGCATAATTTTCATCCGGTGGGGGGAATATACTTTATAATATGGGAAATTTATTGTTTTTACCCAAATAAAAATGAGGTTTTTGTTTTTACCCAGCCTATTAAAAAAATTTATTTTTGACCTCTCAAACAAATTATTTCCATTTTATACCTAAGATTACTTAACTACCCTTAAATTAAAATCACTCAATTGCCCTAACCCGAAATTACCAAAATAGCCTGCTTCTTTTAACAACATCCTAATATCTTTTCTCTTCTCCATTCATGGTTTTTGTTTTTCTATTTACCATTGTAGCCGAAAAACAATCAAGTAAGGGATTCTTTATTGAAGCTTCTACGTCCATTGGAGGTTTTTGATCCATTGAAAGTTTTGAAGTTTCTTATTCCATTTGAAGTAATTTGAGTTTTGAAAGTAATGTAAGTGTTTTTGTTGATTGGTTTTTAGATTGTTTTGTTCAGATTATAAGTTAAAGGCTTTAACAATGATTTGGTTGTGATACATATGGTAGTTGTAAGGCAGACTAATCATTTCTACAAAATCTACGACGAAATCAATTTTTCATTTGACTGAAAAACTAATATCCGTTTTTCATACTATTAAAATTTGATTTAAGAAATAGATCGGTTTTTCATTGGGATGAAACACCGATATTGGTTTTTTAGTCTAATGAAAAATTAAAATAACCACTTTTTTCATATTTTTTTATATTTATTGTGTTTTGAACGTTGTGTATTAAATAATAATGTTATATGTGATTAGATATGATTGTATTTTATTCTATTTGGTTATATTAGGCTGGAGAGTGTTGTGAGTTAATATTCTTTGAATGTTACAGCAATAGCTCAAAAGATGATCATAATCAACTTCAACAAAGAATGGAATGAATGTAACTACATTAGGGGTGAGTCGATCATGTGTGGGCGTATAAAGATAATAGTTTTTCACCGTTGGTGAATATTGTGTACAAAGAGGCTGGCATTGATAGAAGAAAGTTGGATATCTGTATTTATTATTTACTACAAAATATGACAAATGGTCAAGTTAAAAAGATACGTATCATGTATGATCTTATTGTGGTTTGATAGGCCCCTCTTCTTACTAAGCCTGCCGACCGCCTCACAGTAGCCCTCCAGCAGATATCTGATCAAACTGGAAAGTTTTTATGAAGCTACGCTGTTTACTTTTTAAAACTTTTCTAAATTTTCATTTAGTGTGGAAAACATGGGGAAATTTTTCTTTTTCTTTTATTTTTATTTCAAACATTGATAAAATAGATTTATAAAAATATGGGCAGCATAACAGCTATTTTCTGAACATACCACCCAGAAATTTGAAAATTTAACACTTTTATAGCAAACAATTCTCCACCACTGGGCCTCAGACCCTCAAATCATTTTCACAATCCAATCACAACCATGTTTCAATTTGAAATCAATAAATACATTTCATTTTTAGTTAACATAATTATATAATTTAATTTGTCAAAAATTTAATTTTTATAAATACAAAATATTATATATAATCCAAAAGATAATTTACAAATATATTCATCAAAATGGACTGGTGACGCATGACATACCATTTAGAATATAAACCTGTGTAGTGATACTTTTACGTTAGACCACCTACGCATCCGATAAAGCCTCTTTTGATTAACGGCTCGTCTCTGCACCTGGGAAGGATTTTTCAAAAACAAATAGAAAAAATGGTGAGTATAAAACTCAGTAAACGGATAACTTTTAACTAAATTCTCATTTTCTAAAATATTTCTATATCCTCTCAAAATAATTTCTAAAACTAATAATTTTTTTATAACTTCATTAAAATTATAAAATTAAGTGAGTATTATAAATTTTTCTTTATTTCTCAAAACTGGAAATAAATTTCTGATTTAATAAATTTCACGTTTATTAACGTGTTTTTCTCTTTTATCTCGCCAAAGGCAACCCAGGGAAGCTTAGCCTTATTATGACGGAATTTCTTACTGCCACTAGAGCTTGGGAATGCTATCATGTGTAGTCGCAGATGTGGAAAACTCTTGGGGTCGCGATTCCCCTCCCAACATCAAGTAGATCTACACTACCATATACGTGCAGAGAGCGACTCACAGACTCAACCCCCTGAAACTAATGTTTATCCCAACCATCTTATCATACACGCAGTAGTATTACGGCTGGGTATATTGGAGATTAGGGTAAACCAAAAGCGTCTAAAATTCTTCCATATACTTGTAACTTCCTTTTCTAATATAAACTTTATAATCAAAAATACTTTCGAAACATCTTATCGATTCAATTTTATGCATGTATATATATATATATATCAAAAGCTTACTAATTTACTTTGCTTAAAAATAAATACAATTACAATATAACTTCAAGAAATATACATGCGTAATAAAACTTAAAAATATGCTAGAATTTAATTAAACTTAATAGCTTGTAATAATGTCAATAACATTTCATTAAAATAACTCAATAAAATAAAACCACTCACAACTTTATTATCACCACTATATCATCACTCTTCCAATCCTCCCTTTTTGATGTTCTTGCTTCCAAATAAACTACACTCACATTCCACCATAAATTCATCACCTCCCTCATTTAATTTCCATATCAATCATATTTATTCTTAAAATTTGGATTTAAATGAGCATGTACTAATTAAATCTAATTCTTGATATAATCTTTCCAGCCAACTTCCTAATCAACATTTTTCATTTAAAATCAATTTAAGAATTCAATCATTCACCCAATTACATTTACAGATAAAATTTCAATTAATTAATTAATCCAACTTAGTATATATATTCAAATATCTCACAACTTTATCATAATTCCATCTAATTTTCTAACATCCATTTCTTTGCATTTCTTTAGCACAATTGCATTCAAACGCATCCTAAACACCATCAAAACACTTAAAAAGGATTAGATAACACTTTATAACCCAATTCTTTACCTTAAACACATTAACACCCAAACTTTTCCAATTTCCATTTTTCTTACATTCTTTTAATTCCAATCAACTTAAATTCATCCCAAAACCTCATACAACTCATTCCAACATTAAAATCAACACAAATACATGCAAAAACATAAGCGGTCCACACGCTAGTATACTTGTCCAACAATTCATTCACTTGATTTTTCTTCCCAAAATTCATCTCAAATTAATCTAATATCACCTATAAACTCATCCAAACACTAAAATACATCCAATTACCTAATCTTTTCCAAATTAATCACATACTAATATATCACACAACCAACTTATTCACTTCATTCAAAGCTCAAAAATCACACACAATTGCCTTAAATAATCCTCAATAGATCAACCAAAGCCTTAAAATACCGAATCAATTTAATTTCATCAATTTAATATATCAAACCCTAACTCGCCTTACTAATTTTTTGATCCAAAGCTTCTTGATATATTCTTTCCTTTCCAAGCTCAATTTATGATAATCTAACTCCATTCATGCCATAAAATCCATCAAAAAACTCATTAATCAACTTTAAAAAATTTTACCCATAAACTAGTTCATGGAATCCATTCACTTACCTTCACTCCTCTTCAATTTTTCTTAAAATATCTTGATGGATTAGAGAGAGAATGATGGATGGAACTCACTTGGGATCTCTTCTTCTTCTTCTCTCCTTCTTCTTCTTCATGGCTGGAATTTCTTCTCTCTTGGTTTTGCTCATTAACGGCCTGCACTTTCACGATTTCTCTCCTTGTTGACCGAATGGAACCCTTGCTTCACTCATCTCACACTTCACTTTATATACTCCTCCACCCATTTGACAAATTTGCCCTTAATTGCTCACTAAAATATCAAGAATATCATTAGTTATAAATTAAATCATTTGATTGGTCAAAAATTCAATCCAATTAATCCACCAATCAACTCCATCCAAATTAGTTTCAAATCAACTAATTACACTTCTTTTTTACTTAAATGTGTCAACACTTCATTGGTCCATTCAAAGTCACATGGATTGTGCTTCTTTGATGATTATCTTTTCATGCATTTATTTAATAATCCTTATACTTAAAATTTAATCCTCATTTAATACTAATAAATTCTAAAAATATTTCATGGTCATCCTATCATCAAATTGACCATGCAATACTCTAATTGAGTGTCTTAACTTTCAATTTTGTGCTTTGAAAAAAATTCAATTGGTTATAAACTAATTAAAATTCACAACTTTTCCGATAAGGGTATTTTTATCGATAAATATTTGGAACCATTAAAATTTACTTAAACAGACTTATTTTCGCTTCGTTTCAATTTTTAATAATTCTAATTCCTATTTCGAAACTTATGATGTCCTGGGTCCATTTTCTGAAAATCAGTATTCACACTGATACTATTCACCTAAAAATACTATTTATTCAAAAATATTATTCACCGAAAAAATTTTATCTCACAAAACTTGAGGAAATTTTTCATTTTTCGGAAATCACTATTCACTCAAAAATACTATTCATAAAAAATTACTATTCATCTGGAACACTATTCATCCGAAAATACTATTTATCCGGAAAATACTATTTCTTCTAGAGAAATAAAATTCTAGGTTCTACATGGTTGGTTTGATGGTGATAAAAAATATTGATGTGAAAGAGATTTATATCAATAAGATTGCAAGAGATTTTGTAACTAAAGTTAGTAGGAGTACCGTTTGTCCAAATATCACCAATTTAATACCAAACACAAGACATAATAAGGCATATGTGGATAGACCTGTAATCCGTACTTGGTTGAGAGTCAATTTTATCTTACTTTAGATATTGAGAGCAATCAGATTGATATTTTTGTCACCTCATTTACATCTATAGAAAGTCTTATTTGCGACATTAATAATGATTATATGAATGATGGTACTGATGATAAAGATTAGAACACAAATGATGATGATGATGGGACATAAGATAATGACGATGAGCAAACTAAAGCTAATGATGAAGAGGAAACTCGATTTGATTATGCCTTTAAGGAAGAAGGGTTTCCAAAAACAAATTTTTTGGGTTTACAATTTCAGAGCAATCTTTCACAACCATATGGATTGTTCCTGGTATAGAACTTATGACATTGAGGCTGCTCCAAGCGCTATGTCAGCCATCTACCAACATGATGTATTGTATAGAAGTGCATTTTTTGACAATAAACAAGAAATGAGTACAGTTAAGGTCGGAAGGGATATTTATACACCTTATCGTTTGATTGGAGAAATGTTAGAGTAGTATGGTGCATAGATCTTGTACAGTAAAATTTGGAAGGCTTTACAATATGTAAAGAAACTAGCATATGGATAAGCGGATGAGTCATATCAACAGTTTCTGTCCTACTTTGAAATATTAAAACTATGAAACTCTGGTACAATGATGACAATTGAGAATGATGAAAATAATCGGTTCTTGTATTCGTTTATTGCACTTGAAGTTTTCATTGAGGGTTTTCAGTCTTACATGAGACTAGTTGTTGTTATTGATGTCATTCATTTGAAAGATGAATATAAATAGGTGATTTCTTTTTGCTACATGCAAAGATGGGTCGAAAATTATTTATCTCATCTTTTTTGGATTTACTGATGGAAAGCCAAACTATTTATGGACTGGCTTCTAAAGAAATTACGAGAGGTGATCGATGTGTCAGTGATTTATTTATCGCATCTAATTGTCATAAAAGCATATCGAATGGGATGAAATTAGCTTTTCCTGAAATCCTATACATATTGTGTTTTTTCCACCCATGGCAAAACCTTAGGCAACATTATAAAAGCATTTGGATATGGAAAATACATTTTATAATATAGTATATAGTTATGTGTCTGATGACTGTAACAGAATATTTGAAAAAATTCAGGTGTTACATCTGAAAACACATGAAACTTTGGTTAAGGTTAGAGTGAGCACGTGATTACGAGCACATTATCCAAAAAGAAGATAGGAAATGATTACCACCAACATTGCAAAGTCGCTTAACAATTACATGATGCAAGCACGTCATTTTTCAATTACAACTACACATAAATATATGAGAAATGTGTTGCAGAGGTAGTTTAATAATAGACGTGTTGTTGCTGAGAAACTCACAACTTATGTTACCACACGATCATATCATGTTGGCAAAAAATTTATCAACGAAAGGTAGTGTATATCCCGTTACAAAATTGATCACATATAGCGTCATGCATCTTAGCAAAGGTGATATGGTGGTTAATATTTAAGCAAACACATGTAATTGTAAGCAGTGGGATCTAGATTAGTTGTTATGTGTTCATGCATGTGCTGTAGCTAAGTATCATAATTGTATGTTGTTGCTTTTGGTATTTAATATCATATCGTAACACTTAAATTTGTGATACATGTCAGGTTCAAAGGCATTAATTATAACACACTTTGCAGTCAGTATTATAACGCGGAGTGGCTTAAAGCTATATATGCACGTCCGATCAATCTCGTTCCTAAATTAGCCAGTTGGAATGTTTCTATAGAAGTTAGAAGCATGGCTATACTACCACCCATAGGAAAAAGACAAGCAAGTAAGCCAAAGGAGGTTCGGATTCCTTCAGCTAGGGAAGCTCGTCGTACAAAAAAGTGTGGAAAATATGGTCAGAGAGAACATAATCATCTTCATTACCCTAACCCCCTTACTTCCACCGGTGAATGGATGAGCACAACCATGGGTACGGAAGTTAGGACAAGCACAAATGCTCGTGAAAATGTCCCATCGTCCCGAAGATACTACCTCTGTCATGAGATTAGATACAACTAACATCGATGTCCTCAGTTTCTTACCTCAATCCAGTGGTGGGCAATAATAAAAACAATTATTAGACATTAATTTGAACTTATTTTTCATGTATGTTATTTGATTTTTTTTAATAAAATTCTACTCCATTTATATAATACCTTGGTACTATTATGCTCATATCGCTTTTTAAGTTACTAATTTTAATTTCATCAATTTTAATGAATGAATACAAATTTAATGAATGAAGTGAAATAATTGACATCAATAAATGAAGTAAAGCACCGAGAAAACCAATATATGGCTTTAACATTGAATCGTTTTCAATCAATTAAGATGGAATTGTGTAAATAACTTATATAATGAATTTTTGGTCACTAGGAACCTTAAAATATGATAGAAAATTGGGTAAAAATGGGAGAAAACATAGGATCGGCTTTTCAATGGAGTTAAGAAACCGATTTCGATTTTTCAACCCCTATAAAAAAACTGATCATGGGTTTTTTTTTATTTTCTTGCTTGATCGGTTTTTTAAGCAGGTTGAAAAACTTATTTCAGTTTTTAAACCCCTTTAAAAAATCGATCACGGTTTTTTTTTATTTTCTCCCCTTTAGATGGCTTTTAATGACCAATAAATAGCTCCAAAATTACTTCAATTTAATCAATTAACATACAATTGCATAAAAACCTTATATAATGACTCCACTTGGTGAAATTGAAGTAAGACATGACATTTAAGTGACAAGGCTTTACCTTGTGCAAATCTTAATGTTGATTTATCCAACTATGTTTGTTTTTAATGTTGATCCGTTGTAGGACATAACATAAATTCTATGGTTTTTGTGTTTTTTTGGTCATTAGAAACCTTCATATATGGTGGAAAATGTGGTAAAAATGGGAGAAAACATAAGATCAGTTTTTCAGTGGGGTTAAAAAACCAATTTTGGTTTTTCAACCCCTATAAAAAGACTGAACATGGGTTTTTCTTGATTTTCTTGTCTGTTTTTTTATTTTTAAACACCTTTAAAAAACCGATCACAATTTTTCTTGATTTTTTCCTCTTTAGATGACTTTCAATGACTAACAAATGACCCCAAAATTGCTTCAATTTAATTAATTAACATAGAATTACGTAAATAACTTGCATAATGACTCCATTAGGTTGAAAAACCAATTTCAATTTTTCGAACCATTTAAAAAACCGATCATGCCTTTCAAATTTTATACTTAGTAATATTAATCTTCAATATATTATTTTCATAAAGTAGTAATTAACAAAATAAATAATTAATATATTTGCTTATATATAACCTCTCCGTCAGAGTCTAATGTCTATTTCCCAAATTTGTTTACTTTATATAATGATGTCGAAAACATATATAAATCCCTAGCAATCTCTGTCCTCAATGAAATGGCGTCTACAACCTGATCAAGTTGTCTTGATTTCCATATACTTTCTTTCGACTGTAAAAGGTCACGTATGTACATTGCCATATACATTCCACAAGTCGTCTAATATCAGTAATAAATTAATCAAATGATATTAACATAACATTTAGAATATATAACCTTGTTAAGTTATAAATTTACTTACTCATCAGGTTGTTAAGGCATAATCGATCTATCAAGACGCTCAAATTTCCACCACTCATCCGCGGGTGGCATATTTATGTAGGTCTTCTTATAAAATCCCATGAACTGCATCAATATGGGCATGAAAAACACCATTGGTTGAAGTAGCTCGATTTGTTCGGCTAAGTCAATATGTGCAAAGGAATTATATATTAACATTTTCTGTTCTTTGAGGCGCACCCGACAGAGGACCTAGTAATTTTGATTCAGACTATATGATACTAACACTTACAATTTAAAGACATCAGTGGTATAGGACTCATTCAGACGATCAAATAATAAATCTTAATATTTGAACAACACTTACATTTCAACATACCACCACAAAATTGATAGGTCTATCTGACCACAATCGAATGCAAATCATTCTAGAGGTACATCAGCTGCAACTAGATCAAATTTTATTCCTTTACGGACATAATTCTATTTATAGTATAATGCCATAAATGTCTGCAAGATCAAAATTAGACATCTTATTTAATTTCAAAGACACATGATAAGAAATTATAAATATATAGCTGACTGAAATGTAAACATTCACAAACAAGGAACTTCTATAGATAGCGTATCTACTATCCTCAACCTCATTCCATCACATTTTTCTTAAGCACATCAAATAAAAATCGATGTGCTCTGAAGTCAATCATTAGTCCTCATCCTTGAGGGTTCACTATATATTCAGTATCACACACCACTTACAACGATCAATTGCACGTTTAAAATATTAACAAAAAATAATTGAATGTAAATTTTATTATATTAGCAATCAGGATGAAAAGATAATGATATTTTTTATCAATACCTAAGGTCCAAATACGTGAAAGTTTTGTATTCATTATAGACAGTCTCTACGGGATCTACAGGCCTTGCCACCTCTTTGACCTGCAGTTGGGGCACTTTTTTTTCTTTTTTGACGATCTAGGATTCGTGTATGGCATCCGCAGAGATGCCACTGGCTTCATCTTTCATTTGCCCTATTCTTGGATGACCTCATCCTGTAACTGTAAGCAAATCAAAACCACCAATTACATATTTAGAATTATATGTCTGATTGTAACACATTAGATATACTATATATATCAGGTCATCACCACGTCCAGTATCTACATCTGATAGACCTCCTAAGACCTTCTGAGAGTGGTGGATCTCCTAATCCTCCTACTATAAGGGTGACTGATAGACATCCTGAGACTGTTGAACCTCTTGATCCTCATGATGGATAGTTAACTGTCCTTATGGATAAGTGACAAATGGACCACCTTGTCCTCATGGAGAGGTGATTGATGGACCCTCTCGTCCCAATGTTATAATGGTAGTGGTAGTGGTGGTGGGCGACTATAAATTTGCTCATCCCAGACAAAGCTCTCACCATCATCATCATTATCGTCGTTATCGTCATCTAGATTATGCCCAGCAACTGGAGACTTAGGAATTTTTAAATGTCTTTCCAACTGTCTCAACTTCCTATCCATCTCCCTTACCATCTTGTAAGTTATCTCCTGTCTCTTATCCATCTTACTTACTTTTTTGTGGGCTATCTTCTGTAAATCCACAAGATATTTAAACAACTGCTTCACCTATTAAATATATATATATCATTTTATAGAACAATTATAAAAAAATTTTGATAGAGTCTCCCTCGTTTTTTGAGTATTCGAGGAAATATAACTTGCATGTTTGAATAATTACACTTTATCTATTATGTTTAAAGACTTTATCTCTCTATCCCACTTCATACTATTATACAACATGTCTATAACTTTTGCATTTAGTAAAATGGATATTTAGTTAACAATAAAATAAATAGAAGATTTGTGCCTTACGATGTATGTTTTGGATATCGTGCAACTTTTTTGTCTAAAACTCTAAAAAGGTATCCTTTGATTCAGATTGTATGCTTGGGACATCTTCATTCCGCTCATCATCCTCCCTTGTAAACTCATCAACCACATGATCATTATCACCCTCCACCTCATCATTACTCATTCCATCCTCACTAGATAATCATCATCACCTCTTGCACTATCATCGTCGTCATCATCACTATCATCATCATCCTTACTCCCTCCGCTGCCAACTTTATATACCTCTTCGCTAATCAAATACTTCAAATTGAAAGATTTCCAATAATATGTGTCTCTTTCAGCGTCAGTGAGCTCAAGGGTTTGCATCATGCCAACTATCTACAATATATATATTATGTAGTTATATTATTATTGTATACGTAACATAAATAAGGATAATTAAAACAAATAAAAAAGGGAAACCAATTTAGGTTAGGTTTGCTACTTATAGGGGGGAAATTATGATGGCTTTTTATGTTTTTCAGCATCCTCTTATGTGTCCATCTCTTACATCTTAGTAGGTTATTTTCCAAAGGCTAGTTACATTTCCTTATCTTTTTTTTCAACACCGGGAACATTTCAACTAACCACCATTATAATGCAAAAATAATTAAACAAAAAAACAAATATATAGTTAATATATATATAAATCTTATATATTAATTGTAATAAGAGAAATCTATAAATATTAACCTTATTAGGTGTATCTAAAACGACGGGACATAGTCATAAAGATTAATGGTCTTCAATGTGTTTTTAATCCATTCTTTATTAATCGCCATGTGGAGGTAATGGATCAGCATACTATAGCTTAATGTACCCCAAGAGAATGAGCTCCACACCTTTACATTCTCTATCATGACCCATATAAAATGACTAATATTGGCTATCATCTAACCCATGATTAGATGGGAAGCAATCCCTACATTAGTTAACTTCAATAAATCTTCATCATCTATTACGCTGTCCATTGTACGACCTTGGCGTATTGCATGACTCCTTACCTCCAAAAATGTGGCTAGACTGGGCACACTCGACAGCACTCCATTGAACAATCATCATAAGATACTGTTCTTATCAATTTGCAATATACTAAAGATTTCTCAATTGATACCCCCAAAAGCAAGTCCTATCATCAATAAGAATTCTTGTTTCCCAAACCTATATGTTCTCCCCCTGATTTCAAACAACATTTCATCACAGCGCCCACCGGAGACCTCCACCTCTCTAGCAATAAACCTTATCATAGAGAAAGTAGTTGTATTGTTGCTGTTTATCTCCAAAATATGTCCAAACGAGTACTCTTCTATGAACCATTCGTACAAACCTTGTTTACCAATAACTGCAATTATTTTACAAAGTCATTTCTAACTAATGTGTGTATTCCCGTTCGAATTCTTGTCAATTATTTGCGAACTATATTTATATCTGAAATCCACCTGTAGGAAAGAAAAACAGCAAACGATTAGTATTTTGAATGTGAAAAACTGAATCGATTTTTAATTATGCATGAAAAATCAATCTATGTTATAGATCGATTTTTCACACATGATTGATTTTTCACTTCAGTTTTTCACATCTCAGTGAAAAGCCATTGTGTAAAATCGAGGATGTAAAACTGAAGTGAATAACTGATCATTTGTGAAATATTGAACCGATAGTGACGATTATTTTCAATCCAAATCCAACCAAATCTAACATGTTCTAAATATAATCATCATAACCCAACATTTATAACACAAAAAAATCTCAAAATCGTAAAACAAAATCAATAAATACTAACTTTCAAATGGAAACTAAAGTTCGCGTACCTTGGCAAACAGAGAAGATCGATGGGAGTCAGAGATTGACAGGACCCTTCCCAGACCTTATCTAAGCTCTTGTCTGGAGAATCCTGCCGGGCACTTCAACGGATTCCTCGAAACTGACTCGTCGGATCGAAGACATCCGGGAAGCGAACCCTTTCTTTCTGTATCCGGTTTACTCGTTAAAACTTAGTGATTTGAATTTTTATCGTCACTGGTTGGGAGTGGTAAACATTTTCTTTGATTCTTTTTCAAATTCATTTTATAAAAATTTCGGCAGCATAACAGCTGCATTTTTGATAAACCAAAAATTTGACCTGTAAGAAAAATAACACTTCGACTATTTCAATACACCTCCCAACTTCTATAATTCTCAATCATGCATCATTCATCATACATTCATAAGCATAACAATAAGCTTTAATGCCAAGTATACATATATGAATCATATATAGTCTGCATGAATATATTTACATTTTGCAATCTCAACATCATTGAAATTCAAAATATACATGATTAAATACATAATACAAAAATGTATATACACGTCTTGCGCTATCGCCCACCTATCAATGTGTATGCAAGCAAAAGGTCTCGATCTCGTCCGATGGCGGCACGCAATAAAAACAAATGAGCTATAAAATAAATCAGAGGTTAGTGCAATAAGGATATATAATATCACATACACCAACATAAGAATTCATTATTGACTCGAGTTTTACAACTTAAAAATTCTTCCATGTATATCCTTGACTCATTCTAACCATCACGGGCGATTATAACTAACGCCTATCGTGAAGCTACTAAAGTGTCTCGACCACTACGTTACGGAATTCACTGCATCGTACGTAGGGCGCTAAACTATTTACTGAACAACTACAATGCGGAATTCTCTGCATCGCAAATGTAGTGCTAGATCTCTAGACGACTATGAGCGGAATTTACTGCATCGCGTCGTAGCGCTAAAGCTTATCGCTGAGCAACTACAATGCGGAATTTTCTGCATCGCAATTGTAGTGCTAAAACTCTAGGCAACTACGAGCGGAATTTATTGCATCGCTTCGTAGCGCTAACTGTCAACTAACCAACTACGTGCGGAATTTTCTGCATCGCAACGTAGCGCTTATATTTTCTAGGAAACTGAGCAACTACGGACGGAATTTTCTGTGTCGTCTCGTAGTGCTAATTTCTCTTTACTCTGAGCGACTACGGACGGAATTTTCTGCGTCGTCACGTAGCGCTAACTCTCATAACCTCTTAAGGCATATACATGGGTTTTATAATCAATTTCTTCAAGTGCAAAAGCACAAAACTCACTAGTTTTACATCTTCTGAAAACTTTCTCATTTTACTCTTTCTATAACAACTTAGTATTAGTTTCTAGTACAATATAGATTTCATAGGAATCTATATGCTTAACTTGAACATTAACATTGAAAATCCTTTTCATTTTCATTTATTACTTAGTTACAATATCTATTACGAATAACCATGAATTGATATAGAATTTAAACACTCATAAGTGGCGAACCACTTACCTCAAGGCCGCGTCAAGCGTCTCGACGAGACTCCTGGACGCCGCTTACGCGCTTGTCACCTACACAACATGATTTCATCATTACTAATAACAAAACTCAATTCTCAACTATAAGGTCAAGAATCTCAACTAAGACCATTTTTCTTTATATATCTTCCTAACTTGTTTCTACTCAACCGAGGCTCTCTAATCCCAATTTTTGTGTAAAATTTTTAGTTTTAGACCCTTAGGGATTACCCCACGCGGTCCGTTTAATTGTTGGAGGCTTAAAACGAAAAATCACATTTTTAATTTAAACGGACAGCCCTTGACAGTGTGCACTGCTACGCACTGCCCGGGACTCCGTTTTCCTTCGTTCTTTTTCCTACGGCTCACTTATATCCCATTCTAGTCACACGACAAATTTCATTGAGAAATATTATCGTTTGCTATGTCAAATCTAAGGAAAACGTCCGTTTTGGACACTTTCGGGCGCAATTAAGTGCCCGTTTTGCAAACTCTTGGTTTCGAGTTAGCGACGCTAGATTTTATTCCATAACTAAGCTTCACTTAACTTATAATGACTAACTAAACTCATTTCGTGCCATAAAAATTGCATTAAGCTAGCCGTTTCACTTCTCAGAGCTCTAACGGCACTATATTGCCCATAACTTGGACAATTTTTATCGAAATCAATCCGTTCCAAAACCTATGGTTTTCTATGGCTCCTAGGCATCATTTGAGGTGTAGAACACTCCCAAATAATTGAAATAATGTCAGGTCTCTTATAGCTCAAGATTTGAGCTCGGGAATTACTTATCTTGGCAAACAAGCTCTATTGAGCCTCTCATCTTTCTACATGCTTTCTTACCCTTTTTCATGTCAAATCTTGGGTGCAAAATCATCTAATTTCAAAGTCTAACTACTGCCCTTCAAGTCTCTAATACATACATAATTCTAACTTGGTCATTAGAGTGCTCAAAATTCACTCAAAACCTTTCTCAATCACTTGGTGTTCATAAAACACTAATCTCGGTTTTTATTTTGAGGGAGGGTGTAACAGCCCATTTACATCAATTTAAGGCAGCTATTACACTTAAAACTCATCCTTAATGATTATATAACAATCTCATGAGGTTCTAACAAGATTTAAAAGCAATCTAATCGACCAAATCAACAACACAACCACAACAACAAAAGCTGTCACAGTTTCTGTTCTGTTTCAGCATCAATTTGAAGAAAATGGAGTGTAATCCCGCTTAGGCTGGTTAGGGAGAGTTTAGATGACTTACTAGGGACCCTAAGAGGTGGATTGAGGGGATGGAAGGCTGGTTGGGAGGTTATTTCTCCCCTGGCCGACCAGCTCGCTGCACCCCATCGCGATTCTGTTCGAGCTCGCGTCTGGGTCTGTTTCGCTTGCTGTTTGCGTCCGTTTCTGCTCTGTTTCTGCTCGACCAGACCAGCATCTCTCCTCGTCTGCTCGTCCTCTTCCTTTGCTGCCCAGAAACTGCAGTTTTACTGCCTTGGATCCCCCTCACACGAGCTGTTCTGCTCCAACTCGCGAGCTGTCCTTCGCGCGAGCTGCTGGCGCGCTGGATCTGCTTCTTGCTCGACTTCTTTGCTTGTTCTGGACTGTTTCTGCTGCTCAAGGCTTCTTCTTGCTTGCTGGTTGCCTCTCTTCTCTCTTCTGGTTCTCCTCTCTTTCCTTCTCACGAAGCTTCTCGGTTGTTCTCTCGGCAGTGACTATTTTTGACTGAAAGGGGCTGAAATTTTCTGCTGAAAATTTGCTAAGTGTTGATATTTATAATCAACAACTTCTAATATTTGCATCTTGTCCCATTTCTTTTTAATTTTATTCTCATCTCCTTTTCTTGATGCTCTCTCATGGCAACACCCCTCGATATCCTTCCGTGTCTCTTTCCTCTCTTATTCGATTAAATTCTCGTTTCGTTAGAATGTATTTTAAAAAAATGCTAAGCTTATTTCATTAATTTTTTTTTTTTGACTCTCTCTTTTTAATCGAATTTTAATTCGATTATCATTTACTAACATCTTGGATTTCTTGACTTAGATTTTCGTTGGGACGTTACTAAACTTTTTAATACGACGAATTTCGTTGTATTTTAAATGAATATATTTCGGAGGCTATGAAATTGAATTAATTAAACGTAGAGAGTTATATTTTATCTCTCTAACTTAATTTCTAACGTTGGGACTTTAGAAGTCGGAACTAGGGGTTTACAGAGATGTTCTGTCAAGGTCAACAACTACAAGAGAATGGTCGGAAAAGGTCTAACAGGCTCGTTGGGTCTCGATCAAGTACGGGTCACAAAAAACGGGTCAAGATTCATCTTTTGATCAGTAATGATAATAACTTTTCATTGATTTCTTACACTTTATATAGACAAGGACCGTTTCATAATTATACATTCTAGTTTTTTATAAAATTTTAAAAGTTAAGGATTTATGAGTAAAAATGTACAGAGACATTATATGTAAATTGGATATATGATGAAATTAATTTGTTTCAAAGGTTAAAAATAATTTTAAAAAAATAATGGATAAAAACAAAAATGACCCTTTTAAAATGGATATTTCTAGTAATTTCCACTGATAATTATTTTATAGTTTTTATATCTTAAAGAATATTTAATGTTACAAAATATAAAAACTTTAGTTAATTTAAATATTAAAGATTCATTAAAAGATTAAAATAATAATTTATTGTCCGCATTGAACAATAATGAATTGATTTATAATCTATGTATGTTATATTTTCAAAGGCATCGTTTGTTGATGGAACTACCACATGCACAACCTTGAAATGGATGATAACAAAGTTACCGAACAGAACGTATCAGATGATGACCTAATTAACATTGACATTCTTTAATAAGCATAGTACGATCAATGGTCTGAACTCAAACACTTTCTCGTACCAATTCTAGAAAAATAACCAACCTTGTTGAATACACTTATATTCCTGAAGATGCTCAAATCAATGCTACCACTTACCCTATTGTCAATCCTTATAATGTTTTTAGGCGAGACAAATCTCTTGTCAGAAGAGTTACCCAGCTAGTCTCTCATAGATCTCCTCCTGTAAAAGAATATGTTCAGACCACTGCTCTAGACAAATGTCTCATTCCTGCCACTGAAAAAGAACAATATATTGAGCTTGAAATCCCTCAGCCCATGATTGATCAATGGATCAAAGAAGGATATTCTCATATCCACTTTGGTACCATTAGGATCATTCTCACACTCCATGGAAGGAAAGGTATTCCAGCCATCTGCCGTCTTGCTGTGTTAAATACTACTTATCTTAAATATGAGCATGCGGTGATCGGTACTTGTATCTCTTCCCTACATGCTGGGAGTATCTCTCTCACATATTTTCCTAACTTCAACATCCCTCTGAAAGATAAGAATCTTTCCAAAGCACTGAAAGTCCAACTCCAAATCATTGGTGCTCCCCAAGTTTTATCGTCATATGCAGCAACACTCCATCACCAAATCGTCTATCGACTTCAGGATCATGCCATCAACTTGCCATCTCCGATGCACAGTAATGATGCCACAGTACTCATAACTGCTGAAAGAGAAGAAGATGTGCCTACCATCGTTCAGATGCCACGACAGATCTCCAGAGAAGAGCTCATACAGCTCATGCCTCTTGAATGGATCACAAGTTATGAAAAGTTGTTCAAAGACAACAACACTCCTGTCGTTGCAACAGATGTCAAATATGAGCAGCAACAAGATGGTACAATCAAAACTACTTATGAGCATGTCCAGAATAGAAAAAATCCTCAGCCACCTGTGTTTCATTCTCTCATGATCCAGCCAGTCAAATCTGAAGAAATTGGCTCCGGAGATCCACCTATCCATGAATTCAGAGGATCAGATGCACCGGTCTATACAGACAAAGTTAATGGACATTTTATCTGGGACGTAGATCCGACTATGTGTGATCCAGATTGTCCATGCAGATGGGAAGATGATGGGAAAGGTCCTTGTAACAACAAGAAAAGACGTCGTCCAGATGATCCAGACAGCCCTTGGATTTGAATCAAAAACTCAGAGTCCAAAAAACCTTTGGACATCTATGAAGAAGGATTGCGAGTCCTTCGAGAAGAAGGCTGGCTCACTTCAGAAAGAGAAGCAAACTTGCTTGCTTGCTTGCTCTCAACTAGAAAGACAGTCCAGGAAGAAAGAAAAAGTCAACAACTTTCAAGCTATTCCATGTGCTTTCATGGCATCCAAACCAAGTTATGAAGAAGAGTTTCCTCCTCTCCAGCCAACAGTAGATCCAACAAACTTCACAGAATCTAAACCGTTTGTCCAAACAACACAGATCAATTCAGATGGAACCAGAAATCACCTGTCACAAACTGAACAGGTGCTCAATTGGCAAACTCAGAACTCTAGATCTCATAATAGAGTTCTTCAGAGAATTGATGAAAAAAATTGACCGAGTAGAAAAACATGTCTCACAGTTTGATCAGAGACTTCAAGCTATGGATTCAACGTTCAAAGACTTGTATTTAAATCTACAGTCCAGAATCTCACAGTTAGATGCAGCTCTCAGGCAATATATTGACCAAGGATATTTTGGTCCAGATTTTGGAACGAAAGAAAATGAGATCAGGAGACTCAAAGAACAAAAAAGTCAGATGGAGAGAGATTTTTCTCTTCAGCCATCTCCTATCCCACCAGTATCACCACCAACCTACATACCAAAGGCCTACCCATACTCATCCTCCTTAATCTTTCCACAGTCCAATTCACCACCATATTCACCACCAGATGACTCAAAGTATTTTAAGTCCACAGGAATGCTCCTGATAAAAATCCCTCTGGCACAACCACCTCAACCCATAAAACCTAAACCATCAGCCCCCACAAAAGACAAAGGCAAATCACCAGAAACACAATTCCATCCTCCTGCTATGCTTGCCCACAGGACATCACCAGTTTCGTCCGCTAGTTCTTCTGTTTATAGTACTGAGGATTCTTCCTCAGATACTGAGCCAGGAACGCCATTATTACCTACACAAAAACAATACACCAACATTTCAAAGATACTCATGGCCTCCAGAAATGATCATCCTAGATCATCTACAACTCAACAATCCCTTGATGAGTCATCCACTACTGGTCCAACACCTATTGTGGAAGAACCACCTGATGTAAACCAGTTTCCACCACAGCAACCTGGCCTAAATCTTCCTAAACCTACCAATGGTCCCTGGTTTACTCTTGATGATATCCCTCCAAAAAAATGGAGGAACAGAATTTCAGAAATGAGTGCCTGGTTAGATTTACAAGTTGCAAAATCAGAACAAACTGTTGAACAAATTGTCAGAGAATTCGTGTCCAGATTTACAAGGTCTCTCAGAGATTGGTTTCAGTCTTTGGATGAATATACGCAGATCAGAATACTGCGATTTGATGTACATGCAGTTACGGGCATACTATTTAGAGAATTTCTTGGTGATGTTCAGCAATATTACAAAAGGGAACGCCAAGAATTCTTTGAAATGAGATGCTGTTCATTAAAAAGAGAAGATCTTGAAAAACATTACAGAAGAATGGCATCCAGATATCATTCCCTTAATGGTGCACAAGATGAAAGCCTCAGGCAGGTATACATCAACTCTCTTCCCACAGAACTTCAAGATGAACTCCTAAGGAAGATTGATGCAACCAATAGGCCTCTCAGAGAACTGACATTGGGTCAGATCCAGCAAATGGCACTACAGTCCCTGGACAAGCTTTGTGCCACTCAACAATTTTTCTCAATGATGCTGAAAGAAGGACCCAAGTACGAAAAGATGTGCAAGCGTCCGAATCTAAAAATAAAATGTAAAGATGAGGAACAATGCCACTGCAAGACAAAGAAAAAACATCACTACCGTTCCTTTTTCAAAAGCAAAAGCAAGTCTCATGATGGATATAGGAAAAAGAAAAAGAAACAAAGATTCCGTTATTTCAAAAAGAAGCACGCACGTGACTCAAAAAGCACTCGGTGCTATGCATGTGGAAAAAAGGGTCACTTTGCAAAAAGGTGTCCCCACAAGCAAGCAAAATCTGCAAAGATGGTCCAAGCAATCGAAGAACTTCCAGGTGTCAATATTCCGTCTGACGCAGATATCGAATCTATCTTCTCAAAACAAGAAGATATGAACAAAGAGACCGCCTTTGCCTTCCCAACCACTTCAGATTCAGAATCTGACAAGGAATCCGATTCCTTTTCAGAATATGACTCATCACCCCCTAATGCCTTCATAATGCAGCCTGCTATGTCACTCCAAACTCCAAAAAACACTTTCACTGTTAATCCAGACTCCGTACACAAACCAGCCATCAACCCATATCTCCATGTCCAAATCTACACCTGCAAATACTCAAAACCCATTTCTGCCATAGCCTTTATGGACACAGGATCCTATAACTCTTTCATGAACCCGAAAATCCTACCCCCACAATACTGGGTTCGGCATAAAGAAGAGTTTACTGCTGCTGATGGAAAACTTTTCCATACCAAGCTCATAACTAAGCACAAGATTGAGATTAAAATTCTCCCTAATCTCACAATTTGGGCAAAAGTTTTGGGTACTGATCTTCCTGGAAAAGATCTTATCATTGGATGGGATCTTTATTGCTTATCAGAAAATCTCAGGATATTACCCACGGGCATCAGATGTAAAAGAGATTTTAAACCTTTTGTCTCAATTGCCAATATGTTTTCTATCACTACAGTATCCCCCACTACACTGACGTTCAAAAGAAGCTGTTAAAATTATGTGCAGAACGTCATGATGAGTTCCATCATCCTCATCTCTTATGGAAAAATCCAGAATTCTTCATTTCTCTGCCATTTAGACTCAATGAAGATGTAAACCCTACAAAGGCAACCGATTCAGGGATGACTCCAACTGATCTCAAGATGGCCAGAGAAGAATGCCAACAGCTCCTCTCACAAGGACTCATAGAGCCTACCACTTCATCATGGGCATGTCAGGCGTTCTATGTAGAAAAACGGTCAGAAAAGGTTCGAGGGAAGAAAAGACTAGTCATAGACTACAAACCTTTGAACCTATTCTTACAAGATGACAAATTTCCACTGCCAAGGACGACAACATTATTTTCACAACTGGCAGGAGCAGTCATTTTCTCTAAATTTGATTTGAAAGGTGCATTCTGGCAATTAGGAATCCACCCAGCTGAACGCTACAAGACAGCATTCTGCCAGATGCTCAGAACCAATGGACAGTCATGCCATTTGGACTCAAAACAGCTCCATCACTTTTCCAAAAGGCGATGACAAAAATATTCTATCCTATTCTCCATTCGGCCCTAATCTACATTGATGACATCCTCCTCTTTTCCAAATGTGAAAAAGATCATCAGAATCTACTTCTACAGTTTTATTCGCTAGCAGACAAGTATGACATAATGCTTTCTGAAAAGAAAAGCATTATTGGGACAAATGTTATCACTTTTCTTGGAATGGAGATAAATCAAGGCCAGTACCAACCAGGACCCCATCTGACAGAACAACTCTACAGTTTTCCAGATTCCCATTTATCCAAAAAGCAAGTGCAACAGTTTTTGGGAATAGTGAATTTTGTCAGAGAATTTTTTTCCCATCTGGTGCATCATACAACAATCCTTTCAGCTTTATTAAAGAAAGAGCCTCCATCATGGAGTCACGAGCATACAGAAGCAATAAAAAAGATAAAGCAGATTGCAAAAAATCCGCCTCCTCTGACTATTCCTTCAAATGGACAGGTCATCCTGCACACTGATGCAAGTGATGAACACTGGGGTGCAGTACTGATTGAGGAGAAAAACACCAAAAGGACTTACTGTGGACACGCTAGTGGATCTTTCAAAGAAAATCAAAAACATTATCACACAGTCTACAAGGAGATCTATGCTGTGAAATACGGTATAGAAAAATTTGATTTTCATTTGAGAACCAGACACTTTATCGTCGAAATGGACAATTCGTCCTTCCCTAAGGTCCTTGACTTCAAAAATAAGATTCCACCTAACCTTCTGTTACTCAGACTAAAAGAATGGTTTTCGCGGTACAATTTTACTGTCCGCCATGTGAAGGGAGACAACAATATAATAGCTGATATGCTTTCCCGACCTACTACCAAGCCACTAGCTATTTTCATCACATCTCCCATCAGACCCATACCATTCATCCTCATGGCCACCCCTAGCTCATCAAACTCTCCCCCTCCGTTTGAACCAGAAAACTACACAAACATGAATTCACTACACCAGCTCAACTTTCCTCCCGAATTACTCCAGGAACACCCAGAGTCCACCCTTACTCCCTAGAAAATCCAGAGTTTTGCTGATAGTCACTATTTGGTCTACCTTGCCAAGATCCATCAAGAAGGTCATCCTCATAGAGTGGCTAACTTTTCCAAACCATATATGGAACCTTTTTCCTTATGGCCATTCTCCCAGTTCACCATGAACTGCGTCTGGTATCTTTGGTGTTTATCTGTATTATATTCACATGTCATAATATTTCCTTTGCAGGCATTATATGGTCATCTCCATGAACCCTCTCACAAAAATTCACTCCTTTCCACCTTCCTTCAACTATTCGGTCCTTTGCCAGTATGGAGGAAAGAACTACAAAAGCTCACAGGACAGTATAATCTCTAGAAACTCAGTCCAGAAATGGCTTCAAAAGTCACTTGTGTTTGGGTCTTAAACAGGCCATTCAGATGAAACCCTATTTCCAAAGCCCTATGGACAGTCAACACAAATTACTTTTGGCATTTAACTTTTGACTATCCAGGACTTTATCATGAATTTGGACCAGCTCTGAAGGCATTCCTTCAAGAAATAAATGGAAAGGACTCAGGAATTAGTAATTTGATGGCTCTTACACCAGCTCCATCTCCACCATCATTGGACTCCTTTGAAGATGCCAAGACTGATGAACCATCCCCTGATGATCGTACGCATCATGAACCATGTCCTATTTGTGGAGCCACTGACTCAGACGATGAGTATCACGCAACCTGCAATTTGGATTCGGACTGATATCTTTCAAGCAGCCACTGTTTTACATGCTTGCCACTTGTCAACAATAATCTTGTCTTTTAGTCAGAATATTCTGTATTTGTACTAGTTGTGGGTCCCGTTGAGATCCCACCATTAATTAATTACTATGCCTGTAATAATCGTAGAAAGCTTGTCCTGTAAGCTGGCTTGTTCTGTAAGCTGGCTTGTCCTGTAAGCTAGCTTGTCTTGGAAGTTAGCTTACCTTGTAAGATAGCTTATCATGAAAGCTATCTTAACATGTAAGTTTACTTTCAAGACAAGCTAGCTTACAGGACAAGCTAGCTTACAGAACAAGCCAGCTTACAGGACAAGCCAGCTTACAGAACAAGCTTTCTACGATTATTACAGGCATAGTAATTAATTAATGGTGGGATCTCAACGGGACCCACAACTAGTACAAATACAGAATATTCTGACTAAAAGACAAGATTATTGTTGACAAGTGGCAAGCATGTAAAACAGTGGCTGCTTGAAAGATATCAGTCCGAATCCAGATTGCAGGTTGCGTGGTACTCATCGTCTGAGTCAGTGGCTCCACAAATAGGACATGGTTCATGATGCGTACGATCAGCAGGGGATGGTTCATCAGTCTTGGCATCTTCAAAGGAGTCCAATGATGGTGGAGATGGAGCTGGTGTAAGAGCCATCAAATTACTAATTCCTGAGTCCTTTCCATTTATTTCTTGAAGGAATGCCTTCAGAGCTGGTCCAAATTCATGATAAAGTCCTGGATAGTCAAAAGTTAAATGCCAAAAGTAATTTGTGTTGACTGTCCATAGGGCTTTGGAAATAGGGTTTCGTCTGAATGGCCTGTTTAAGACCCAAACACAAGTGACTTTTGAAGCCATTTCTGGACTGAGTTTCTAGAGATTATACTGTCCTGTGAGCTTTTGTAGTTCTTTCCTCCATACTGGCAAAGGACCGAATAGTTGAAGGAAGGTGGAAAGGAGTGAATTTCTGTGAGAGGGTTCATGGAGATGACCATATAATGCCTGCAAAGGAAATATTATGACATGTGAATATAATACAGATAAACACCAAAGATACCAGACGCAGTTCATGGTGAACTGGGAGAATGGCCATAAGGAAAAAGGTTTCATATATGGTTTGGAAAAGTTAGCCACTCTATGAGGATGACCTTCTTGATGGATCTTGGTAAGGTAGGCCAAATAGTGACTATCAGCAAAACTTTGGATTTTCTAGAGAGTAAGGGTGGACTCTGGGTGTTCTTGGAGTAATTCGGGAGGAAAGTTGAGCTGGTGTAGTGAATTCATGTTTGTGTAGTTTTCTGGTTCAAACGGAGGGGGAGAGTTTGATGAGCTAGGGGTGGCCATGAGGATGAATGGTATGGGTCTGATGGGAGATGTGATGAAAATAGCTAGTGGCTTGGTAGTAGGTCGGGAAAGCATATAAGCTATTATATTATTGTCTCCCTTCACATGGCGGACAGTAAAATTGTACCGCGAAAACCATTCTTTTAGTCTGAGTAACAGAGGGTTAGGTGGAATCTTATTTTTGAAGTCAAGGACCTTAGGGAAGGACGAATTGTCCATTTCGACGATAAAGTGTCTGGTTCTCAAATGAAAATCAAATTTTTCTATACCGTATTTCACAGCATAGATCTCCTTGTAGACTGTGTGATAATGTTTTTGATTTTCTTTGAAAGATCCACTAGCGTGTCCACAGTAAGTCCTTTTGGTGTTTTTCTCCTCAATCAGTACTGCACCCCAGTGTTCATCACTTGCATCAGTTTGCAGGATGACCTAGCCATTTGAAGGAATAGTCAGAGGAGGCGGATTTTTTGCAATCTGCTTTATCTTTTTTATTGCTTCTGTATGCTCGTGACTCCATGATGGAGGCTCTTTCTTTAATAAAGCTGAAAGGATTGTTGTATGATGCGCCAGATGGGGAAAAAATTCTCTGACAAAATTCACTATTCCCAAAAACTGTTGCACTTGCTTTTTGGATAAATAGGAATCTGAAAAACTGTAGAGTTGTTCTGTCAGATGGGGTCCTGGTTGGTACTGGCCTTGATTTATCTCCATTCCGAGAAAAGTGATAGCATTTGTCCCAATAATGCTTTTCTTTTCAGAAAGCATTATGTCATACTTGTCTGCTAGCGAATAAAACTATAGAAGTAGATTCTGATGATCTTTTTCACATTTGGAAAAGAGGAGGATGTCATCAATGTAGATTAGGGCCGAATGGAGAATAGGATAGAATATTTTTGTCATCGCCTTTTGGAAAAGTGATGGAGCTGTTTTGAGTCCAAATGGCATGACTGTCCATTGGTACTGAGCATCTGGTATGCAGAATGCTGTCTTGTAACGTTCAGCTGGGTGGATTCCTAATTGCCAGAATGCACCTTTCAAATCAAATTTAGAGAAAATGACTGCTCCTGCCAGTTGTGAAAATAATGTTGTCGTCCTTGGCAGTGGAAATTTGTCATCTTGTAAGAATAGGTTCAAAGGCTTATAGTCTATGACTAGTCTTTTCTTCCCTCGAACCTTTTCTGACCGTTTTTCTACATAGAACGCCTGGCATGCCCATGATGAAGTGGTAGGCTCTATGAGTCCTTGTGAGAGGAGCTGTTGGCATTCTTCTCTGGCCATCTTGAGATCAGTTGGAGTCATCCCTGAATCGGTTGCCTTTGTAGGGTTTACATCTTCATTGAGTCTAAATGGCAGAGAAATGAAGAATTCTGGATTTTTCCATAAGGGATGAGGATGATGGAACTCATCATGACTTTCTGCACATAATTTTAACAGCTTCTTTTGAACGTCAGTGTAAGTGGGGGATACTGTAGTGATAGAAAACATATTGGCAATTGAGACAAAAGGTTTAAAATCTCTTTTGCATCTGATGCCCGTGGGTAATATCCTGAGATTTTCTGATAAGCAATAAAGATCCCATCCAATGATAAGATCTTTTCCAGGAAGATCAGTACCCAAAACTTTTGCCCAAATTGTGAGATTAGGGAGAATTTTAATCCCAATCTTGTGCTTAGTTATGAGCTTGGTATGGAAAAGTTTTCCATCAACAGCAGCAAACTCTTCTTTATGCTGAACCCAGTATTGTGGGGGTAGGATTTTCGGGTTCATGAAAGAGTTGTAGGATCCTGTGTCCATAAAGGCTATGGCATAAATGGGTTTTGAGTATTTGCAGGTGTAGATTTGGATATGGAGATGTGGGTTGATGGTTGGTTTGTGTACGGAGTCTGGATTAACAGTGAAAGTGTTTTTTGGAGTTTGGAGTGACATAGCAGGCTGCATTATGAAGGCATTAGGGGGTGATGAGTCATATTCTGAAGAGGAATCGGATTCCTTGTCAGATTCTGAATCTGAAGTGGTTGGGAAGGCAAAGGCGGTCTCTTTGTTCATATCTTCTTGTTCTGAGAAGATAGATTCGATATCTGCGTCAGACGGAATATTGACACTTGGAAGTTCTTCGATTGCTTGGACCATCTTTGCAGATTTTGCTTGCTTGTGGGGACACCTTTTTGCAAAGTGACCCTTCTTTCCACATGCATAGCACCGAGTGCTTTTTGAGTCACGTGCGTGCTTCTTTTTGAAATAACGGAATCTTTGTTTCTTTTTCTTTTTGCTATATCCATCATGAGAGTTGCTTTTGCTTTTGAAAAAGGAACAGTAGTGATGTTTTTCCTTTGTCTTGCAGTGGCATTGTTCCTCATCTTTACATTTTATTTTTAGATTCGGACGCTTGCACATCTTTTCGTACTTGGGTCCTTCTTTCAGCATCATTGAGAAAAATTTTAGAAAAATAACCTTTGAATGCGTAGAATTACTATTTTAAAATTGTCTCCACTCGTCGCACCACTGACTACAATAAAAACTGTTGTGCACAAAAATAATCCGACTTACACAAATCCGACGGTAGAAGAAGCATCATCACAATAAAAGTCACTTTTGACTTCGGTCACCAAATAACAATGACGGATGCGCGTGCACGATACAACTTAACAATTAAAAAAAAAAAAGGTAATGCTAAGCGCGTTGACCTACGCGCCCACTCTCCGGTTTCCCTCACCCAGGAAATATAACCGCCATACGAATATGCCCGCGGTACGAATCGCCGTCGTCAGAGACGTCGTTGAGTTTTCTTGCCTCTTTCACTATCTGGGTTTACAATTTTATGTATTAACATTTTTATTTTCATGTAAAGTTTCAATTTTTTCTTCAAATTTTTGTTTTTGTTTTTAAAGCATGATGATTGGAATTTACAAGAAGACACCAAAGCACTTCAATTCCTGCAGGTATCACTTCCACTTCCATTTTTGTTTTTTGGAATTTAGTGATTTTTCTTTTTTCATGTTTGTTTTGATTGTATATTGAATCAAACTCTGGTTTGCTCTATGTTGTTGTATCTGCATTTTCAAGTGTTAATGAGTCTTGTGTTAGTTGAATTTGGATATATCATGACTGTTTATTCGATTTCACGACATGGTATCAATTGGCAGGCTGTTACTTTGTTTGAGGGATTGTTATTTGTTGATGTTGATTATGTTGTGGCTATTATGATTCGAGAAATTGGAAGATTTTGTATGATTTTGATGTACTAATATATGTGAAATTATGGTTTTCAAAAACTGGAGGCGGGTAGTTTGAAGCATGAGAAAAATATAAAACAGCATTTCTGAGTATTGTTGTTGGAAATTGTAAATTTGGTTTGCGTTTGATTGATTGAAATTCGACCTAGCAAGTATGGAGGCTTGTTACTGTTGAGTATTGTTGTTGGGTTCACCATTTATGATCATTGCTTGTTCGATAGTGTGTCACTCAATTTCTAAAATTTTTCTCATTCAATATGCATTAGAGCTGTCGTAAAAGCAAATTATGAAAGCTGGTAAATTCGCTTCATTTTTAGTTGCAAAATTGAAGTGTGTAAGATTTTCCTTTTGAGTAAATGTTTTAGGCTTATTTATTAGCTTTTGCTTGATCTTTTCGGTCAAAGTTTTGCAAACTGATGTCCACTGTTATGTTCCCTCGAATAGGATCTCATCACAGGTCGATTCACGAGGAAATCTTCTTGATTTCCTTTGTTCGCGTTTCGACCTTTCCTAGATAAACCTATTTTGAAAACTAACAATGAGGGTTTGTTCTTAATAGACCACCTAAACTCTTCTTAGTCTGCACTTTGCAAAAATCTCAATATCTCTTTATTTCTCAACGTTTCCTCTTTGTAGGAAGAGGGTGAATCTTAACAAAAAATACAAATGATTTGCTGTCAATTCAAATATCCAAGAATTAAGGAAACAACCAAAACGAGACTCTAAACATATAAGGAAACAAATGACCAATTAAGACTATGATTTATTCTCATTGACTTAAATGAAAATAAAAGGAATAATAAAATGCAACAGCCTATATTTGTTTGCTCTATGACTTTCGTAATCTGTCTTGCCATTCCTTCTATTATATTTCTTCCCTACGAAAGCATCCTCAACATTACTCCCCTCCACGACAACGAGCTTGTCCCCAAGCTCGAACTCAGGGTAAGACTCATGAAATTGAAGTGCAGGTTCCCAAGTTGCTTCAACAGCTAGAAATCCCACCCACTACACTAACACCTCATGGATGCCTCGATTGATTCGAGAGCGAATAATGGACTAAGGTTACGGAATCACTTTGCCATCTAACATGGGAGGCAATTGAGGTACAGCTGAAGGACACTCTCTTTTAAATTCTTTCAGCAAAGAAATGTGAAAAACGTTATGAATCTAACTATTTGCCGGAAGCTCCAACTTATAAGCAATCTTGCCTACCTTCTGCAAGACTCGAAAGGGACCATAAAATTTGGGAGCCAATTTATGAAAATGCCTCTTATTTACTAATTTCACGACCATACACAACCCGAAATGGCATAATGCCTAACGAGGTGTGAAAAGCAGTATTATAACAAAACTCCGCCCAGGGAAGCCATTCCATACATTTTCGGGGTTGGTCACCACAAAAACAGCGAAGATACATTTCAATGGTCCTGTTAACTACCTCAGTCTGGCCATCTGATTGAGGGTGATAAGCAGAAGAAAAAGCCAATTTGGTACCACTCAAACGGAATAGTTCACGCCAAAATGAGCTAGTGAAAATGGAGTCTTGATCACTCACAATTGATTCCAGCAAACCATGTAAACGGAAGATATGAGTAAAGAGAACATGAGCAACTGAAACAACAGCGTATGGATGAGAAAGAGGCATAAAATGAGCATATTTCGAGAAATGATCAACCACCACAAATAGGATAGATTTACCCCTAACTTTTGGCAAGCCATCGATGAAATCCATGGATATATCAACCCAGATCTGAGTAGGAATTGGTAAGGGCTAAAAGAGACCAACTGGGTAGAGATTTACCCATTTATTTTGTTGGCAAACCAAGCAATGTTGCACAAAATCACGTATCATAAACTTCATTCCTACCTAATAAAAATCAACCTTGACGCGATACAGCGTTTTTTTAACCCTTTCGTGTGTTGAGTTGTGAATATTAGAGATGATAGAAGGAATCAGGGGTGAGTCGAACAACAAATACACTCGATCTTTAAAAAAAAAAAAGTAGCCCATCTCAGACAAACCAACCTTTCGCAGCATCCCTAGAGTTCACCTGCTTGATAATGTTTTGAAGTTTTGCAGACCCCATAATCTCTGTGCGAACCTCATCTAGTAAGGACATCCTGGCCTGAGAAAGAGCACACAGAATTCCTTCATCTTCCTCCCTCCTGGACAAGGCATCAGCAGCGCGATTTAAGGAACCTGCCTTGTACTCCACCCGAAAATCAAACCCAAATAATTTACTCACCCAATGTTGTTGAGGGGAGGTGGTGAGCTTTTGTTTCAAAAGATATTTCAGGCTGTAGTTGTCTGTCTTGATAAGAAAAGACCGACTCCATAAATATGGTCGCCAATGTCTCACCGCTAATGCAAGCCCAATCAATTCTCTTTCATATGCAGGAAGTTTAAAATGATGATCTGCCAGTTTATGATTGAAAAATGCAATTGGGTGCCCTTGTTGTTGAAGTACCACACCCATACCCATCCCCGAAACATCATATTCTATTATAAATTCTAGCATAAAATCTAGCAATCTAAAAACTGGAGTTGTGGAGTGAGCTTGCTTTAAACCCACAAATGCAGCCTCTGCTGCAGAACCCCATTGGAAAGAATGTTTCTTCAATAGATTCGTTAGTGGAGCAACAAGCAACCCATAATTTTTTATGAACTTCCTATAGTAGCCGGCTAGCCCAAGAAAACCATACAAAGCCTTAACGGATAGAGGTGTAGGCCAATTGGTCATTGCCTTGATCTTACTCTCATCTGCAGAGACCCTTTTGTCATGTATAACATGACCCAAATAACACACCGTTTCCCCAAAGGAACATTTCGACTTCTTGAGAAACAAATGATGACTACGCAATAACTCAAACACCATCCTCATATGTTGCATATGTTCAATCCAAGTTTTGCTATAAATAAGGCTATCATCGAAGAAAACCAAAACAAATATGCACAAATAAGGATGAAATACCTCATTCATCAATGAATGGAATGTAGAAGGGGCATTTGTCAAGCCAAACGGCATAACCAAAAATTTGAAATGGCCATGGAGGGTGCGAAAAGTTGTTTTCTCCACATCCGCTGAGTCCATTTACACTTGGTGATATCCGGACCGCAAATCCAGCTTTGTAAAATATCTGGCCCCATGAAGCTCATCCAATAATTCATCGACTACAGGAATGGGAAACTTGTCCTTGACTGTTCTGGTATTAAGTTTGCGATAATCCACGCAAAACCGCCAAGAACCATCATGTTTACGAACCAACAAAACTGGTGAAGAAAAAGGGGATCGATTGCATCGAATTATCCCTTATTGTAGCATTGTGGCGCACTATTTCTCAATTTCATCCAACTTTTTAAAATATCTGGCCCAATGAAGCTCATCCAATAATTCATCGACTACAGGAATGGGAAACTTGTCCTTGACTGTTCTGGTATTGAGTTTGCGATAATCCATACAAAACCGCCAAGAACCATCATGTTTACAAACCAACAAAACTGGTGAAGAAAAAGGGAATCGATTGTGTCGAATTATCCCTTGTTGTAGCATTGTGGCGCACCGTTTCTCAATTTCATCCTTCTGAAAATGGGGATAACGGTAGGGCTGACTACTATTGGTTCTGAACCTGATAGCAAAGTGATTCAGTGATCACATGCTCGGGAAGGGGGAAGACCAGTGGGTTCCTGAAAAGGATCATGGAAATTGGCCAATAGTTTTTTCAATTCAACAGTATGTGCATTCTCAGCATGGAACAGGTGTGCTCGCGGTTCATTCTTCACCATTTTGCCATGCCATGTCACTTGTTGTCCATTCAAATGGAAGCTCATAGTCAGAGAAGCAAAATCCCACAAGATAGGACTTAATGTGCGTAACCATTTCACCCCAAGCACCACATCATATTTGTCCAGTGGTATAATATACAAGTCTGTGAAAAAGAATTCTTCATCTACTTGTATTTTAACACCCTCGCATATACCTGAACTGGGTACTTTTTCCTGATTGGTCACAGATACTTGAGGTCCTGGTCTGTGTTCCCTTAGTAAACCCAATTGGAGGACTGCCTTTTTGCTGATGAAATTGTGTGTACTCCCTGAGTCGACAAGAACTAATATTGGTTGTCCCGCCACTGGTACTTGTAATTGCATAGTTTGTGAATTTCGAATCGCTGTCATGGCATGAAGGGATATTTCGGGATCCACTATAATTGGTTGCTCCAAGTCATCCTCCGAGTCCTCCACCATCAAACAAAAAAGCCGTTTACACTTATGCCCTCTAGTATATGACTCATCGTAATTGTAACATAACCCTTTAGCATGTCATTCAGCCATCTCTACATGAGACAACTGCTGAATAAACGGGGATGGTGTGTTGCCACTGCTGGAAGTTGTAGACACAGTACCTGCTATCACTTTCTACTCACGATTGGAAACAATGGAGGAAACTGTCGCAGATGCAGTACCTGCTGCCAATTTATGCCCCGTGGTCAAATGTCACCCTCCCACCCCACAACTTAGCTGCATTTTCCTTTCAAAAGCCCTGGTGATGTTCATTGCCTTCACCAAATTCGGAGGGTTCTGCATCTCCACATCTACCCGAAGCAATTTCGTTAACCCGACATTGAACATATCTACCTGTTGGTTGGAGCGAACTATTGTCGCCCTAGCAAGGTAGGTCTGAAATTGGCGTTGATACTCTTCAACTGTACCTATTTGCTTGAGATTAATCAAATCAGCCAAAGGGTTGCTGCTTAAAGGGGGACCAAATTGTAACAGGCAATATTGCTTGAACGATTCCCATGTGAGGTTCAATTCCTCCTGTTCAAGTCGATATTACCACAATTGCGCTTCACCCATCATGTGGAAAGCAGTCAGCCCAACCTTGTCTCCCTCACATGTCCTTTGGTTGAGGAAGAATTGCTTGTAGCGGTATAGCCAACCTAACAGATCCTCCCTGACATTGTAGGTAGGAAATTCAAGTTTGGAGTACCGTGGAACAACCGTGTTACCAGAGCGTCCCACCTATGATGCAACCTGCTGCTCCATTAGCGGCTCCCATTGGTTATGGTTGATACTTCCAAAGCCATCATCAAAGTCATCATTTTTTTCCTTGCCGGCAAACTGCCGTTCTAGCAAACGATGTATTGTTGTGACAGAATTGCGCAAGTCACATAACTCCTGTCCAATCTTTTGGTTCGACTCCATCATCCTCTGGTCTAAATCTTGCACTTTAAGCGCCAACGTATTAGAATCACCCATGACGATTGGCTCTGATACCAATTTGTTATGTTCCCTCGAATAGAATCTCGTCACAGATCGATTCACGGGGAAATCTTCTTGATTTCTTTTGTTTACATTTCGACCTTTCCTACAGGAACCTACTTTGAAAACTAACAATGGGGGTTTGTTCTTAAGAGACCACCCAAACTCTCCTTAGTCTGCACTTTGCAAAAATCTCAATATCTCTTTATTTCTCAACGTTTTCTCTTTATAGGAAGAGGATGAATCTTAACAAAAAATACAAATGATTTGCTGCCAATTCAAACATCCAAGAATTAAAGAAACTACCAAAACAAGACTCTAAACATATAAGAAAACTAATGACCAATTAAGACTATGATTTATTCTCGTTGACTTAAAAGAAAATGAAAGGAATAATAAAATGCAGCAGCCTATGTTTGTTTGCTCTGTGACTTTCCTAATCTGTCTTGCCATTCCTTCTCCTATATTTCTTCCCTACGAAAGCATCCTCAGCATCCACTACCTATCTAATTGAGTTTATGTGAAAATGCAGCCAGACTTGGTGCTATTTACAGGCATGTTTTCTTCTCTCTTGTTGTTTACCTACCTCATGTCATTAGTTGGCCTGCTGTTATTTTATTTCTAGTGCATTCGCTTTCCTTCCACCTAACCTAACTGGTGAGCCAAGTAGCACAAACACGTTTATGGAAACCATATTCATGCTAGACCTTACTTTTACGTGCTCCTTGGACAAACTTAACTCATTTTGAACATTTCCATTTTAATGAAACAACCAACTGTTTGGATGCAGCCATGGTCTAGTTATAGAGTTAGATGCTTTTCTTGTTTTCCTAATCCTCTTTATCTCATTCTTATTTTCATTGTTTCTTGTCTCTTAACCTGTGTTTTTTTAGGTGATTTTGGTGATGAGAATGTTGAACTAGTTCAAAGCGTAGTAGATCTTGAATTTAGTAAAGCAGTTATTTTGGGAAATCATGATGCATGGAAAACTCAGCAATTTTCTGGAGAGTAAGTTCATATGTATTGTCGATATATACCCTTTTGGTAGAGTAATCGAATCATGAAGTTTCATCTACCAATAAATATGCCTTCTTGGGAGACTTGAAAGATTTTAATTTAACAGTGTTAGAAGGAAGGACGGTGTTCAACTTCAGCTAGAAAGGTGAGCTTACTTCATCTCTTAAGAATGTCGTGTTCTCCTGATGGTTATTTTTTTAGTATTTTATGCTAATATCTTATGTTTCAATCATATGGTTTTTACATTCTACTAAATTCTCTCTCGTCTGTGCAAGCTTACAATCAATCATACTCCTTTTTCATTTGTGTTTTATGACTGTATTGCCAAAATTGGATTTTACATTTTACGTTTGAATTTGGCTATTTATGTATGTAATAAAAAACAAAACCTTTAGGGAAGATGGCATATACTAATGCAAGAATTGTTAATAATGATGATGAAGACGAAATATGAGCACCTATTCAGGCAGATAAGAGAACCATATCAGATGATCAATAATAATATTTCGTCTCTTCGTTATTGGTGAACCAAGATTAAGGCTTTTTAATTCCTAGTTGGATGCCCTTTTACTTACTCAACAAAGCATTAGACATTTAAATTAAATGCCTTTGACAAAATATGAAAAGGCACTGTATTGTTAGCACATTTTGAAATGTAGAAGTACGAATTTTTTCTGCTTTTTGGACTTGTCACTTAGAAAGGACATATTCTGATTGTAAAGTAGTTATTGTCTGTTGTATGTTGAACATTATGTATGCACTGTTCAAGTGCTGAAGTAATTTGGCTGGTAGTGACAAGACTTTTGGTGACAAATCAGTTTTGGAATGGGGCATGTAGCTTATCAGCATCTGGATTTTCCTACAATAAAACTTAGCATCGTTGGTGGACGACCATTTTCATATGGGGGTGGGCAGATCTTTCGGAAGAAGCTACTATCTGCAAGGTAAGTGGGGAAACAGCTATATTTCACACTCGAGGCATTCATTCTTTTAGCCTCTATTTTGCCCAATTTAACAAAATTTCGTGTGCTTACTAAAAATGAGAGAAGTCATTTCTGTTTTGTTGACTTCCTTCTTATCCCCAATTTCTGATGGTAAGGTTGTATGTTGAATTATTATTTGCTTTGGACAAATTGATTAAATTGTGCCTCCAATATCCTATTATATTCTTGTAAACCTTTATGTTTTTCTTAATGATGCAATTGCCGAATTCAGTGTAACATGAACTATTAATTTGTTATACTAGTTATATCAAGTATCAAAAGGTAAACCAAATTTGAATAACTTTTGTAAAGATGCCAATGAGATTATTTGATATGGAGTCTCCTTATTGGCTTTATTGTGGTTCACTTTGCAACTTATTCAATTGGAATGTCATTCTAGATATGGAATGACATTTGGTTGTTTTACTAGCACACAATGAACCCACTGGTATATCATCCGACTAAAATTACATTTGATTCATCTGTTATAGCAATTGCTACACCTAATATCGAAAATACTTGGGGTTTTGTAGGTCTTAATTCTGAATTGAATGACGCCTGTGGAAAAGATTGGGTGCCTGAAGGCGGTGACCATGGTGATCCAGGTAATATCCTTAGGGGCCAAAGGATTTTTTAGTTCATCATGGTTGTAATAGGTCGCTTCTTAAATGAAACTTTGATCATTTCAATTATCATTGTGTTCCACTTTTTCTTCGCTTATTTGTTGTTCATTAAACCGTGTGGTTGTTCTGCCTTTGTGGCTTGTTATGATTGGTCACCTAACATACCAAAGGAGACAACTATGTCCTATAACATGCACTTTATTGAGATGGAATAATGTTTCACCCTCCCTCAATTACAAGAAAATCTTATGGTACAGATCTGGCACAAGCCATTTCTCTTTTAAAGGAGACTTCCAAATTCTTGAGTCCACTGGTTGTGTTTGGTCACATGCATAAAGAGCTAGCTCATGGAAATGGTCGGCGGAAAATGATCGTGGTTGATGCTGACAACACCATATAATTGAATGGGGTCATTGTTCCGAGGGTTAAAAGTTTAATCGAGGAACAAGCAACTCCATACAAAATCGTAGGCACAACACAAGTCTTCACTATTTTGGAAATTGTGGATAGAAGAGTAGAAAAGATTGCAGAAACTTGGGTTACTGTCATTGGAGATACAACCACAATACAAAAGGAGCATATACTGTATAAACATGGCAGTAAGGTCCCAAGGGTGGTAATTGTTACATTCGATATTGCTACTGAAAGGACTGGCAATGGACATAGGAATTCCCCACGAGTGGTTAATGGTAGATGTGGTAATGGACTATAGCCCTTTTTTATTGACATGATCAAATGACCAGTGTGATTAAATTCACTTATGTGACAATACACTTTATTAGTAAATCATTGAAAAGTTTATGTATATATCTAGACCCTCAATTTTTCTATAGAACCTTATAGAAGAAACCAAATGCATGATAAAGATATGGACCTCGATCGGTTTGGATCATAACTTCTCAGAATAAAGTCATGGTTACGCTGGCCACCCAGAGAGAGACGCCCCGAAGCGTATAATCTACATAAAGATATTCACTCACATATTACTATTAGGACAATGACATATTGATTTTATGTCTATGTTTCCAACAGCAAAATTATTAGTCAAGCATGTATCTCTTTTGACATGTTGTCTTGGATAAAGAACCTTGGCAGAAACTCCACGAAAGCTTCTATTGTTGGAAAGGAACATTTTGCAGCGAACAAATCAATCTTCTATACTTACATTGCCGCCTCAATCTCAAATATTAATCATGAAACCATTTTCATTCCACTATAAAATGGAGAGCAATTATGTTCTTATCCGTTATGTAGGGGAAAATGGAGGCAATAATCATAAGAAACCAAAATTTTCCATTGATTTGTATGTCAATTGAGTCCATAGATGAAATCTATGAACACTTTAATAATTCCATTTTATCTATTTTGACACTAACTTTATATAAAATCACATGCGTGTAGGAACAAATGTATGCACATTAGACATTAACCTTGGCTTGGGTTATATGAATTGTCAAATCAAGATCAAGGGTGTGTATATATAAATGAATCCACTAGGGTATGTATACACTTGACCCAAAAAAAAAAAAAACATGATTATATTCTAAAATGCATAATTTTAATTTATTATATATTATTACAACTAAACATATGTGATTATAATTAATAAATATGATCACATATACTAATTATAATCTCATATATTTAGTTGTAATCACACTTTTTTTTAAAAAAATCAAATGTGTATATATATAGAAGTGTATGCTAGAATGTGCCATATACATATATATATATATATATATATACACATAAACTTTTCACTTGGTATCTTAATAAAGTCATATTTTATAGTCTCAATGAATGAGATTTTAAATTTGTATACAGCCTTAGACAAATTTTAAATTGTGAGTAAATTAATAACTCTTATATTAAATCCACAGATAAAAAAATTTATAAGAGTAAAGAACATTTACACAAAGCTCAAAGCATATACTATATACTTGGTATAGTATCAAAATCCAACCTTGACAACCCAAAAAAAAAAAAAAAAGTGAGATGTGCGTACACATGAGTTCAATATGAAGTGTTGCACACACTTGACTAAATAGCGTGCAAGTGAGGGCTAGGTCCCAAAACTGGTGATTGTTATATCCAACAATATTGCTTGTAAAATGACTAAAAACGGACTTGTGTTTTTCAGGAATATCAAAATGGAATCTTGACTAGAAATATAATATGTGCATATGACTTTCTCAGGACGTGTTAAACATGCTAGAGTAAATAGCGTGCCAAACTTTCCACTGGACGTTGGATCCCAATAGTAGTTATTGTTACATCCGACACTACTAGTGAAAGGATTGGAAATGAACAAATTAGAGTTTGGATGCATTTTTTAACATGATTTTTTTATTTTCAAAAACAAAAAATGAGCTAAGTGTTTGATGGTACATTTTGTAAAATGTGTTTGTGAAAATGGAAAAAACCTTTTTGAAAATTATAACTAAAAAGTGAAAACAACTATTTTATGTTTTCATTATTTTCAAAACAAATAATTACTTTTCTATCTAAATAATTTATGCTACTCATTTTCAAAAGCAACAGCAAATACATTTATATCTTTTTGTGTTTTTACTAATAACTTTTAACAAATTCTACCAAACACATTGCATTTTGAAAAATTCATTTTTAAAACATGTTTTTCATTTTTAAAAATAGTTTTAAAAAACTTCATTTTAAAAATGATTCCAAATACATAATTCCTTTGGAAGTGTTGAACATACTTGAGTAAACAATGTGCCAGTGGGTGCACTAGGTCCCAAGAGTGGTGATTGTTACGTATAACACTGCTTGTGAAAGGATTGGTAATGAATTATATAAAGGGAAGCGTATAGTTAGTACAGAAGGTGGGCTTCTTAAAAAAAAAGAAGGATAGAATTTTTTTTTTTTTTTTTTTTTTTGAAGAAAATTTGTTATTATTTTCCAACCGTAGGATTTTTTTTTTCTTTGAAATAATATCACATGATTGGAAATAGATGTTAAAGTGATAGAATGTACGTCAAAATTTTTATCGTAAAATAATATTATATTCTTTTAACTCTCATTTTGAGGACCCAAAAAACTTTTTGTTTATGATGAAATTTAAGCCAAACATCACTTAGATAAGTGTAGTTATAAGAAATATCTTATTAATTAAATGAGTATCACAACTAATAACAAGTTAATCAAAATATATAGCTAAATACATAATTACAAGAGATGTATTCAATTTTTAAACTAAGTACAAATTGATGTAAAAGATTGTAGTATTGTCACAACTTTTCTTAAAGTTCTGAAAATGATTAATGCTACCTTTGCAAATTCACCAAAAACATATCTTCGATATAATTTAATTAAACAAAACTCTCAAGCATGAGTTGACAATGAAAAATATAAATTTTTTCTAACTATTTCATGGTATACCTTAGAATATCTTCAATGCTATTATATAATTTTGAGTTTCTATTAGTGACACATCAACAATTTTATTTTTTTATTATTATTTTTTTTTTTGGCATATGGATCCCCAAAAAGAAAAAATTGCAAATGCATAGCTCCATCTCCAATGCAATTATCAAAAATAAAATATGCATTTACTTTCAATCAATCATAATAAAATATATGTCAATTGTCACACACTCTTTCCTTTTATATTTTATAATTAAGAAATGAGAGAGTGAGAAATTTTCTTGATATTTTTAATTGATTATGAAAAAAGTGAGAAATTCTAATAAGCATTTCTAGGATAGTTTCTCAATTGAGACACTTGTCTCCATAATCTCTGAAAAAAAATTTGACACATCAGCTCCATCTTTGGGTCATAGATACTTGCATTGGAGAATTGTTTTTTTTCCCTCATCATCTATTTATTCCATATAACAAGAAATTTAACTCAAATATATAATTGTATTGGGGATACTCTTAATTATGATTTGAGGAGTACAATGGATTTCATTGTATCTTTGAATAGAGTTACCAAATTCAACCACAAAGGCACCCACTTCTTGGTTATGCTAAATATAGGAATTAAACTAAGTTCATCATTATGCTCAACTTGTCTGTGCCGCCAAAATCTGTTACTAAAAAATAGTTGTTACAAGCATCAGGCCAAATATTTAGCGAAAATCTTCTAGTAGTACATACAAGTGACCTTCCACGTCTTAACCATATATACCTTGACATTGTAATCATATTAAATACTGAGTGTGGATTAAGAGCATCAAACAAAGATAATTTATAAGAAAATGTTTTTTATATGCTTTTATTAATTAGAAAATATTTTTTTTCATGATTTTACCTAAGAAACTAGAAAGTTTGTAAGAAACTTAAAGGTTAGCTATATAGAACCTAAAATGAATGAGAAAAAATTTGCAAACGGTCAAAAAGTTTAGAGGTCAGTAAGATTTTGATAACGCTAAAATATATCATTATTTTGTATCCATTTACATAATATTTGTGATGAATTCTTGAATAAGTCATATTAATTATTTAATACTTTTATTTGTTTTGTACAGGTGAGTCATGGAAGGGGTTTTGAAGCGAATCCACGGAAAAAACAATTACATAAGTGAAAAACAATTCTTATTGTGAGTTGATTAAGACCAGCCCATAAAATAATTCATCAAGCCAAAGTTGTGCAACCCATGCTTGAAGTTATTAGCGGGCCAAGTTGCAATTACAAGAAGAAATAATTGCAAAAATAACCCATTTGAAGAGGTGGATTGCACCACTAATCCTTTTGGTTTTGATAGTACAAAAAAAAGCGTGAATGGACAAAAATGCCCTTAAGGGTAATTTTGTATCCTCTCCTCCCTCTCTTTCTTCTTCTTCTTCTTCTTCTTCTTCTTCTTCTTTCCTTTTTTTTTTTTTTTTCTTGAGATGGTTTTGGGTCTGGGTCGCGAACCCAGACCCAGATCCCAGAACCAAACGCTTCTGGTCGGCGATGAACCCGTCGCCGACCAGAACCGTCTGGTTCTGGGTCGCGAACCCAGAACCATCTAGTTTTGGGTCGACCCAGAACCAGATTTCTTTTGTTTTTTCTTTTTTTTTTTGTTTATTTGTTTATTAATGTTATAATGTTGTTGTTGTTGTGGAACATGATGATGTTGATGAATTGTGGTTGATGATGTTGATGAATTGTGGGAGATTATGGACATGGTGGTTTGGAAGAAATGGGAGGGGTAATTTTGTTCAAAAAATAAGAATAAAGTCAATTTTGATAATTCAGAAAATCAAAGGGTGATTTTGTAATTTTAGAAACTATTTTTAAGGGCGCTTTTTCGGTAGAAAGCGCCCTCTATGATAAAATATTGTAATTACGAAACAACCCCATAAATTTATTTAATTATAAAATAACCCCACTGTTATGATTTTTAAAATCAAGATTAAAAATCCCAACCTCCAGGTTGGGAATCTCAACCTCGAGGTTGGGATCCCAACCTGAAAGTTGAGAATCTCAACCTTAAGGTTGAGAATCCCCACAAATTTATTTAATTATAAAATAACCCCATAGTTATGATTTTAAAATCAAGATTAGAAATCTCAACCTGGAAGTTGGGAATATCAACCTCGAGGTTGGGATCCCAACCTGAAAGTTGGGAATCCCAACCTGGAGGTTGAGAATCCCCATAAATTTATTTAATTACAAAATAACCCCACAATTTTGATATTTAAAATCAAGATTAGAAATCCCAACCTCCAGGTTGGGAATCTCAACCTCGAGGTTGGGATCCCAACCTGAAAGTTGAGAATCCCAACCTTGAGGTTGAGAATCCCCATAAATTTATTTAATTACAAAATAACCCCACAATTTTGATATTTAAAATCAAGATTAGAAATTCCAACCTCCAGGTTGGGAATCTCAACCTCGAGGTTGGGATCCCAACCTGAAAGTTGGGAATCCCAACCTTGAGGTTGAGAATCCCCACAAATTTATTTAATTACAAAATAACCCCACAGTTATGATTTTAAAATTAAGATTAGAAATTCCAACTTAGAAGTTGGGAATCTCAACCTCGAGGTTGGGATCCCAACCTGAAAGTTGGGAATCCCAACCTGGAGGTTGGGATTTCTAATCTTGATTTTAAAATCATAACTGTGGGGTTATTTTGTAATTAAATAAATTTGTGGGGATTGTCAACCTCAAGGTTGGGATTCCCAACTCTCAAGGTTAGGATTCCCAACTTTCAGGTTGGGATCCCAACCTCGAGGTTGAGATTCCCAATCTGGAGGTTGGGATTTCTAATCTTGATTTTAAATATCAAAATTGTGGGGTTATTTTGTAATTAAATAAATTTGTGGGGATTCTCAACCTCAAGGTTGGGATTCTCAACTTTCAGGTTGGGATCCCAACCTCGAGGTTGAGATTCCCAACCTGGAGGTTGGGATTTCTAATCTTGATTTTAAAATCATAATTGTGAGGTTATTTTGTAATTAAATAAATTGATGGGGTTGTTTCGTAATTACAATATTGTATCATAGAGGACGCTTCAGGCCGAAAAAACGCTCTTAAAAATAGTTTCTAAAATTACAAAATCACCCTTTGATTTTCTGAATTATCAAAATTGACCTTATTCTTATTTTTTGAACAAAATTACCCCTTCCATTTCTTCCAAACCATCATGTCCATAATCTCCCACAATTCATCAACATCATCAACCACAATTCATCAACATCATCAATCAAATTCATCAACATCATCATCTCCCACAACAACAACAACATTATAACATTAATAAACAAATAAACAAAAAAAAAAGAAAAAAAAAAAGAAATCTGGTTCTGGGTCAACCCAGAACCAGATGGTTCTGGGTTCCGACGAGCCTAGAACCAGACGGCTCTGGTCGGCGACGAACCCGTCGCCTACCAGAACCCTCTGGTTCTGGGTCGCGAACCCAGAACCAAGTCTGGGTTCGGCGATTCAGGAAAAAAAAATAGGAAAGAAGAAGAAGAAGAAGAAGAAGAGAGATGAGAGTTCTGAAGAGAGAAGGGGTTAGTGGGATTGATGGGTTAGTGGTAATTAGGAATGTAATCAAGGGTATTTTTGTCCAAAAATGGATGTTAAATGAAGGTTGGGAATCCATGTTAGAAATCTCAACTTGGAGGTTGAGATTCCCAACCTCGAGGTTGGGAATCCCAACCCCCGGGTTAAAACTTGAAATAAGGATGTTAAATGAAGGTTGGGAATCCATGTTAGAAATCTCAACCTCCAGGTTGGGAATCCCAACCTGCAGGTTGGGAAGGTTAATACTCGAAACATGGATGTTAAATGAAGGTTGGGAATCCATGTTAGAAATCTCAACCTGGAGGTTGGGATTCCCAACCTGGAGGTTGGGAATCTCAACCTCGGGGTTAAAACTCGAAACATGGATGCTAAATGAAGGTTGGGAATCCATGTTAGAAATCTCAACCTGGAGGTTGGGAATCCCAACCTCGAGGTTGGAAAGGTTAAAACTCGAAACATGGATGGTTGAGAATTCCAACCTTGGCTATTCAATTAAGGTTAGAATTCCCTTCCCAACCTGGAGGTTGAGAATCCCAATCTAGAGGTTGAGAATCCCAACCTCGGGGTTGGGATTCCCCATCAATCCCAACCTCGAGATTGAAAATCCTATTTTCGACAACGGACTTCCGAGCTGTGATTGAAAATACAGGTTAAGATTTTCAACTTGAAAGTTGGGATTCCCAACCTACAGGTTAAGAATCCCAACGTAATGGTTGAGAATTCCAATCTTGGCTATTCAATTAAGGTTAGAATTCCCTTCGAGGTTAGGATTCTCAACCTCCAGGTTGAGAATCCCAACCTTGGATGTTCAATCAAAGTTTGGATTCCCAACCTCGAGGTTGAGATTCCTCACCAAGATCATTTGGTGGAGAAACAAATATCATTTTATAATATCAAAATTTTCATTAATGTGATTTATAAAAATAAAATAATCATATAAACTTAGTCATAATTTAAATAATTTGGTGGAGAAAGTATTGGGCCAAATACAACAAACTACTCATCATATTATTATTATTATTTTAAAAAGATAAAATCATTACCAATTCCATTTAAATATATTCAATTTCATTTAAATCTATGTAAAAAATCCAACAAACTCTAAATATAATTCTAATAAAATTTGATGTAATCCATTAAATAATCCAACAAACTCTTAAATAGAATTCTAACGAAATCTAATGGAATCTATGAAATCTATAAAATATATCAAAATCTATCATTAAAAGAAACTTCAATAAATTCAAATGAAATCTAGATTGAATATACCCCCCTTAGATTTTATTCTCCATAGACACACAACAAGTATGTTGTAAAAATCAAAAGGTACAAATATTTCGTAATTAAAAAAAGTTTAGGGGTTGGTTCGTAAATTTAGATTTTATTATAGAGGGCGCTTCCTACCCAAAAAGCGCTCTCTATACTAAAATCTAAAATTACAGAATTGCACGTCCAAGTTGCTAAATTTTCAAAAACGCCATTATTATTTTTTTTTTTAACAAAACTGCCCTTGAAATTATTACATGTGACCGAGCATCTAAAAAAATATTGTACTATTATGTAAAATAGGCATTGTTCAAGCCCAATTCCTAGTCTTATATGAAAAAAAGATTGAACTAAGATCAGAGTGGCATTACGTGTTAAAACTAAAAATGTAAAGATATTTCGTAATTTAAAAATTTTATGGGGTCGTTTCGTAATTTTTGATTTTATTATAGAGGGCGCTTCCTACCCAAAAAGCGCCCTCTATAATAAAATCTGAAATTACATAATTGCACGTCCAAGTTTCTAAATTTTCAAAAACGCCCTTTTTATTTTTTTAAATACAAGAAACATATTTGAAAAGAAAATTTTAAATACGTATTATCTCAAATTATCTTGGAATTAAATTATTATATTTTAATTTATAATTTAAACATTCATTTTTCTACTTGTGTTCTTAAATATCTTAATATATAAATAGGTATGATTAATGCTACTATAATTTTAATCATATTTTAATTATGAATAAAATATTATTAATATATGCATAAAAATGTTTTAAAATTTATTAAATTATTTATTTTTAATTATTTATATTAAATTAATTAAAATTACATAACAACAAATAGTAAAAAGAGTATAAATGTTAAATTACTAGTTTTTAGGTAATTTTAACTTCAAAAAATAAACAACTTTATAATATATCCAAAAATAAGGAAAAAAAAAAAACATGTTCAAATTTCATATTCAGTCACTATTTAGTCTTTAATAAATTTCAATACTATTCAGTTTTTAGACAAAAATAAATAAATAAAGAGACCCTTTAAGAGGTTTTTTTTTTTTTTTTTCCACTTATAACTTAATGGTACTAAATTATACTTATTAATTGTCTTTATTTATTTTTTTAAATGATCAAATCACTTAAAACTATCCAAAAACATTAGAGTTTTTTACTTTTAACTTAATTATAAATCATTTAATGATATTAAAAATATTATATTCCAGATCCATCCTCCCCAAAATAATACATTTTTAGTTTTATCCTAATTTTATATTATAAATAATTTTTTTCCCTAATACTTACATGACATAATTATTATTATTTTTTTGCCCAAAAAAAAAAAAAAAACCTCTCTCATCCCAGATTTTTTAAAATTAGACTACTATATTTTAATTTACAATTTAAATATTTATTTTTTTAATCATTTTTTAAATATAATTTAACTCAAAGATAATTTCATTATTTTTATATAAATGTATAGATATAATTAATTCTATTATACTTTTTAATCATATTTCAATTGTAAATAAATATTATAAATAATTATTTATGTTTTTTTGTTTGTATTATATTAAATAAAATTTCTTAACTAATAATAAATATAATATAAATGTCAAATTATTAAATTTCAAACAATTTTAATTTTAAAAACCAAACAATTTTACAGTACATTCAAATGTGAGAACTAAAAATATATATATAACATTCAAATTTCATATTTCAACTATTATTTAGATTTCTATATGTTTCAACACTATTCAATTTTCAAATAAAAAAACAAATCCTGCTTAAATTGAGTCGTCCTATGACTTGAGTAATTGCTCCTATGCTATTACCAAGACAACTGCATCAGCTACATAAAAACTCCATCTTGTATTTTAAATGTTATTGGAACCGTGGGCGAGTTTAGCTGCCAAACTTCATTGTACCTCATTGCAACATATTTTTCAAATGTTGCAAACTTGCCCATCTTCACCAAAATTTCAATGAACAATATAGAAATTTACATTATGTACATGATTAATTTAAAATATCTCCATACATTAAAGACCTAACAGTAACATGTATCTATCATGTATTGTGATAGGATAACTGCAGCTCCTTATTCCTTGCAACTATAGTCCATTATAGGAGAAATTCACGCATTCGAACTGGCCTTTTTACAGCATTTGTAATACCCTACATAGAAAATAAAATACAATAAACCAAATAAAACAATAAACAATAAACACTTTAAATATTCAACAGCACCATTAATTTCAATATAGGAAGGAGACCAAAAGTTCTTGATAAATATGGTCACACGGGCCGTAAAGCAGAATACCCACTAATACTGATCATATGCAGAATAATTATTACAACAAGTGTCACAGAGAAGATGGTGTTCAAAATCATCTTTTTTATTTAAGTTATATATATAGTAGTAGTAGTAAAAACAACAATAAAAATGATATTATTCCACAATAAAAATGATATTATTCCACAATTGTATTACTGTAGAGAAGAACTTGACAATATAGTAACAAGTGCTCATATAATTACATTGGCTCTCTAAGATAATTCAGTGCAATATACAGCTTTGCAGAACAAAATTTATTTGGCATCTCTATATATTTTCACATCATTGTATTTGTTTGTTACAAACTCAAGGTAAATGGATAAAATAAGTTTCAGCACCATCTTAAAACTCCCAGATGAGTCATTTCATGCTATAGAGTATGTCAAAAAAAATTAAGAATACTGAACTAATTGACTCATTTCATCAAACTATTTATTTATTAAAAATTTCAAGTACAGTTTTTTTACCAAGATAACCGCATTTTGAGATGGTGTATAATCAAAGTAACTAAGAGCCTTTATCCTCTAAGTTAAAAATTCATGCATAATCAGTCAATCATCTACTTTAAAAGTCAGTAAATATGAGCCTAATTATTCGGTAAATTTCATTTCTAAGACACAAGTAGATATATAATGCATAGTAACATACCTCATTAAATTTAAATAACAAAGGACGTGAATCTCTTTCCACTGTTGTTGGCTTCTGTATTGTCGTATCAGTATTCTGAGGGCCTTTCCCACTCAATTTCCTAAATCTGATTTATAGATAAACAAGACATTAGAGGATGTAAAAAGAGTGAACTGCAGATATTATAATAACAATTTGCTTAGCATGTTAACCCTCCATAGATGATTTCCAACCCTAAAATCAATAAGACTTTTTTCATTCGACAAGTGTTTAACGTAAGGTTTAAAGTATCCCAATAGAATCATGAGTGAACAGAATCTCTGCTCCAATTTAGAGACAAGTATTTAGTTACAACTCAACCCAAAAACGTAAGCTATACGAAAAATCTTGAACTATGGCATTTAATTTTAAGACGCCGTCTCATATGCAAAATTAATGAGTTTATTACATAGACCACGATCAAATAAAAGCTTAAATTATAAATGTGAAACAAATCCAGATAAAATTTGGGGAGAATCAAACCAAGCCTTCAAGTGAAAAGGGCTCCAATACAATGCTAATTTACCAACCAACCCAAAAGCATAAAACCAAAATAATATTATCAAGCTCTAAATGTAAGTATTGGGATCACAAGGAATGATCACAGTCCAAATCATACTCAGATTCACTGTAGTATTCAAATTCCTTTATTTACTGAGTGCAAACCCTCAATAACGCTAGTAGATGCATCACATTTCATTATCTCATCAATTGTAATGGAGAAATGGAAAATGATAGAACATAGATATCCAGCATAGACTAAGGGACTATGTTATATCAAAGCATGAATTGACAGTAGTTCTGCATTTCTATTAATTAATATTTTGTAAACAAAGGATTCGTAAAAGAAAAATGAAAAAGTAGACAGAACATATGCAATGCGTGCAAGAAAATACCGATCAAAGAAATTGGCAGAACCATTGGAAGCCTTCTTATTTCCAAGAAAATTGAATTTTATACTAGCTGAGGCACTTCCACTAGAATCCAAGTTTGGTAATCTTGTATGGGCACTACGATTACATTTCCGTGGATTAAATACATTCTTTGGATCTCCTGTCACATCAGCAGCACATGCAGTTGCATTACTGATTTTTGTAGACCCTGCTCTTCCACTTTCTTCCCTCATTATGTCCTGTTTTTCTATCTATCCATCTGCCAAATGCAAAGCTTTTCCACTATTTACTTGCACAATTCTGCGTTTTTCTCTCTGAAATATAGAATTGATTGATGTAAAAGCTCCAATCTGAGAATAGCTAACACATCAGCAACCATAAGTGTTGCAAATTTTCATACGAAGACACTGAAATCCTCTAAATTTTTGAAACAGCAAAAGAGAATCATATTATTCATATACTTGCAAAACAGAAAGAAGAAATGAAAAAATCGATAATCAGGTCAAGCCTGCAAACCAAATTTTTGTATCTTCAACATCTACAAGTCCATTCAAAGCAACAGAAAAGCAACATAAATCGCGATAAGATACTTTCAGGCCTTCATTCATACTTCAACATAGGAATACTGACAATTGTTTTGGAAAGTCATTTTTCATAAGTAAAACATGTATTGCTCTCTTAGCTAATTTGATACAAAGTCATACCACCATAAATACAACATACACAAAAAACTTATTTATATCACGATCCACTTTTATTAGCACACAGAAGCATGTCAATCACAACTTTATTAGTTTCCTCCTCTTAGAATGAAATGACTGCTCCTACATGCAAAATTTCACAATGAGTCACAATATTGAATGCTACCACTTGAATGCTTTGTAATGACAAATTTCACAATAAAGAATCATGGTACACCCAGAATCTCCTCCTTCCGAGATTTCAAATTTCAACAGACTTCTAAACCCAGATATCCAGGTGCCAATAACATCCACACAAACTATAATTACTCCTTACATTAGAATTCTAGTCCTTTTCACTTTGTTGCAGGAGACTACGGGTAACAGCAAGTGAAAATCCCAATACAGTGTGGCAACAATTACAGCACATATGCACATCATTTCATCATGAAGTTAGAAAAACAATTTCGACACTCATCTTCCTCAACATTTCAAAAATCCATCACTATCCTATCTGCAAACATGAGAAAGGGCTGACATCAACAGAAAATCATGGCAGCGCAACTTATACCATCGAGACAAAACTACAAAAATAAAAATTATCCTTACTGTCAAAATAAAGCTACTGTTTAATGACTTAAAAGTTTCAGTAAAACATAATATATCCAGTTGTGTTGTCTACAAATCTAGTAGATTGATGACAGAATTTCTTATGTAACTCTCTGATACAAAAATAACGAAGTCATAAGAAGCTATAATCTCTTCCAAAGCAGTGTAAAAGCACAGAATAGATCTGATTCTCCAAGGCCACCAAATGACAACTATTTTCCACAAAATACATAGACTAGAGCACTCCCAACATCGCCACCCACTTTAAACTTCCCAGCTTGCATTGTTCAATCTCCAACTATGATGGCACTACATATAACAATATTTATAGAACCGTTAGTATACTAGTCAAATGTTCCGTGCCTCAAGGTTGGAATAAACCTGAGTTCACCAAGGCACAGTCTCCCTTGAGTTCAGCACCTCATAATGTTCCCAAGTTTGACGCGGTTCATGCATTTGTTGAGGCTTATATGCTAATTAGAATGGGTAACATTTTCATTAGAAAATTATAGCTTTAAAGCAATTTTTATCACTGAACATTTTTGTTAATCACCTAAAATCTAACAATTTTATGCATTAAGGATACTGCATGTAATGTCTGGTAGGTGCCCAACATGCAAGCCACGAAGCATAAAAAAACTGCAGCATGGGCTTCCCCGCCAGCTATATAACATCAACATATTGGGACAGCTGACAGAAAGAAAGTATGTCCATGCTTCTCAAAACTTCAAACTTAAGTTCAAAAATCACTATCATGTTGCTTCATTGCACTTTTATAAGGTATTTGATGACAATAGTAATTATATTTTTGCTAAGCTTTCTCAAATACAGTAGATGATTTTACTGCATTAATTATTTTAGATCATTTACAACATAGACAATGCTTTCTACGTTCCATACCTCACCTAGATAAATTTTATCTAGGTTAAGCCTTTCAAACTGTACCCAGTATGAAGAGAGCTCTTTCCAACTAATGGTTCTACAAAAATTGCAGGGCACTAACTATTACATCAAATTTGATCACAAAACTATTGAGAGTCCAAAACAAAATCATACCCAATTGCTCAAATCTTATCAGAAACAAAAACGTAATAGAGACTTACTGGTTAAGATGGGCATCATTGAGAGACAGAGGTTATCAATCTGCAAGCTGCAAAGAAACCTGCAAATTGAGAGTTCCTGTTAAAGAGAAGTCAGAGTTAACAGAAAACAAGTAAACATAGTCAAACAAACCAGAGTGAGAGAGGCGCAGTCGAGCAGATCAGAGTTTACACGACAATGATGGAGAGAGAGGCGTGCAGTTGAGCAGATCAGACAGTGATACATAACGGCGATGGAGAGAGAGATGCAGTCGAGTAAACCAAATGGTGATACATGTTGATGATGGAGAAAATAAGGTGTAAAGGAGAGAAGAAAAGGGGGTTGTAAGGGAGAAGAAAAGGGTGAAGTGAAAAGAGAAGAAAGGGTGATGTTAGGGTTTGTGAGAGACAGACAATGAAAAAAAAATGGTACCTGTTCTTTGCCGGAATTGAGAGTCGAGCAGACCAGACAATCGAACGGTGGGTGGGTCGAGTTAGCCTCGTCGATCATGCGTGTGGGTCGGCTCGGCGAGATGCGGTTGTCATGAGGTCGAAGAATGTGAGAATCGAGATAGAGAATGAAATGTAAATTGACAGTGATCGATAGACAAAATGGGGTGAGGTAAGGGCAATTTCGTCCAAAAAGAGACAGTGTGCAATGCTCTAAAGGAAAAAGGTCAATTCCGAAATAGGTCATCCCAAAAGGGTTATTTTTCAACAAAACCCTTACAAATAAATCAAATCAGCCCATGATACAATGAAATTGCAATGACAAGGAGATAATGTGAGAGGACATGTGTAAAGAGATAAGAACAAGCACTATGTATCACCGTGCAACACTAATTCATGGCACATGGATAGGACAGATATTGCTTTACTTAAATTATGGATTAATTGGGAAATGTTGCTTGGAGAGGTGTCAAAGGTTCAACACATGAAGCTTTTGGAAGTTTCTTGTTTCACTAATGACCAATGGTCACAAAGCTACTTGGAGCGCATGTTAGGATATATTTCCTTGCCCAATTAGGAATAAAAGTTTGGCCAACAATTGATTAGGAAATTCAAAGCATGGAAATTTTCTAAGTTTTATTTGGAAATATGCTCTTCGCCGACACTTGCTCACACCATATAAAGAGAATCGTCTTGCAACATTCAACACACAATTCAAGGGAGGGAAAGAGCAGTAGAGAGGAGAAGAGAGAGAGCTTGGTGTGGGTGCGGGCTTTGCCCTCAACCATGATTTTTGTGTAGCAATCTTTGGAGCTTTCGAGTGATCATCAATAATTAGAGACATTAGAGTCGCAATATATTGGGAGTTAAGTTGGAGGGATAAATCCAATTTTGGAGACGAGAGGATCGCCCCTATTCAATAAGATTTTGTTTGTGCTTTATTTTTAATTATTTAAATATGTTGTCGATTCTTGTTTTAATTGTTTTAATGATGATGAACTAAATTATTATGTTTAGGCTATGATGTAACTTGACTATGATTTTAATGATTCAGTAATATTTTATAATTGATTTTTATTTATGTATTCTATTTTATTGATGGTTAATGCTAGTTAATTAATTTGGATCTGTTAATTGATTAGATTTTAGGAATCTGATACTATCGAGAGAAGTATTGTGAGACCGAAACCCAACAAAACACCATAATTCATATGAGATAAAGATATACTCATATGCTTATATAATCATGTGAGAATAATCTGAACTTAATAATTTCTGGTTGGTTAATCTACATAGAGATATAGTCAGATTAATGAATTTAGGTAAGTATTTGACTATCTGTTATACTCATTTTCTCGTTCGGCCTAAATGGGCCAGTACAGGCCTTATTAACTTGAACAGAAACAAGGGCCCAGGAGGCCCAAGATTGGAACAAGCGGTTGCAAACCCAGTTCGTGAGGCCGTTCAGGTCGCAAGCCAGCAACAGTTCCCGGATCTCCCGCGCATGCCTCCTGCCCGCACCTTCAGCTCATGGAGCTCGCGAGGTCGCCCAGGTCGCGAGCTCGTGGGAACCTCCAGACCGCCTAACCTCTCCTCCTGGTCACACCGGCTCCCCTCCAGTGTGCATCACCTAGCTGACCAGAGGGCTTACTCAGGAGATATCGTGTATAGCAAGTCAACAAGGTCACCTACTCCTATGGTTTCCCACCAAAGACTGTTTACACCATAACCGAGACATATCCAATGCGACGGCTCTGCATTTAATGAAGAGATGACTTCTCCAGAAGCATTAAATGCAGATGTGTGCATGCAAGAAGGAATGATGGTTTCGCATTTAAGACAACATGGCTGTGTCATGATTAGTTGAAATAACCATCAGCTGTACCTTATCTTTGTACTATTTTATTGTTTTCTTTGTATCTCCCCCCTCCATATATAAACAGGGGAGACCTTTACTGTACACAACAAGTTGAAAATACTAGAGAACTGTCACTCTGCCGGATTTTGACCTGAGAGTAGCCGTGGATGTAGGCGCAGTCGCCGAACCACGTAAAAATCCTTGTGTGTTGCATCCCTCTTCCTCCTATCTTCATTGTTTATCTGATTGCATTTACTCAACCGCCACGACCAACATTCTCTCGCCTTAATTAAACTCCACCAACCTTAAAACTTCATTTAAACCTCATTTATCACCTACCCAATACCGTAACTATTCCTTAATTACCTTATTCGCCGTCTGAGCCCCAGAATCTCTGGGTTGACCGTTTCCAAACGTCAACACTATCAAAAGAGATTAGTTACTACTTTAAGATTATTTGATTAAATACAAGATTAAAACTATTTTTATGAGAGGAGAATAAATCAAATGTTTGGTTAAGTAAAATTGTATACCTAGATATTTTCCAATTGCTGATATTAATTGTCAGCTTAATTTCTCAATATTTATTTTCTCAATTTCAAATTCAGTTTCAAAAGTTTGGAGAAACTTATGGATCGTATACATTTACATAGGTTTCTAGTGTGAATATTTGGCATTGTGTTTTGATTAGAAATGTTCCATCATTAAAATTAATTTATAAAACACGCTATAAATTTTGCCATCAAGTTTAATGTCATTTGGACATTCTCAAAATTGCTAGACATCTTATGATAATATTTATAGCCCCATGCTATAACGTCCCTGATGAGAATGACCCCTCTTCTCAGTTGAAACACCCAGCAAACAACCCAACTCTATCTCAACTTGAATAGATTCTTAAATGTGTAAATAGGATGAAATAACACCTACAAACTGGACACTTGTTTGACTAACATCAAAGAATTGAGTTAAATTTTATTAATATCTTCCTGAATAAAAAGATAATAATACCCTTCATTAATAATAATAATAACTCACTTGATGATGGAGTCGAATAATGAATGATGAGCTGCCGATGACATCTCTATTTCTCTGTGGTTCTGTGGAGTTCCGCCGACGAGTGTAATGCGAATCAGGTTGATGATATTCTCATAAGAAGCAAAAAGCAAAGAATATATATGGTTGTTGATAGAGTTGATGATATTCTTGTGAGAATATGTTATGAAAATATGTTACGAGGATGCTACAGAAAAGAAGCAAAGTAAACAAACATGGTTGATGATGATACAACAGAACCAAAAGCCTAAAAAAAAAAGAAAAGTGAAGAAGTAAGAAACTAGCAATTTGCGATAGCATCGAACAAAACACCTAATCGAACTACTAGTTCATGAAGACATGGCATTCGATGCCTTTGCGAATTGCCAAATTCCTCTTCCTCTGTTATCACAAACTGAATTCTTATTAGTTTACGATTAGTTATGTCGATTAGTTCACAAACTCAGTTTTTTTAACAAAAATAGATGCTCTGTGTTTTGTTCACAAAAACAGGGCATACCATAGCATCTTAAAGTCACAAAAATAGAGACTATCAGACATGTTCAGATGAAACAAGACTATGAGACACTCATTCATAAATAAAAGCAGGGACTATTGAGCCACAACATCTTACATGACATGCATCTTTATTAAAATCACTTTTCAATCCACACAATTTGAGTTAATTTTGTTTTAGTAGGTCTTTTGAAAATAAAGGTAATTCTATCATTAAAATTTATAAACAATGATACGGTACTATTAAAAATCATTTTAATTCTTTTATGCTAGTGAAACAAATCCTCAGCTTTTTAATACCATATAAAAAAGAACCCCCACTACATAAAGATCCCATTTGGTGCGTAAAATTAGACATGATGAGAGGAGACATGATTAGATAGGATGGAAAGAGATAGAATTGGATTAAATTAAATTAATGCTATACCATATTTGGTGTAATTGGGATTGAATTTAATTTAACTAAATTAATTTATTTTTAATTTATATTAAAATTATGAACTCTATAAATTTATTCTAAATAATATATTTAATTTATAAAAAATTGTTAAAAATTTTTATTTATGAAAGATTAAAAAGAATTAAGTATAAAAAGAAAAATGACATCACTCTTCTTACCAAAATTAGTGGGACTTAAATCTCATTGTGGGATTTAAAGTGTGGGCTCCATTCCCATCTTTAAGTGGCACCAAACAGCTGATATAGTGGAATGAGAAAAAAAAATTTCCCACTATATTTCCTGGTAACAAAATACGTCCTAGAGGTTCTCAACACGTTATCTCTCTTCTAAGCCTCGAATTTACTGTAATGTTTCAACAAAATATGTTATCAATTTTGATAATTTTGAGCGTCGATTTGCAAAATTATCTATATGTATCCCTTTGTCTATCATGTTTGGAGTCCGACATTTTGTGAAAATTAAATTAATTAATACTCATAACTATTTATAAAGTAATCTATACAAGTGTCTGATAGAATATTATTTTTTTCCTAAGATTTAACAACCAAAGAAAGAAGAATTTTTTATTTTTAGAAGAATTTTTTATTTTTATTTGAGTTCAGGCATTAAACTAGAGCTTATATGGTTGTGCTTATAATCTGCTCATCACAAAAATGATGAAGTATTAATTTTCAGTGGCTAATTATTGAATATTGCTTTCATAAACAACATAGGTTTTCCTATTTTTTGATTCTCGACTATTTGCCCTTTCATTTTTTCTTTATTAAAATAATATTATATTAGATATATCCTACAAACCACTTCTTATTATAACAGCATCTATAATACAAAACACAACCAAACATAGATTTTATTAACAAATATTTGATCTGTGTAGATCTATTTAAATAAAATGCTTGAAAGGAGCTTCATGTTAAAAGTTCAACCAAAGAGTCAAGTCTTTACCAATACTTAAATAGGATGAAAATACAATGTCTTTTGACAGGCAACAAGTGTTTATGATGACACGATCACAATATATTCCCAATTTCTTTTTAAATGAAACAATATAATTTTATTTATACGCATCTTAAGAAATCAACTCACACAAGTTGTTACAAAAGGTTTGAAATTATCTAGCCTCCAAGGTTGAAATTGTTATATCATTCACTAAACCAATTTCCAAGTTCGACGTTATACATTCATATCACACAATTTTATCTATTTGCTTTAAGAAACCAAGCTTCTTTGGAATATTTATATATGTTTTTTAGCATCCAAGAAACTTCCAACATAGATGGTCTATCAATCGAAATCTCTTGGACACATAACAAAGCTCTATGCAAGCATCTTATCAGTTTACAACAAGAATTTGTATCGTTGAGGGATGAATCCATGAACTCCTAATAATTTATCAACGGTCAATAAAGTAGAAAATTGCAAGTTGAAGAAAATGATCATACACTACATAAAGTAAAATTATTAGAGAGCTCTGGTGGCACAATAATCAATATTTACAGTTTATCTGATATAACTAAAATCATAAACAAACATAAAAAGAAATAGGAAAGCAAAAACTAAGCAAAGAGGTACCAGTCTAAACTTTTGTTTGACATATACTCATAAACTAGCATATGCTCTTCCCTGTAAATGCAAAATCCCAAAAGTTGAAAGAGATTTATATGTTGGAGCTTCACTATTAGCATAACTTCATTATTAAATTCCTCAAATCTTTGTGTAGATGTTTTTGAAAGTTTCTTTACTACTACCTTTGTCCATCTTGTAATATAGCCTATAAAATTACACAATCGTATATACTTGATCCAATTTTTGTAAATCTTTGGCATATCCCAAAAAGAAATATAATTACCTGGTAAACTGGACCATATCCACCCTCACCAAGCTTATTTTCAATTGAAATGTTGTCTATTGCAGCCTTAATGTCAGCCAAACTATATAATACTAGATTTGGAGCATTGCCATTAAAATCCCCAACTATTAAGATTATTGTATATTTGTAGTGAATTAGTATCCCATTGATTTAGTTATGAAATTAAAAATAGTATCCCATTTATTTATGCATGAAATTAGAAATATATCATTGATAGGATCACAATATTTTAGACATAAAATTAGCTAGTCTTTATTCATTCCCTTTGTGTGTGTGTGTGTGTGTATATATGCTTGTAATTCTTCACAGAACGAATGAGAAAAATCATTCAACAATTTCTCTACCTTTTGTTTTCTTCATTATTTTAAAGTTTTCTTGTTCACTTTAATATTGTATTAAAGCAAAGTAATCAGTCTGCAACATTCTCATCAACATCATCTCTAGTAGCAACAGTAACCCAAACACTTGCTACACATTCTAGCATAAACAAGAACGATTTAGGCATGGATTCTTCAAGCCCATATTTTGTTCATCATTCAGATCATCCAGGTTGGACACCTATTCGTTCCGATAAAACTGAATGTAGCCAATTATCAGTCATAGAGCAAAGCCACGATTCATGCCTTTACTGCCAAAAATAAAATAGGGTTCATCAATGGTTCCATCAAACCTTTTTTAGAGATAGAGCAACTTATAGAATTTGCCTCATGGAATCAATGTAACGGTATGGTTCTGTCATGGCTCACTAATTTTGTGGAACTCGATTTAGCAAAAGGAGTTGTTCATGCAAAGACAGCCTACTAAGTGTTGGGGGACTTCAAAGATCAATTTTCTCAAAAGAATGCACTGGCGATTTATCACATTCAGAAATCCTTGTCATCTCTTACACAAGGCACCATGATTGTCTTCGCTTATTATACAAAGCTTAAAGGCCTATGGGATGAGTTGGAAACATATAGAACCATTCCTATTTGTGACCAATTCAAGGCACATATTGAACAAAGAGCAGAGGATCGAATGATGCAATTCCTTATGGGTCTTAATGACACTCTTTGTTGGCCTATAGGGCCTGGGTTGGTCCACCCAAGATGACCAAAACCCGACCCAAGATCTAAATATGATTTGGATTGAATCAGTTAATTGCCTAAGCAGTTGGATGTAGTTACAAAACTAAACTGCTATCTCACATTATAAAAAAGGGATGGTTTAGTTACATAAAAAGACTTATGGAAATACACTTCCACAACATAAAATATACGTAGAAACACAAAACAAAACACAGAGCAAATACATGAGAGAAAATACAAAGAGAATAAAGGAGCAAGGTTTTTATACCGTGATTTGAGGATTTGGTCATATAATTGGTAGTTGAACTCCGACAAGTTAAACAGCCCAGATCCAGATAATTTCTGCTATGCAAAATGGGTATGCCTTCAATTTCTATTTTACTATTTTTCATTATGCATATACTGCTTGAAATTTTTTCACTTTTAGCATTGTTCGGAGCAACATTCTCATGATGTCGCTGCTGCCCAACATCCGTTAAGCCTATTCTCTTGTTGTTCAAGATGAGACTCAACGACAAATGACATCTGAGACCACAGAAAGTTTCTCCATTATAACAGCCTTTCAAAGTCGCAAAAACAATCACAACAACAAGACTAAAGACAAGCATTGTGATCACTGCAATAGGGATAGTCACTCGATTGAAATTGCTGCGCTGCGAAGTTTCATGCAAATATTGTGATAAAAGAGGGCATACTGAGCAGCGATGCAAGTTCAAGGATGGTACTTGGACTTCCAATAATTCAAGAGGGCAAGGAAGTCACAATGGGTCTCGTGGGATTGGCCCTTACTCCTCTGCCAATGCAACAGAGTCCTCACAAAGTGCACATGTTGACAATTCTTAAACCAAAAATCCTTCACATGGACTCTCTGATCAACTGCAATGCTTTTGCAAATGTTGTAGGTTTGTCTCTCTTTTCTAATGTCTCAATTGATTCAGTTTTCACTAAGCCTTGGATTTTGGATAGTTGAACAATAGATTACGTCATTTTTTATTCCACACTTTTTACCAAAACAAAGTCACCATCCGCGGCCATTGTTAACTTACTTACTGGTTCTTTAGCTCCTATTACTTGCACTGGGATTATTCCTTTTAATTATGATGTCACTCTCAATAATGTTTTGTGTATTCCTTCTTTTCATCTAAACTTGATGTTTGTTAGTAAAATTGCCAATGTCTTAAATTGTTGTGCCATTTTATTTCTTAATTTTTGTGTCTTGCAGGACTTGGCTTTGGGGAGGATGATTGGCATGGGTAAACAAGTGGTCTTTCTTATATGTCTCTTATACAACAAACACTATCTCCAACCAAGTCTCTCAACCTCCAAACTTGTGGCACATGCATCTTAGACATCCATCTTCGGTTCGTCTTAAGTTAGCTTATCCTATGGCTAAGCAAACTCGGTTACCTTTTCCTTCAAGTTCTATAACAACAAAGTCTCCTTTCGATTTACTACATTGTGATATTTGGGTCCCTTATATACAAACTCATTTGGGAGCACCTTTTTTTCTTACAATTGTTGATGATTTTAGCAAATTTACTTGGGTTTATCTTATGCAATATAAATCAGAAACTCAAAAAATACTTCAATCTTTCATTACTTTTGCAAAAACTCAATTTCATGCATCTGTTAAAGCTATTGAATTAATAATGGTTTTGTTGTTGGTATATTTTGGACTACATAAATAGGCTGATAAAAGTCCAATAAACTGACCCAGAGAGTTAATCGAATAGATAAAACCTAGGATCCAAGGGATGGACCCAATAGACAAAGACCCAGCTTGCTAAACATCTAGCTCACAGGAATAAGCCCTAAGCTCTTAGCTTGCTAAGCATTCAGCTCGTAGAAATGAGCTTTAAGTTAAACATTCAGCTCACAGAAATGAGCTCTCAACTCTCAACTTGTTAAATATCTAGCTCGTAGGAATGAACTCTCGACTCTTAGCTTCCAATTCTTAGGTCACTTATCAACCTGGATCCACCTTCAACTCGTGAGATAGATGTGTCAGCTCTCTAGGCTCGTGCCACATAATTTTCTAGAAGCTTGTCACAATCAAGCCTGAGAAAAAGTCAAGCTTCCCGATCTTGTACCGATAAAATCTTTACAATCTCGGATTCAAAAGGGATTGTTATGGAAGAGCAATTAATATGATGATCGCTGCAGAAGAGTAGTTAATAAAGTGATTATTTTAGAAGAGCGGTTAATGTAATTATGGCTCTGTAAGAGTGGCTAATGTAATGATTTACTCTTTAACGTATGTTACACTCAACTTGTACAATCCCCACTCTATAAATAGGGGTGAAATTCTTTGTAAAAGAGTGAGCTCTTTAGTGATATTATCATTCTGCTAAAATATATTCCGGGTACCCTGTGGATGTAGGCACCATTACTGAACCACTAAAATTCCCTTTTACACTTATTTTTTAATTGCTTTTACAATATCTATTGTTTGTTGTTGTTCTTAGATTCGCAGTCTGAGCCTAGAATTTCCCGATTGACCGAATCCCAACATCGACAGGTTTAAATTTGTTTCAATGAAAGAATATTTTCAATCTCATGGCATAGAATACCAACGAACTTGTATTTACACTCCACAACAAAATGGGGTTGTTGAACACAAGCATTGCCATATCATCACAATTGCTCGTGCTCTTCTTTTTCAATTTCATCTTCCTTTAATGTTTTGGGGAGAATGTGTTTAAATTGCTGTTTATCTTATCAATCATCTTCTCTCACCATTACTATCCAACAAATCACCCTTTGAAATACTTCATCATCACCCCCCATCACTTGATCATTTGAGAGTCTTCGGTTGTTTGTGTCATGCTACAAATGTAAGCCTACTCATAAATTCGACCCCCGAGCTAAACAATGTATTTTTGTTGGATATCCAACTGGCCAGAAAGGGTACAAGCTCTATGATACGAAATAAAATAATAATTTAAAAAAAAAAAAAATAGTTAGTGGTGATGTCCAATTTCACGAAATTGCATTCTGTTTCTCCTCGCAAACATTTCCACAACACATCCAGTTGAACCTATATCCCTTTTCGACACCTTAGTTGACATTACCACAAACCACAACACATCCACTTGAACCTATGTCCCTTATCGACACCTTATGTGACATTACCACAAACCACAACCAATTTGCATTAGACATCGCCGTGCTAGATACTCCACACCATGAGGCCCAACCTAATGATACGAAGATTTTTATCCCAAACACAAATGTTGCGATACACAATTCTTCAACCCACAACACAAAAAATCTAGCCCCATCTGCCGTGGAGCCCGATATTCCATGCTATGATGCTCCTGTCATAACTACTACAGAACCAGAAAATAACCTTTCCATTACTGGAACTTCCATACCAGAATCTATATAAACATTCAACACCTCCATAGACCACTCCACCAAACCCAAACAACCTGCAGCATGGCATAAAGACTACATCTTGTCAGCTCAGGTCAATCAGTCTAACTCATCGACAAGTTTAACAAAAGTTACTCGTTATCCCATTTCTCAATTTCTTTCGTATTCTCGTTTCTCGTAAGTCCATTGCTCTTTTCTATCCAACATCACAGGTCATATAGAATACCAGTCCTATGCTCAAGCTATTTTTTATCCGTATTGATTAGAGAAGATGAACACTGAATTAGAAGCATTAGAGAAATACAACAACTGGAGTATGGTCCCTCTTCCTCCTGGACATAAACCTATTGGCTGCAAATGAGATTACAAGATCAAGTATCTGTCTGATGGTACCATTGAACGTTACAAAACTTGTCTTGTTGCTAAGGGCTATACTCAAATTGAAGGAATTGACTACCATGAGACTTTTTCTCGCACCGCTAAGCTTACTACTATTCGATGCCTTCTTATTATTGCTACTGCTCGTAATTGGTTTATTCACCAACTTGAGGTTCAAAATGCCTTTCTCCACGGAGATTTATATGAAGTTGTCTATATGGAGCCTCTACTTGGTCTTCGGTGATAAGGGGAGAATCTTGTCTGTCGGCTCAACAAGTCTCTTTATGGTCTCTAACAAACATCAAGAAACGGGTTTCTACCTTCTTAGATACTATCTAGAAAGCTAATTATTTACAATCCAAAGCAACTACTCAATTTTCACTAAAGTTCAAGGTAATACTTTGACTACGATTCTCATTTATGTTGATGATATACTATTCACAGGTAATGATCTTCTAGACATGGAACAATTTAAAAAAATCTTTCTCAAACACTTTCACATGAAAGATCTTGGCGATTTGAAATAATTTCTAGATATTGAATTTTCTTGGTCAAAAAAAGGAATTTTCATGTCTCAAAGAAAATATGTATTGGATATCTTAGAAGATTTGGGGCTTCTAGTTGCACAACCAAATAGTTTTCGAATAGAACAAAATTTGAAATTCACTCTCACAGATGGTTTATTATTGAGTGATCCGACCAAATATAGAAGATTGGCGAGCAGATTGATCTATCGCACTATCACAAGGCCAAACATAGTCCCCTCAGTTCGCACTTTAAGTCAATTTATGCATGAGCCTAGAAAACCACATTGGGATGCTACTCTACGAGTTCTTAGATATATCAAAAGTACATCAGGTCAAGGTTTGTTGTTTCCTTCCACAAACAACCTTGTTCTCAAAGCATATTATGATTCAAATTGGGCAGGTTGAAACTTCACAAGAAGACCAATTACGAGGTGTTGCGTTTTTCTTGGGGATTCTCTCATTTCATGGAAATCCAAGAAGCAAGCAAATGTCTCTAGATCATCTGCAGAAGCTGAGTACAGAGCTATGGCAAACACTTGTCTTGAGTTGACATGGTTACAATACATTTTACAAGACTCAAGTGTTTCACAAGCACACCACTATATTGTGACAATCAGGCAACACTATACATTGCAGTCAACCACGTATTCCACGAACCCACAAAGCACATTGAGATAGGTTGTCACATTGTCCGAGAAAACTACAAGCGGGATTGAATAATCCTTCATACATGCCTACTCGCTTATAGTTAGCATACGTGTTTACACAAGCTTTAGGAAAGGATCAGTTTGTCATGTTGCGTAGCAAGGTGGGACTTCACGATATTCACTCTCCAACTTGAGGGGGAGTATTAAGATTATTTTATATTTGTAATTAATTAGTATACCATTGATTTAGGCATGAAATTAGAAATAGTATCCCATTGATTTATGCATGAAATTAGAAATATCTCATTGATATGGGATCACGATATTTAGGCATAAAATTTGCTAGTCTTTATTCATTCCCTTTGTATTTATAAATGCTTGTAATTCTTCACAGAAAGAATGAGACAAATCGTTCAACAATTTCTCTACCTCTTGTTTTCCTCATTATTTTAAAGTTTTCTTCTTCATTTTAATACCAGCTGCTGCTGCTGCATTTTTAACTTGGCTTCTTGATTCTTCAACAGAATCCACACTCCCTATCAATAAAGAAATGTTAAAGTTTAAATAACATTTTATTTGGCTATAATACAATTGGATAGTTATCTTGTGGAGAGTTTGACATAATAACTAAACTACGTGACAAAACTTTTCAGAGAAAAACTCTGAAACTTGAGCTTCAATCATAGGAGAAAATGAGAGAAAATGTTTAACTATCAAGTCAATTATAATTTGTACAAGGAGACTATTTATAGACACGCTATTCCAACACAAAGTTACTTTGTTTAGCTTGACCATATATCTTCAAACGTCTCCCACTTACAAATAAAATACAGGTATTTTATTGGTAATTACCTTTTGATTTCAGCTTTCTCATCCACCTGAAATATATCAAAAGCCTAGTAGGAGCATAGCGGCTGCAGTTGCAGGAAAAATAATTACTAATAATAGATATGGTTGCTTATTCTTATTGTCGTCTTGTGCTGGAGGCTGAGCTGGAGACTCCTTTTGTGCTGGAGGCTGAGCTGGAGAAATAATAATACTCTCCTGAGCTGAAAAATCAATATGTATTTTAGTAATAATGAATCAATATTCATGGGATAAGAATTAGATTGCATGAGTGAATAAAGATTTGCCAACCTGCAGCCTGAGAAAGCACCCAATTATCATCATAGGAAACTTGCCAGACAATATAACCAAGTAGCCTCTTCTCCTTGGCATAAGAAACCTTAGCCCGAATAGCCTCAACATCATCAAAACCAATCCAATCTGTCTCCACTGTGCAGTAATTCACCACATAAGTTGAATTATACATAATATTTTATCCATAATCTTGAAGGTAATTCTTGGTTTCGAAATATTTCATTCTTCCATTCTCTGTCCTAGCTGCTCCGATACTTGGTCCAATAGCCGGTGCACCAATACCATTATCCGAGGAGTTCACAAGCTTCCATGCATAGCCATAGTAAGGCAAACACATAACCAACTTATTTGCTGGTAATCCTGCATCAATCCACCTCCTAACACTATCATCAGTATTGTTATCATTAGTAGGATCATACAAAGCTGAAGGAGGAGCTGTAAAGTTTGGGCTTCTCTCAGGACTGGAGTAGTCAAACGTTAGAACATGACTCCAGTCTACGTATTGTTGCACCGTGTTTATAGGGAATAATTCTGAATATGATTCTGGAAAATCCAGATCCACTGTCAAGATCAGTTGTGACTTGCTAGAGTTTCTTGCCTCTGAATTGATTGCAACTCGCCATTCTTCAAAGAGAATAGCCAGATTGGACATGTCCGAGGCTGTCTCTGGATATAACCAGTAAAAGTCTAGACCTTCAAAGCCATATCGCCTCGCTATTGTTATCGAGGAGTGGATAAAAGATTTCCTATGAGAAGAATCGCTCACCATTGAGGAATAGCTTGAATCGTCTACCTCTGGACCTCCGATGGTTACAAGTGTGGTGACTGATGGGTTCTTTTGTTTCACAATTTCCGTGAAGTTGGAGATGTATTTTTCATCATCAGGTGATACATAGAGCTTGTAGAAACTGGGATTTAGTTCAGCGAAACCACAAATAAGGTGAGTAAAGAGAGCAGAATCGATGCACGAAACTGGGAACGTTTTTGGTGTTGACCAGTAATAGCCGGCTCTGACCCATGATTGCGATTTCGTAGGGTGCAGTTGTAGAGAGAGAAGGAAAATTTGGAAGAATACAATGCTTACTTTGCACATCACTGAGGAAAGAAGCACACATTTATTTGAGGGATAGCTGCAATTTAAAGACTCTCTCTTGTGAATCTCGAAATTTTGAGAACACTCAATTGTTATAGCATACTTTCACTCATACATCTTAGGTTTTATGGTTAAATGTGACTATACATAATAATAACTAATGTTTGATATAGTTGTGATTATGCTAAAAATAATATATTTTTTATTAAGCATGTTATAGGGTTTAATTAAAAAAAAAAAAAAAGAGTAATTATATTTTATAATTATCTTGAGATTAATTAGTTTAGTATTAAATTAAATTGATAAGATGTATGATATTAATTTTTTGTAATATGTACTATAATAAATTTTAAATATATTTAATAGTTAATTTATAAATAATTAATAAAATGAATAAAAGGGTAATTATAAATAAAGTAACACTTGATTTTTAATTGATAATAAATTATATTATTTTTAAATATTTATAATAAAATATATTAAATTAATTTTTAAATATACTTAACATAAATAATTAATAAAATAAATGAATAATAGAAAATTAGTTATAAATTCATAATATTTATTTTTAATTAATTTTAAAAATATTAACTTTTTTCAAACATTATTAATAAAATATATCAAATGAATTTTAGATATATTTAATTTAATAATTAATAATTGTTAAATTTTTTAAATTGTTTTAAAGCATTGTCTTGCTTTGACAGGATTACGCATGGATCCCATGTGCTTAGAATTTGCTTTAACCGATCTTGGGCTGCTTTTTAGATGGCCTGGATAAAGACCCTTGTTGAAGACGAAAACTCGTGGAAAGCTCTCCTGTAATGATCACAATGGAAATATGATCAAAAGGAACCAATTTCCACAGATGTGACATTAAATTTTATCTGATATATTCCAAAAATGAGTGGTGTAAGTCCATGAAGACTTTGTGAAAGTATGTAGACAGTAAATATTGCTTAGAAGCTTTTGTAGGACGGACACATGCATAATAAGAGATTGAACTTGGCTTAAATCATACGTTTTTACATCGAGGTCAAGGTTATAGGGGCCACTTATAAAGAAAATGATTGTGAACAAGTTACCAATATTAAGGAAAACTCATGGAAAGCTCTCTTGTAGTAGGAAAGGGACTATTTAATTTTCCTTTGTTAATTGCATGTTATCTAATTTATCAACTAGTAATGTATCATTATGTCGAAACTTGAGGTTCCAAGACATTCTTGGTCTATTTGCAGTTCAATACCATTATCAAATGTTTTAAAACTTACAGATTCACACTGGCTAGCTAAAGGGGTGCTGTAGTACTCTGCGCTTATTAGTAGGATGACTATATGCCTCCACTAGCGTATTAGTCTTAATTATGATTAATACCTACTCCTCAATAGGTCTTGAGCAAGAGGTTAACAATGACTGGCAGAACCAACAATTTTTATTTTTAATTTTGCATTGAAGTATAACAATGAAGATAATTAACAAAGGAGAGGGAAATTTAGAGACAAAATTTTTAACTTCTATGTTTATCAAGAATTTTTATGGCTGTGGCACACACATTGACCTTAGAGCTCGGAGCCTCTCATTGTTTAATGAATTGAAGAACTGACATTAAGGACATTTAATGTAGTACTAAATATGAAGTCATAAAAATTTTCCAGTCAATAAAATAGAGCAATCACATTTATGTCATGATCACAATGGAAAATATAATAAAAGGAACCAATTTCCACAGATGTGACATTATATCAAACTCAAATCCTAACTGAAAATAATAAGGGAATATGAGTTCACAAAAAGTGTTAAACACGCTTGACTTTTAGTGGTGATTTTTACATTCAAGGTTATTTGCAAATTGTGATAGGACTTATAATGGACATATGAGTTCCCCTCAAAATGTTAAACAAGCTTGAATAAGTAGCAATATGCAAATTGCCTCACTACTTGTGGATTCATGAAACACTAAGCATTCATCTTGAAGAAAACTAAATAAATGATTAGTAAATCCATAAGGATCACAATGAAAACACAACGTGTTGGTATTATTGAAGGGGTTATGAAGAATATAAGTGTTTAATGCTTTTAAATAGAGATGTTTGAGGAAATGCTAGAATAAAAACTTGAAGAGTAAAATATAAAAACCTATATTGAAGAAGCAGAGAGCTTGAAGAAGACTCTTTTTTAGTTTTCATTAAAGATCAATATACAATAAATCTGGATATATGTATAATCTAATAACACTTGAAAAGAATGCTCAAGAATCTCCAACAGAGCTAAAGAAGTTAGTTAAGTTAGTCATATAACTAACTTCTTGATCATCAATCACAATCTTAATTCTGGTACTGATTTTGATCAAATCTGCTTACAATTAATCAAACGACAATTAGATGTGGACAACTCTATCTTTTCTAATGTTGAATCTGAGGTTGAATTAGAGATTGCTGGAGTTATAACTAACTTCTTGATCATCAATCACAATCTTAATTCTGGTACTGATTTTGATCAGATCTTCTTACAATTAATCAAATAACAATTAGATGCGGGCAACTCTATCTTTTCTAGTACTAAATCTGAGGCTGAATTATAGATTACTGGAGTAGTAGCATAGAGCGGCAACACCAACTTTATCTTTAAGAGGGATACAAAACTAACATAACTTGTCTTGAAGCACCTCAATGCTGTCCATGAATTAGTCACCTGACTTTTTGGGGCATCATATAGCGCATGATTTGTCTTTGCTAAAACTTGTAATTTGTTTATTTATTTATTTGTATTATTATTATTATTGTTGACAAGTTAGAGCAGTGACCATATATTAGAGATGAAATTCCTATTCGCTACCCACTTTTCGTAAAAAATTTTAATCACTAGAAAAAATATAAAATTCCAACCTTTCGTACACGGTGGGTATTACATGGAATCATTACAAGTCAACAATATTTAAGTCTTGGAAAGTTAGTCTGGATAGGGACCACTTACAGGTATTACAAGTCAATAATATTTCAGTCATAGCAAGTTAATTGGCCTGGTAAAGACTCTTGTTGGAAAGGAAAACTCATGGAAAGCTCTCCAGTAATGATCACAATGGAAACATAATCAAAAGAACCCAATTTCCACAGATGTGCCATTAAATTTTATCTGATATATTCCAAAAGTGAGTGGTGTAAATCCATGAAGACTTTATGTTAGTATGTCGACCGCAAATATTGCTTCGAAGCTTTTGTAGGACGGATACATGCATAATAAGAGATTGAACTTGGCTTAGATCATACATTTTTACATCGAGGTCAAGGTTATAGGGGCCACTTATAAAGAAAATGATCGTGAACGGGTTACCAATGTTAAAGAACTTGATCTTCCACAGAACTGCTGATTACTAATACTAACCAATTAAACCTTTTCAACCCTGACCTTGCTGGAAACAATAATGTAAAACAAGGGTGGACTCACCATGGGGCTCGGGGGACACGTGCCCCTTTAGAATTTTATAAAAAATTATTAAGTTTATAATATTAGTGATTAAATATTTATATATAAATATTATATATCATTCAGGAAGTCAATAATCTCACGAGATACTCCTTGGTTCTGGTGATAAGAAGCTTTTTCTTCAATCCATGAGTTTCTGGTTCGATCATCAACTCTACACATTTGCTTGCTCTCATTTGTTTTTCAAATATAATGAAAACAAGTGTAAGTATAGTTCAAACCAAGGATCTAGATCATGATGACAACACTACTTACCAACCAAGCTAACATTTAAATTTGGCATGTTTTGACTTCAAAGATATTATATCTATCATGTATCATGAACAGCTATTGTTAACTACATCATTAGCACAAACTCTATATATATTATCACAAATTATATCACGTTTATTGTGAGCAAATATTAAAAGTAAAAATATGTTTAACTAGGTATGAATTGCATATTTGTTTATAGTTATAAAAATGACTAAAAATGTCCATTATACAATAGTGATTTTTTTTTAGGGATAATCTAAAAAAAAAAAAAACTCATTACAGTTTATAAAAATGTCTATTTTATCACTATAGTTTTATGTTTTTCAAAATTCTCTCCAATGTTAAAAAATTAACAGAAAATTACCTTTTTATCTCTTATGAGTTCATCATTAATTTATCTTTTTATCTCTTATGAGTTCATCATTAATTTATGACCATCAAGTGTATTATCGTCCTTTCACACACCTCCAAGAGGTATTTTAAGTGTTTGATTAATGTCAGAGGAAATTTTGGATAAAAATGAAACCATATACGATAAAATAGATATTTTTACAAACTACAATGGGTTTTTTGAAATTATCCCTTGTTTTTACCTAGGGGTGGGCAATACATGTTCGGATCGATTCCGACCGGATCCGATCCGAACATGGTAACTTTACAGATCGTCATTTTTTTATCCGAACATGATCCATCAAGGAGAAGGAACCGATCCGATCCAATCCGAACACCTAGTTTGCGGATCGGACCAGATCGAAACACCTACTTTCGATTTCAACTTATGAACACCTTACTACCTTTAGCCCCAGATGTCCTCATAAGAGATATACAGTTCATCCCAAGAGGCTTTAATAACCCCTCAGATAACAGTTCATTAACGACACCAGGGCTAGTATATTGATTAAGTGCACCAGTCATTTTCCTGTCAAAGTATGTCAAGGCAGCTTCTCCGCCACCACGTATAGCCTTTTCAATTTTCAATTGCAATTTTACAAGATCTGAAATACAAATAAATTAAAATAGAAAATGTTTCAGAAGTAGTATAAACTCAAAATGGAGACAAAACAAACTACAGAAGTTAAAGAGAACCAGTTAACTTCAAAATTTTGTAACAAATGCAAACTGGAATGTGAATCTCTAAAAACAAACATGAACAAAGATTTTACCTCCTACTACAGAACTCGATAAGATCACATGAGCCTATGCATAACTTATACAAATTGCATAGCTAGAAATATGAGTGGGGCTGTCGCCATCCGCGATGAGAGCTCGGAGCTGTCGCCGTTGCTGTCAGCGCTGAAGAAAGATTGGGTGGGGGTCGCGAGCTGAAAACGCAGCTCAGGGCTGTCGTCGTCGCTGTCAACGCTGAAGGACTGGGTGGCGATCTGAAGGTGAGAGGGGGTCGGGTTGCTGCCTTGCTGGTCGCGATCTGAAGGTGAGGGGGCGTCGGGTTGCTGCCTTCCTGATCGTGATCTGAAGCTGCCTTGCTGGTCGCGATCTGAAGGTGAGAGGGCGTCGGGTTACTGCCTTGCTGGTCGCGATCTGAAGCTGCTTGGGGGTCGAGTTACTGCCTTGCTGGTCGTGATCTGAAGCTGCCTTGCTGGTCGCGATCTGGAGCTGCCTTGCTGGTCACTATCTGAAGGTGAGAACGGGTCGAGTTGCTGCCTTGCTGGTCGCGATCTGAAGGTGAGAGGTGACCAAGTGACAGAGTGAGAGGCGGGTTAGGTTAGATTTAGGGTTTGAGTTAAGTGGACATTATATAGGGGCATGCGAAATTACACATATATCCCTGTTCACAGATCGGATCGGTTTTGGATATCTCGATCCGAATCGATTCGTGAAACATAGTGTTTTAATGGATGCAGACCCGAACACCCTATTTTTGAACATGTGATCCGGTCCGAACACCCACAGATCGGGTCGTTCGGACCGGATCCATGTTCAAATGCCCACCCTTATTTTTACCCACTATTTAAAAAAAAAAAATTGTTTTAAAAAAATAATTTCATACTATACCTAAATTACCCATATTGCCCTTGTATAATTTTACCCATAAACCTTTAACTTTTAAAAATTTTATAAGAAATCGAAGTGTATAATTACAAAATAACCTCTGTATATATAAGGGGTTAAGAAATCTATCAACCCCTTATTTCCACCAATTTCAAAACTCAATCCTTGACCTGTTTTTGCATTCGCTACTCAATTGAGACCCGTTGAGGCATTTCGACCACCTCCAGCCATTCTCAAGCTATTGTTGGGCTCGGCAGACATTCTCCAACCACCGTCGAGGTTATTCACCTCCTCTATTTGCCAAGGTATGCAACATTTTGATTTTGTTTGAAATTTTGTGATTTTGTGATATTATTTTATGATTTTGAGATTCTTTTTTTTTTTTTTTTGTTATAGATGTTAGATTATGATGATTAGGGTTAAAATAGATTAGTTTTGATTGAATTTGGGTTGAAAAATGACAAATTATAGTGAAAGCATCATCGTCATCTTCATTTTGCAAAACTGATTTTTCACACCGGTTTTTCACATCGGTTTTTTAAGGGGTGTGAAAAACTGATAATAACATCCAATAGTTTTCACATTCAGTAAAAAACCGATTGGCAGAATTAGTGAACATCAGTTTTTTACTGTATATGAAAAATCGTTGAAGTTAATATCGGTTTTTCATATCTAGTAAAAAACCGATTTGAAAAACCAATGTGAAAAACCGATCAATATACTATTTTTCAATGGAGTAACCACCTTTACTAAAGTCATACTAACAGTTTGCTATTTTATCTAATATATTCCAAAAGTGAGTAGTGTAAATCCATGAAGATCACTTTATGTAAGTATGTGGATAGCAAATATTGCTTACAAGCTTTTGTAGGACGGAAACATGCATAATAAGAGATTGAACTTGGCTTAGATCATATGTTTTTACATCGAGGTCAAGGTTATTGGAGCCACTTATAAAGAAAATTATCACGAACAGATTACCAATGTTAAAGACTTTGATCTTCAACGGAACTGCTAATTGCTAATACTAACCAATTAAACCTTTTGACCTTGCTGGAAAAATAATGCAAACTATAAAGACCATTGCTAAGAGCGGACATAATCATCATATAACCATTGGACAAGGTCAAATTTGTTTATTTGCGTTTTTATATTAATATATGAACTTTGTTCCTCAGGTGTATATTTTTAATTTTTATTTGAACACATTTAGATATGAGCACAAATTCATTTTTATTAGAAAAATTGAAAATAAAAATTCGTTTTTAGTCCAAAATAAAAAATAATACATATTTAGCTACAAAAGAACTTCAATTGTTTTTGGCTGGTGTGCAATCCATGCAACATTTCATGTGAATATTGCAACGCACATGAAATGTTCACTTATGCAAATTGATGCATGAACTAAAAATGGGGAAAAAAACAATTAGAGTTTCATTTGCGACAAAAAAGAAATGATTTTTTTTTTTTTTAGTGCAAACCAAATTTTCACTTTTTCTTAAGAAATTTTCTATATTTTCCTCTTTTTAAATAAGAAAATAAAACAAAAGGAGTGCTACATAACAAGAAACTTGAAGCATCCCAAGTTAGCACCAAACAAGCCACCTTATATCATATGCATGTAACAATTAAAACTAACCAATATTATCAATAATATATATATATACACACACACACACACACACACACACATAAAAGAGCCAACAACCAAAAAGCAGCAAACCAACCCTAAAAAGAGGTAAGAAGAAACAAAAAAAATAAATAAAAATAAATAAATAAATAAAAAGCAAAAAGGATAAATCCCCTATGACATAGAAAACCACTACTGATCTTGATTCAAAGAAAGACCATGAAACACTAAACAATCTACTACTTGAATATTACCCTCACCATAGTTATAGAAGACATTGTTCACAAAGGAAAGGTAATGCAAAATATTTTTTGTGAAGCCACATAATGTCAAGACACAAAAGTACTGTGAGTCTGAAGAAAATTAATTCACCATACAAATAGAATGACATTCAATCCAAAGAGATATCTAACCAAATCTATGAGCATAATTAATAGGTTGTGAAAATGGAGGGAAATGGAACTCATTTTTCCTCCCCTTTTGTCATTGTCACTAAATTAATACTTTAAGTTTTAGTGTCACCTAAAATTGAAAAGTGTTTATTTTACCCTTAATGAATAGGGACAAAACTTAAACTCTCTTTTGTCCTCTTCTATATATGTTTTTCTTTCATTTTGGCTAAAACATAACCGACATAAAAGTCCATTTTCATGAACCAGTTTGATTAGGTTTTTTATCACGGTTTTTGGAAGATCAAGATAGATTATGTTTTCCTCCACAAGGTTATTGAACTAGTATATTTGTTTGGTTAAAATTGTGCTTGGATGAATAAGAAATTGAGGCTCAAAATGCACCCTTGGGAAGAAATTAAAGTCTATCTCACATGGCAAAACAAAGGAAGGAAGCTTGGTATATAAATGCATGTGTTATAACTGTAAGGTAATTTGTTGAGCTCAAAAGCTCTCTCTCTCATGTGCTAGATGGGCTAAAAATGACTACCCATCCATGCCTTTGAATGTAACCAGAATCTAAACCTTAGACATGTAAAAGTTGAGTCTTGGTTTTGCTATTAGAAATTTTTTTTTTTTTAATTTCAATTCGTTTGAATTTAAATTAATTGTCATTAAATAAACTAGAAATTTTAATTAATTGTTATTATAATAATTGCAATTAATTGGAAAATTAGTCCCGAATTCAAAATCAATTTTCCATTTCCAAACCAAACAAGCATAATTCAAGACCAAATAGATTTAAATTGTTCCCAAGTTCAAGAAATGTTTGGTCCCAAATTGAACCTTAAATCAAGACCTAGTCATCTCTAATCTGACCTCTATGATTATTTTTCCTTTTTCATCATATAATCCCTAATCATACCACAAACCAAATCAAAACCATAAATCTTACACTACTATTTCAAATATATCATGTAAATCAACTAACCCACAAAAAAAAAAACAAAATATATGATTTTTATCAAGCAAAACGGCATAAAGATTTTAAATTAACTCCTTTGTTGTTTAGTATTGTCAAACTTGCAAAGCTATTGTTGTTGGATTGTTTCTTTCTTTCTTCCTTTCTTTCTTTCTCTCTTTCTTTGTTTCACAATCTCTCTCTCTCTCTCTGTTTTTAAAATTGCTTTTATATCAAGGGCAATTTTGTCCCAATCCAATAATAATTTATACTAAAACTGAAGCTATTATTAGTCCAGTGGTATTTCCAAAGCAACTCCTAATATAGCTAAAAAAAAATCCTAATTATTGAAATTAATAATTTCCTACATGATCCAAAAACAAACCAAAAATGTTTGTTATATAATAGAGATTATAATTTTGTCAAATACTATTTTATAGATATTATACTTTATGAAGGAATATTTTCCCTAATTGCATACAACTTATAAAATATATTTGCTTTTCATGATCAATAATTTAGAAACAAATTTTAGTTACCACTATTGTATCTAAAAAATTACACTAATATATAAAAAAGAGTCAAACAATAATGTTTAAGATTCTAACAAGAGAAATCACATTCAAACACATGAGGATCATAGTGGATGAAACTTAAATGAGATAATAATCTAGGCAACCATGTTTTCCAAATATAACAAAATGATGCAAATTCACTAAGAGTAACCTTGATACTAACCAAAGTCTATATAAATAGTCATCTAAGTCATTCGTCCATAAGAGTGATGATTCTTATTTTATATTGTTATCAAACTAAGTTGTTGTTGTAAGATTCTTCTTTTCTTTATTTGTTTCTTTGTTTCTTTCCTTTTCTCTTTCTTTGTTTCTCAATAGTTCTCTCTCTCTCTCTCTCTCTCTATAAAGTTTCTTTTATATCAAGGATAATTTTGTTCCAATTCCAATAATAGGTTATATTAAAATTTAAACTATTATTTCAGTGACATTTCCAAAATAACACTTAGTATAGGTGCTAGATTAAAAAAAAAAAAAAATCTTGATTATTGAACTTATAAATTTATTACACTATTAAGCAAGAACCAAAAAAATTTACTACATGAGTAATATTAAACTTCTCAAATTTTTTGCCCAAATGACATGACATATAAATTGTCAACATCATATCAATTATCATATCATCTCTTGATTTATATGATATTGACAATTCACGTACCACATCATTTGAACGTGGATTTGAACAAAATTTTGGGAAGTCTAATATTACTCTTATTATATAATAGAGATTATAATCTTGTCAAATATTATTTTATAGATATTACACTTTGTAAAGGAATATTTTCCCTAATTGCCTACAAACTTACAAAATGTATTTGTTTTTCATGGTCAACAATTTAGAAAAAAAATGTAGTTACCATTATACCTAAAAAATTTTACTAATATATAAAAAAGATTCAAACAATAGTAAGTAAGATTCTAACAAGATAAATCACATACAAGCAAGTTAGGATCATAGTGGATGGAAATTAAATGAGATGACAATCTAGGGAACCATATTTTCCACCTATAATAAATGGTGTAAATCCACAAATAGTGGATGGAAATTGAATGAGATGACAATCTAGGGAACCATATTTTCCACATATAATAAATGGTGTAAATCCACAAAGAGTAATTCTCACATTGATCAAAGTCATATAATAAATAGTCATCTAAGTCATTCAATCTAATCTAGTCTCAAAAAACCAAATTAATTTTAGAAGCATGAGAAAGCCTCTAATTAAGTGTATGGTTTAAAATGAAACAAATTGTTAAAATCCATTCAAATAATATGTGGAATTGCTTTAGGGGCTTCAATTAAATAATCGGCCAAATTAAGATTGAATGCTTGTTATGCTTTAGCAAACTACTGGCTATGGATTCGAAGAGGAAAATCAAAGACCAGAAAATCACTCCCATTAAGCACAATCTCATTTTTTAACTATTCAAACCATGTGTTTGTGACTCTATCTTTAATCTATTGTTGTCTAGGTGGTAGCATATATCCTGGTAAATTGTTACCTTTAACCCAATAAGTTGCTTAAGGTAAAATCTAACTTTCAATATCATATATAGTTCGAACTTTTACATGGTCAACCAAATAATATCATAAATATGAAATTGCAATTTTTCATAACTTGTAAGCCTTTGCATTAACACTCTTAAAGATAGAACGAACAAAAAACAACATATATATATATATATATATACATATACATTATGAAGCAACTAGTATATGTCTTTCTTTTCTTTACGTGTTTGGCAACAAGGATAGGGGTCCAGCAAAGTGGCTGGCAACAATATTTTAATATCTAAGTCGTGGCTAGTTGGCCTCTAAACTAATTCACAATTTTCAAGTTTATTAGACCAAGAACTTCTTATTTTCTTTTCACAATAGAGAGTGATTATATTTTTGCCATAAACACAGTGAAAGTATGATTTAAGGACCCAATTATTTACATATATGTTAATATGAGACAATAACCATTAATTAAGTCCAATAATGATTTATGTATATTCACGAAGACTCTATGATTATGAGACAGAGAAAGAGATTTAACTAAGTCCAATAATGATTGGTGCATATTCACGAAGACTGTATCTATGTATGATTATTTGAATCCAGTAATATCAGTGCATATTCATGAAGACTATGCCAGTGTGAACATGCTTGCTTGCACCCTTGTGTCTGTGGGTGTGTGATTAATTGAGTCCAATGATGATTGGTAACAAGACTCTCTTAGATTCCTTTCTTGAATCCAATAAGACCATGTGATATGCTAGAAAACTATATATGATTATAAAATTTCTTTAAAATAAATATTTAAAAATCTAACAATACATAGGGTGATTTAATAAAAATTTCAACAACACAATTGCTAATTTTCCAAGATTTCCACCCTGTAATACACAAAATCAACACTTCTAAAATATCTCAAATATTGACTACTTAGGAAGTTCGGTCTCTCATCCAAATCATATTTCAAATATAAGCAACATTATATAAAACATATCAAACAAACTTGCTTTCATATGAAAACATAACTATAAATTATGTTGATATCGTTTTCAAACTTGAAAGTCAAAAACATAAACAAACTGATATCAACCAAACATTTTACAACATAAAAGTAATAAGTGTACACACACATGTCTAGATGTCATATAATATACAAAATATATATTCAATATCAAAATATGGATTCTTCGCATCATTTGATCGAGTGACGAGTGACCCACCTCTTCTTGTTTGGAGACTTCCTATGAGATCTGACGGTTATCTGAGAAATTATTTTAAAAATGTAAAAAGATGAGCACTAATGCCCAGCCCTGATGTTCTAAAAAATCTCATTTTGTTCATTTCATATCTTAAACAATTTCTATATGTAATATTTGTGATTCTATTTCGAAATATATAGATAATTCTCAATATATATTTTCTCAAACTTACAACAATAATACTTAAAATATTCTGAAATTTTTCATATAATAAACTCAAGTTGGAAAACAATAAATTATGATTGGAATCTAATACATAAACATATATACATATACAATTAAATTCTAATTTCAAACATATAGCAAAATTAACAATTCAATAAATTAATTAACTAGCAAATAATTCATTTCTAATAATCCATAAAAAATAAAATCTGAAATATATATAACTATAAACAATTAATTTAATTTAAATAAAATAATCCACTCATAAATTAAATTTTAAGTTTTATTTTGAACCAATAGCACCCATGTTATCCTTAGATTCTTTCCCACCTAAAAACAACACAAGATCCTATGTAGAATTTATAAAAATCAAATGAGAAAATTGAATCTAAAACTGAAATAATTGCACACCAAAATCATACCAAAATTATTTTCCTTGTTTTCTCTTCCTTTTCTGCTCATCGTCTTCGGTTTTTCTTTGGTTATATTGTGTGGTTTCAGCTCTGTGTATTTGTTATGCTTCTAAATAAACGTAAACATGTGTGCATGTGTGTGTATGTGGAGTCCCCTTGGATACATCGTGGGGTATCGATACAATTTATAAAAACATGAATAATTGCATTCTAAAATTATTTATTGTAATTTATTATATTTTAATTCATTATATCTAATTACAATTAAATAAGTCAAATCACATTTATAACAATCGATAGGTAGAATCACATTTATTGATTGTAATCAGATTTGTTTAGTTATAATCAAATATAATAAAGATATTATAAATTACAATCAGTAATTTTAGAATGTAATTGCTTATTAGTTTTTTAATTGTATCAATACCTCAAGTATATTATAAAACGTGTCATAAATATGTACATATTTATAGTGCATGGAACATGCCATGATCATTTAAAGCTCAAGAAATCTAAGAAGTTGATGCTTGTATACAAAAACAAATTATCTCTGTGCAAAATTGTTTTTCTTATGATTTTGCAGTTTGCACCAACATTGATTCATAATATGTGTGTTTTTATATTTACTAAGGATATGTTTGCTGCTGGAACTGATACAACATACTGTAGTAGTCAAAATTTACACAGGCCAAATTATTGGGCCTAATTATCGATTGGGCTGGATCCGGAAACCCACAAGGTATAATTTAATCGGCCCATGACCACTAGGAGAATTTCCGACATTGAATGGACTTCTATACAGGAAAAAAATATATATATATATACATATATATATATAATTATACATTGTATAGTATTGCCGTCATGGAATAGGTATTATTGCTTGTCTATCTACTTTGCATGGACGACACCTTACTTTTGCCCATCAACTTATCATGGACAGTCACTAGACACCTTGCTTTTGCTAATTGGTTTAACCCTGCATGATCATGCTCATTAGCAGATTATACAATGTGGTCAATTCATTCTGCATGTTATTCATGATTTTATATGGTCGGTCGACACTTGGTTTGGTATGATTAACTCATGTCTTTGCTTGTCAATTTCTTACATGTTTCGGTTGGGCTTTAGCTTGATAATGATAAATATAATTATCATTTGACATGTTTATTACACACAAATTAAGCCTTATACTAAATATTCACCAATATATAAATATATATATGTAAATTTATATAAATACGTGAATCGGGTCTATATTGATAGGATCTGATCCAGATTCTCTCTAATGAACCCAACGGTCCTATCGGGCACCCCACGAAATCCTCCTGAAGTCTAACTAACAAGACTCAAAAGGATGTCGTGGAGCGAACCCATAACTACTAATGATTTGTTAAATATAAAAATTCTGTATTTTTAAATCTCATTTCTAATTTTTAAAGTGAAATAAAAATATAACTAAAGGTATCATCATTAATATTCAAATATCTAAAACGTGCATGTATTCTCATAACATGAAAAGTTTACAAAATTTGTTCATAATCAAAAATTCGCACAAACATATAATTGATATCCAAATCACAATGCTGATAAGTGAAACTATGCAGCGTCATCGATCGTCTTGGCCCACCTGATCAAGACAAAGCAATCTAGTACCCTAGTCTCCTATTCCTGCACTTGAGAGGTTTTTGTAATATAAAACCAAAAATATTATGAGCTATAAAACTCAGTAAGTGCGTAAGGGTTTTTATTTAATTTTTTTTTTCTTTTATAAAATTTACCTCCCGAAAACATTTTCTTCAAAATATTTTTCTTTAAAACAATTTATTTCTAAAAACTTGGGTTTTATAAATTCACTTTAAAGTTCCAAAAGCTTTCATAAAGTGCTAAAATATTTTATAGTTTTCTAAAACATTTTCTTTCTAAAATTTTGCTTTAATGGTATGCTTCTCTTTCTAAAAACTGTACTAATGGGGAACCCAAGGGAAGCTACAACCACATGAACGGTTAGACCAGCTCCGCTCAGTGTAGAGGGTCACGTGGCGTAAAAACTAGCATCGCACACCATGACAAAGCTACAAAAACATCCCGCTAGTACGTAGCGGAACTACCATCACACACCGTATAGTGAGATAATACCCCACAAGTGTAGAGGGCGACACGACAGACATGACAAACTCAATCCTCTCGATGTTAGCAGGACTAGCCCTCCTAACACTTGTCATACACTGCAGGGTATACCGGTCGGATCCAAAGCTACAATGTCTATTTATCTATAAACTTGGGACGTCCACTAGCCTTTGAAAATATTTTCTTTCTATAATTCAAATTAAATTCTTTTTATAAAATATGCTAATAATTGCATACCATATCATATATAAACTATTTCTTTTCATGCTAAAGCATAAATCATTTATAAGCTAAACTAAGAAATGAAAGTCTATAAAATACTTGCATAATAAACTGAAAAGTATTTAAACATTTTCACACTCACTGTTTGTTGCCCAACTCACCAATAGCTACTCCTTCAGCGTTCTTCATCAGCTCGCTTAGAACATGCATCCATGAAACACACTTCAAGTCCTAATCCCTTCTATCATCACTATCATTTATTTATTCACCTCAGCTATAACGAACTGTAGTGCTGCCAGTCCAACTAGAGCTGCAAGCTCACACCCTAGCTCGTCCTTTCAGCAAGCTCTCACTTCGTCCAACTCAGCCCAATTTGCAAGCATTAACCACCTCAACGAGCTCACTCAGCTCACCTTTTCCGCAAGCTGCTACTTTTTAACTCACTATATTTACAGGCACCTCTCAGCTCGCCCCTTTGCGAGCTACTACCTTAGGCTAGCTCAACCAAGCAGCATAACATGCAGAGTCCTTACTCAGTTGCTCCTGGCGAGCTCGCGCTCCAATCCAACCCAAGGCTGTAAAAGGGCTACGAGTATCTACCAGCTCGCACTCAGCAAGCTCCTACCCTAACTTACGCATACTCACTCTCAACACTTATTTTTCAGTTCCACACTCTTACAAACATCAATACGTCCTGACCTCAATTAATTTCACATACATTTACTCAACAACATTCATCAGCTTCTATCTATCAACCTAGATCGCAAACACAACAGGTTGTGCGACGGGCACTTAAACATCCAAACGATAATCAAACTATTTTAACTCAACATGATTTCTTGGCTACTTCACTTACCAGATTTCCTCCTAACTCTTTTGTCATGCTTTCTCTCTCGTTTGCTGCTTCAAATCTCCAGATTTATATATGAAAATCTTAGTTACATCAGATGCAATTCATAGACTGCTTCGACAAACTTCTTACTAGAGGGAAAACATGAAATCTCAATCTTACCGCTTGACTCTTACCAAATCTGGTTTGTTAATTTTCCCAAACCTATTCTTCACCTTCTTGCAGCTTGATTTTCCTCAAAAATGACAGAGAATAGCTTAGGTCGACAGCTGCTCTTGTTTGCCAACAACCTCCTCTTCTCTCTCTTTAGATTTTTCTTCAACTCTCTCTCTCTTTCACTTTCACGGCAACACACACCATACACTCATATTTATAAGCGTGGGTCAAGCTCCACCTTTACCCTTGAACTTCCTTAGATTTACGATTCTGCCATATTCTAGAGAATTCTTCATTTTTCCCAATGTCCTTATCCTTTCACTTAATTTACGATTTTTCTATTTTTAATAAAACTCTTTTATTTCTACCAATTGTCCTTTAGCTTTTTATAATTCAAATTTATTTCCGATCCTTCTGAAAATTCTATAAAAATTTAATTTCACCTTCAAACACCTAAAAAATCTCTTTTATTATATCACAAATAAATGTATTTCCATATAATAGCTTATTCCATACAGATATATAGTAGTAAAATTGGGAAAGGGTGTTTCATCTATAATTACTATAATGGCTTCTGTAATCACTTGTATCGAGTGAAGCTTTATTTGCACTATCATCTTGCTTCACGGTCCTATGGACACACGATCCTACGAATAATGGACCACCATAATCCTTATCAGTTAAATAACCGTCTCCACTTAAGAACCTTTCTTGACAGATATTTCGTTAACGAAACCCTATCTTTGGTACTAAACCACTATTCACTTACCACCATCAATGCATCTAGAGTCGTTTATGGATTATTCCCCACTGGCCTCCGTTCCAACAACAGGTCAACATCCACTGTCTACTATTACTTTTATTGCTATTAACTTGCTTTTACATGTTTTTATGAAATTTATCAACTTGAGCATCAAAATGTTTTCAGCCAACACCCCACCAATATCGAGATCATTCACATTCTTTTTGTTTGATTTTTATAAGACACAAGTTGCTACCTTCCAAGAAAATTGACTTTTGAGACATGCTTAAAGTCAACATATTATAGTTTTGACCCTAGTACATGTACACGGCCTTGGAACGGACAATGACAAAGTTACTAAAGCACCTAGCAATGATGAAGGAAGCGCAAAGAGAAAATCAGTCAGAGCATCGTGGACGTTTAACCTGGAAAAGTTCATGCTAGACAGGTCCTTGAATTGTCATGTGGATCTTAGAGGACATGATTTTCAGTTGATGAATATTCCATTTGGTTCCAGAAAAAGAGGCTGCCCGGGAACTACATTTGCAATTGTTGTAATTGAGGATGCATTGGCAAAATCTTTGCACAAGTTTGATTGAGAGGTGCATACTGAAGCTGGAGAACTTGCCTTGGATACTACGGAATCTCCTGGCTTATCAGTCCATAAAAAGTTTTCCCTTGTTGCTGTTGCAAAAAATTGCTCTTCTTAAAGTTCTAATGTATGCCATAATAAATATTTTTATCAATGTTTGATAAAAGAATATAGTAATTAATTAAAATTTATGTCTAGTTATTGGGTTTGACTATCTTACTAATTGGGTAAGACTATCAATCAATAACAACCCATACGTTATATAAATAGGAACTAGTTTCAAGCACAACACAATTTTAGTTTGATAAGAAATTTCTTTCTTTTACTAAATTTGAGTTCTTATAGCAATATAAAGTATACACATGTATGGTTGTTAAAAACAATAATGATGATGATGATAATTTTTTCAAATAATAATAATAATAACCTATTATTCACAAATGTTAATATGTTACAGATATTTTTTAAGAGTTTTTAGAGCTTTAATCCCAAAGTTAGAAGAGTTTTTAGAGAACTTGATGGGTTTTTAGCAGGAATTGTGGATGATCATATGTCAAGTAGAACAGAAAATCAAATGGACGATTTAGTGGGTGTTTTGCTTCAATCTAAGAGAAATAGCAAAATCTGTGGCTCTATGTGCAGAATCAAATTAAGTTATCAGTTGGTAAGTCATAGGTACTTGACTGTATTTGACTAGTTTTAGTTCACCCGTGTAGATGATAGTAATTAACAACTATTTTAGTGTTGTTATCATTTAATGCTTATATTTGATATTAGACAACATAGAACGTTAGTTAATTGCCAATGTTAGACATCTTTAAAAGATAAAAATAATAAATTATTTTCTGCATTAGATAATTATTGATTGATTCATATGATCATAATCTATATAGTTTATATTTTCATAGGCTTTGTTAATTTGCTGCCAGAACCGGTACCACATACACTACGTAAAATTGAATAATTAAAGCTACTAAACAAAACATGATAGATGATGACCTGGTAAAAATGCATTTCCTGAAATCTGGATCAAGAATTAAATCATCCTGATTACACCCTCCGTTACCATTGCTCTTCCCTTGAGAATCGATAAAATGTATAAGAAATAATAATACACTTACAAAAATTTACCAATGTTTTATTACATGAGATTTGATTGAATGAATCCATTCCATCAGATTCGTGTTTGGCCCAAGAAGGGTAGGAAAATTGCACTTTTCAAAGCCACCTTATAAAAATTCTCTAAATACTTGTTCTGATAATAAATAAATAATTATTATTATTATAATTTAATATGAGAATGTTCTATAAAACATGAGCTAGAGCACTATGTAAATATTTCCTTTGCAAATAAATTATATTTTGTTAATAATAAAATATTTTCTTGCTTTATGAAATAAATTACAATCGTAAAATCAAATAACACTTTTCTTTTAAAACAAACTTTAAATATTCTTATTCAGATAGTTAAAATAAAATACCAATTTTACAATGATTAAATAATCTACTTTTTTGTTTTGATACAGATCAAATAATCTACTACAAATTACATAATTGTAAGAAAGGAAAACGCATATTGTTAAACTTAAAATTATTGTTTTCACACTATTAAATCAATATCGTCTCTTTAAATTTGCTCTGTAGCTCCTCTGACTAATGTAGACTCAAAGTTATCATCCTGGTAAGTCATACATAGTGACTTAAATCTATTGTTTTGATGCATAATTTTCATCCAGTGGAGAATATACTTTATAATTAGGGAAATTTATTGTTTTTATCCAAATAAAAAGGAATTTTTTGTTTTTACCTAGCCTTTTATAAAACTTTGTTTTTGACCTCAAATAAATTATTTTCATTTCATACCCAAGATTACTAAACTACCCTTAAGCTAAAATCACTCAATTGCCCTAACTTGAAATTACCAAAATAGTCTTCTTCTTCCTATCAACATCCTAATGCCTTTTTTCTTCTCCATTCATTGTTTTTGCTTTTCCATTCATCATTGTAGCCGAAAAACAATCTAGCAAAGAATTCTTCATTGAAGCTTCTTCATTCATTGAAGGTTTTTGATCCATTCAAGTTTCATCCATTGAAAGTTTTAAAGTTTTATCTTCCAGTTGAAGTAATTTAAGTTTTGAAGGTAATATATATGTTTTTGTTTATTGGTTTTTAAGTTGTTTTGTTCAAACTGCAAGCTAAAAGCTTTAAAAATGATTTGATTATGATATATATGGTATAGTCGTTTATGCAAAATCTACATCGAAAATCAAATTTTCATTTGACTAAAAAATCGATATCGGTTTTTCATATTATTAAAAAGCGATTTAAAAATTAGATCGATTTTTCATCCCAATGAAAAACCGATATCGGTTTTTTATTCTAATGAAAAACCAAAATAACCAATTTTTTTGTATTTTTTATATTTGTTGTGTTTTGAATGTTGTGTATTGAGTATTAGTGTTATATATGGTTAGATATGATTGTATTTTATTCTATTTGATTATGTTTGACTGGAAAGTGTTGTGAGTGCATAATAAATCTATCTAATTTTTTTTAGTAGACCCAAAAATTGGTACCGGTTTTTTAGTCCACTTCAAAACTGAGTTAAGCAGTATTAGCATAATTTTGATATTTCTTGTGTTTTTTATGTTGGGTATTGATTTATAGTGTTAGATTTGATTCAATATGATTGTATTTTGTAATGTTAACCCATTAAAATGAGACTAATTTATTAATAATATTTTTTAAATGTTACAGGAATAGCTCAAGAAACGATCGTAATCAACTTCGACGAAGAGTGGAATGAATATAACTACGATAGAAGTAAATCAATCATGTCTACAAAGATAGTAGTTTTTCATCGTTGGTGAACGTTGTGTACAGAGAGGCTAGATTGATAGAAGAAGATGGGATATTCGTATTTATTATTTACTACAAAGTATGACAAATTGCCAACTTAAAAAGATGCACATGTCTGAGTTTGGTGTGGTTGGTTTGATGGCGATAAAAAATATTGATGTTAAAGATATTTATATCATTAAGATTGTAAAAGATTTTATAGCTAGAGTTAGTAGGCATACCATTCGTCCAAATGTCACTGACTTAATACCAAACACAAGACATAACGAGACAAATACGAATAGACCTGTAAATCCGTATAGATTGAAAGTCAATTTTATCTTACTTCAGATATCAGAAGCAATTAGGTTGATGTTTATATTGCCCCATTTACATCCATGGAAAGTCTCATTTGTGACATTAATGATGACTATGTGAATGATGGTACTGATGATGAAGATTGGGACATAAATGATGATGGTGATAGGACACAGGATAGTGACGATAAACAAACTAAAGATAGTGATGAAGAGCAAACTCGATTTGATAATGTCTTTAAGGAAGAAGGGTTTCCAGAAATAAGATTTTCAGGATTACAATTTCAAAACAATCATTCACAATCATACTAAATTGTTTCTGGTGTAGAACTGGGTGACATTGAGACTACTTCAAGTGCTATGTTGACCGTGTACCAACATGGTATATTGTATAAAGATACATTCGTTGATAATAAACAAGAAATGAGTGCAACCATTAGAGAATATACTCTTAAAGCCAAGTTTGAATATGGAGTTAGACATTCAGACATGGAGCGATTTAAGACCAGTTGCAACGATAAGAGTTGTAGCTTTATAGTTTGTGCAAAATGTAGAAAGGGTTGTTGGATGTGGTTTGTGTTGAAGTATGTAGTGGAACACACGTATTATCAGACAATCATGGAATCACACATGAAGAGTGTGAAGGCTATTGTCATCGAAAAATTTTATATTGGAAAGATGGGGAGGGATATTTATATATCTAATCGTTTGATTGGAGAAATACTAAAACAATATGGCATGCAGATCTTGTACAATAAATTTTAGAAGGTTGTATAATATATAAAGAAACAAGCATATGAACAAGTGGATGAATCATATCAACAGTTGTTGTCTTACTTTGAAATGTTAAAACTGTCAAACCTTGGCACAATAATAGTAATTGAGAGAGATAAAACTGTCAAACCTTGGCACAATAATAGTAATTGAGAGAGATAAAAACAATCGATTATTGTATTCGTTCGTTGCACTTAAAGCTTCTATTGAGAGTTTTCGGTCTTATATGAGATCATTTGTTACTATTGATGTCACTCATTTGAAAGATAAATATAAAGACGTGATTTTTTTTTGCTGCATGCAAAGATAGGACAGAGATAATTTATCTCATCGTATTTGGATTTACTGATGAAGAGTCAGACTGTTCGTGACTTGGTCCCTAAAAAAATTACGGGAGGCGATCAATGTGTCCGACAATTTACTTATCATATCTGATCGTCATAAAAGCATATCGAATGAGATGAAAGTAGTTTTTCCTGAAGTCTCATGCATGTTGTGTTTTTTCCATCTGTGGTAAAACCTTAAGCAACATTGTAAAAAGCGTTTGGATGTAGAAAATACATTTTACAATGTAGCATATAGTTATGTGTCTGATGACTGTAACAAAATATTGTAAGAAATTCAAGTGTTACATCCAAAAACACATAAAACTTTGGTTAAGGTTAAAGTGAGTAGGTGGTCACAAGTACATTGTCCAAAAAGAAGATATGAAATAATGATCACCAATATTACAGAGTCACTCAATAATTGCATGATGGAAGCATATCATTTGCCAATAACAACTACACACGAACATGTGAGAAATGTGCTATAAAGATGATTTAATAATAGACATGGTTTAATAATAGACATGTTGCTGCTAAGAAACTCACAATTTCTGTTACCACCGCTGCGTACGATCATATCATGTTGACAAAAAATTTATCAATGGAGGGTAGCGTACAAAAAATTTATAGAACTGATCATATAAAGCATCATGCATCCTATCAAATGCGATGCAGTGGTTAATATTCAAGCAAACACATGTACTTGTAAGCATTGGGACCTAAATTAGTTACCATATGTTCATGCATGTATTGTAGTCAGGTATCGTAATTATACATAATTACTTTCGGTATTTAATGTCATATTGTGACACTTAAATTTGTGATACATATCAAATTCAAAGGCATCAATTGTAATACACTTTGAATCAATATTATAATGTATATGCACGTCCGATCAATCCCATCCTTATCCAGTTGGAATGTTCCTACGAAAGTTAGAAGCATGGTTATACTACAACCCAAGTTAAAGGAAATTCGGATTCCTTCAGTTAGGGAAGCTCGTCGTACAAAAAAAAATATGGAAAATATGATCAAAGGGGACACAATCGTCTTCGTTGCCCTAACCCCTCTACTTCTGCCAATAAAGGGATGAGTGCAGAAGTAGGTTCGAAAGCTGCAACAAGCACAAATGCTCGTGAAATGTCCCACTATCCTAAAGATGTCACATTTATCATAAGACTGGACACATTCAACGTTGATGTCCTCGACGGTTTCCTACTCTTAATCTAGTGGTGTGTAATGATGAAAACAATGATTAGATATTAATTTGAATTTCTATTTCATGTATGTTATTTTATTTTATTTTTTTTTTAAATACTCCATTTATATAATACCTCAATAATATTATACTCGAATCAATTGTTAAGTTACTAATTTCAATTTCATGACTTTTAATGAATGAATGCAAATTTAATGAATGAAATAAAGTAATTGACATCAATGAATGAAGTTAAGCACTTAAAAAACCAATCTACGGCTTCAACATTAGATTATTTTTAATTTAATCAATTAAGATGAAATTACATATATAATTTACATAATAACTTTTTGGTCACTGAAAATCTTAAAATATGGTGGAAAATGGGATAAAAATGAGAGAAAATATATTATCATTTTTTTCAGTGGGGTTAAGAAACCGATTTCGGTTTTTCAACCCCTATAAAAAACCGATCATAAGTTTTTCTTGATTTTCTTGTCTAATCAGTTTTTCAAGCAGGTTGAAAAATCAATTTCGGTTTTGAAACCCCTTTAAAAAACTTATCACGGTTTTTTATTATTTTCTCGTCTTCAGATGGCTTTTAATGACCCTAAAATTGCTTCAATTTAATCAATTAACATACAATTGCATAAAAACCTTATATAATGACTCCACTTTGTGATAATGAAGTAAGATATGGCATTTAGGTGACAAAGTTTTACCTTGTGCAAATCTCGATATTGATTCATCCAACTATGTTTGTTTGTAATATTGACCCATTGTGGGATATAATATTAGTTCTATGATTTTTGTATCTTTTTGGCCACTAGGAACCTTCATATATGATAGAAATAATGATAAAAAGAGAAAAAAAAAAAAAAAAAAAAAAACATAGGATCAATTTTTCAATGGGGTTAAGAAACTAATTTTGGTTTTTCAACCCCTATAAAAAACCAATCATGATTTTTTCTTGATTTTCTTGTCTGATCAATTTTTCAAGCAAGTAGGTTGAAAATCTTATTTCGATTTTTAAACCCTTTAAAAAATTTATCATAGTTTTTCTTGATTTTCTCCCTTTCAGATGGTTTTTAATGATCAACAAATGACCTCAAAATTACTTTAATTTAATCAATTAATATGGAATTATGTAATAACTTACATAATGACTCCACAAGGTTGAAAAACCAATTTCGGTTTTTCGAACTGCTTAAAAAGCCGATCATGCCTTTCAAATTTATACTAAGCAAAATTAACCTTCAATATATTATTTTTGTAAATTAGTAATTAACAAAATAAATAATTAACATATAAATTAATACATTTACTTATATACAACCTCTCTATCAGAGTCTAATGTCTATTTCCCAAATTTATTTACTTTATACATTGACATCGAAAACATATATAAATCCCTAACAATCTCTACCCTCAATGCAATAACGCCTGCAACCTGATCGGGTTGTCTTGATTTTCATTTACTCTCTTTCGATTGTAAAAGGTCATGTATATATATTATCACATATGCTCTATAACCCATCCTGTATCAATAATAAAATAATTAAATGATATTAACATGACATTTAGAATATATAATCTTTTTAAGTTATAAAATTACTTACCCATCGGGTTGCTGGGGCATAACTGATCTATCAAGACGCTCAAGTTTCTACTGTTCATTCACAAATAGCATATCTATGTGGGTTTTCTCATAAAATCCCATAAACCGAAACAAGATGGGTATAAAAGACACTAGTGGCTCAAATGGCTCAATCCGTTCAGCTAAGCCAATATATGCAAGGAAATCATATATTAATATTTTCTGCTCTTTGAGGCACACCTGATAGAGAACCCAATGTTTGATATTATGCACCACCTACAACGATCAACTACATGCCTAAAATAAATTAAAAAAAAAATAGAACAATTGAATGTAAATTTTATCACATTAGTAATCAGGATGAAAGGATAATGAAGTTTTTTTATCAATATCTAAGGTCCAAAGACATTGAAACTTTGTGTTCATTGCAAATAGCCTTTATGGGATCCACAAACTTTGCCACCTCTTTGACCTGCAGTTGGGGCACTTTTTTTTTTCTTTTCGACAGTCTAGGATCTGTGTATGGCATCCGCAGATATGTCGTTAACTTCGTCTTTCATTTGCCCTGTTCCTTGGTGACCTCATCCTACAATTGTAAGCAAATCAAAAGCATCAAGTACACATTTAAAATTATATGTCTTATTGTAACATAATAGATATACTATATGTACCTAGTCATCACCACACTTAATCTCTGCATTTGATAAACCCTTGAGACATCCTGAGACCTTCTGAGAGTAGTAAATCTTCTGGTCCTCCTGTTGGAGGAGTGACTAGTGGATACCCTAAAACTAATAGAGCTTATGATCCGACTGATAGAGCTTCTGATGGATGGTTGACTGGTCCTCATGAATAGGTGATTGATAGACCACCTCATCTTCATTAAAAGGTGACAAATGGACCCCCTCTTCTTGATATGATAATGGTGGTCGTGGTGGTCATGGTGGTGGTGAACGGCTATAGATGTGCTCATCCTAAACAAAACTTCCACCATCATCATCGTCGTCATCATCGTTATTATCATCGTCATCCAAATCATACCTACTAGTCGGAGACCTCGGAATTTTTAAATACTCTTCCACTTATTTCAGTCTCCTATCCATCTCTCTTACCATCTTGTAGGTTGTCTTCTACCTCTTATCCATCCTACTTACTTTATTGTAAATTGTCTTTTGTAAATCCACAAGATATTCAAACAATCGTTTTACTTGTAAAATATATATATCATTTTACAAACAATTGCAAAAAAAATTTAATAAAGTCTCTCCTGTTTTTTGAGTGTCTAGGGAAATATAACCTACATATTTAAATAATTACATTTCGTCTATCATGTTTAGAAACTTCGTCTCTCTATCTCACTCCATATTACTATACAATATGTCTACAACTTTGGCATTTACTAAAATAGATATTCGGTTAATAATAAAATAAATAGAATATTCATACATGATGATCTACGTTTCGTACATCGTGCTATTTTTGTATCCGAAACTCTGAAAATGTATCATTTGATTCGAATTGTACGCTTGGGACTTCTTCATTCCAGTCATCATCCTCCCTTATAAACTCATTAACCATATGATCATCATCACCCTCCACCTTATCATTACTCCTTCCATCCTCCACTAGATAATCATCAACACATCGTTCACCATCATCATCATCGTCGTTGTCATCATCATCATCACCCTCACTCCCTCTGTCGCTAACTTTATGTACCTCTTCGCTAACTAAATGCTTCAAATTAAAAGATTTCCAATAATCCGTGTCTCTTTCAACATCAGTGGGCTCAAGGATTTGCACCATGCCAACCATCTGTAATATATACATATATATAGTTATAGTTATATTATTATTATATACTTAATATAAATAAGAACAATTAAAACAATAAAAAAATGGAAGCCAATTTAGGTTAGGCTCACCACTTATAGAAGAAAAATCATTAAGGTTTTTTATGTCTTTCAACGTCCTCTCAAATATTCGTCTCTTACATCTTAGCAGATCATTTTCTAAGGACTAATTACTTTCTCTATTTTTTCTCTCAACACTAGGAACATTTCGACTAACTACCTTTATAACGTAAAAATGATTAAACAAAAAACAAATATATAGTTAACGCATATATATAAATCCTATATATTAACTGTATTAAAAGCAAGTTATAAATATTAATCGTATTAGGTATACCTGAAATGTCGGGACATAGCCATAAAGATTAATGGTCTTCGATGAGTTTTCAATCCACTCTTCATTAATCGCCATTTGGAGGTAGTGGATCAACGTACTATAGTTTAATGTATCTCAAAAGAATGACCTTCACACCTCTGCAATTCTATCATGACTCACATAAAATGATCAATATTAGCCCTATCATCCTACCCTATGACTAGATAAAAAGTGATCCCTACATTAGCTAATTTCAATAAGTTTTCATCATTTATTACGTCGTCCACTACACAACTTTGGCACATTGTATGGCTCCTTCTCTTTAGAAAACTGGCTAGACCAGGCACACTCGATGACATTTCATAGGATACTATTCTTGTCAATTTGTAATGTACTGGCTAAGCACAATCCATTGAACAATTACCATAGAACATTGTTCTTATCAATTTGTAATGTACTGAAGATTTCTCGATCGATACCCCCAAAAGTAAGTCCTATCACCAATAAGAACTACTATTTCCCTAACTTATATGTTCTACCCCCAATTTCAAATCACATTTCATCACGATGCCTACCAGAGACCTCCACCTCTCTAGCAAGAACGCATATTATCACGGAGGAAGCAATCGTATTGTTGCTGCTTATCTCCAAAATATGTCTGAACAGACACTCTCCTATGAACTGGTCGTATAAACCTCATCTAGTAATAACTCAATTATTTTACCAAGTTATTTCTAACAAATGTGTGTATTCCCGTTTGAATTCTTATCAATTGTTTATGAACTATATTTATACCTGAAATCCATTAGTATGAAAGATAAACAGCAAACGATTAATATTTTAGATGTGAAAAATCAAATTGGTTTTTAATTTTGTGTGTTATAAATCGGTTTTTCACACATGATTGGTTTTTCACTTTGGTTTTCACTTCGATTTTTCACATCTCAGTGAAAAATTGTTATATAAAACCAAAGTAAAAAACTGAGAATTAAAAATCGAAATGAAAAACTGAAGTGAATAACCGATCAGATGTGAAAAATCAAACTGATGGCAACAACGATGTTACCATCAGAATCAGTCATTTTCAACTCAAATCCAATCAAATCTAATCTATTCTAAACCTAATCATCATAAGCCAACATCCATAACACAAAAAACCATCTCAAAATTGTAAAACAAAATCAATAAATACAAACTTTCAAATGGAAACAAAAGTTCATATACCTTGGCAAATGGAGAAGGTCGCCAGCAGTCGAAGATACTCTGACAAGGTTAGCAACTGCAAGAGAATGGTCGTAAAAGGTCAAATGGGCTCATCATATCTCAATCGGATATGCGTAGCAAAAAACGGGTTGAGGTTCTTCTTTTGATCGGTGATGATAATGACTTTCCATCGATTTCTTACACTTTATATATACGAGGTTGTTTCATAATTACACATTCTAGTTTTCTATAAAATTTTAAAAATTAAGGGTTTATGAGTAAAATTATAGAGGGGCATTATGAGTAATTTGGGTATATGATGTAATTAATTTATTTCAAGGATCAAAAATAAATTTTTTTTTTTTTTAAAAAAAAGTAATGAATAAAAACAAAATGACCCTTTTAAATGGGTATTTCTGGTAATTTTCATTTATAATTATTTTATAGTTTTTATGTTTGAAAGAATATTTAATGTTACAAAATATAAAAACTTTAGTTAATTTAATTATTAAAGATTCATTAAAAGATTAAAATCACAAATTATTGTCCACATTGAACAATAATGAATTGATTTATAATCTATATATGTTATACTACCACATGCACTACCTTGAAATGGATGATAACAAAGTTACTGATCAGAACATATCCGATGATGACCTAATTAACATTGACATGCTTTAATAAGCATGGTAGGATTTTGGATTTTGAATTTTTTATTAGTACAAATCATCTTAACACAGTTTTTAAACAAAATAATTATGAATGTGTAGAATTATTATTTTAAAATTGTCTTCACTCGTCGCATCTAATTACAATAAAAACTGCTGTGCACAAAAATAATCCTGACTTATACAAATCCGACGGTAGAAGAAGCATCATCACAATAAAAGTCAACCTTTGACTTCGGTCACCAAATAACAATAACCGATGCGCGTGCACGATACAACTTAACAAATAAAAAAAAAAGGTAATGCTAGGCGCGTTGACCTACGCGCCCACTCTCAGGTTTCCCTCACCCAGAAAATATAACCGCCATACGAAGATGACCGCCGTACGAATCGCCGTCGTCGGAGACGTCGTGAGTTTTCTTGCCTCTTTCACTATCTGGGTTTACAATTTTATGTATTAACATTTTTGTTTTCATGTAAAGTTTCAATTTTTATTTTTTGTTTTCAAATTTTTGTTTTTGTTTTTAAAGCATGACGACTGGGATTTACAAGAAGACACCAAAGCACTTCGACTCCTGCAGGTATCACTTCCACTTCCACTTTTTTCTTTTTCGAATTTAATCCTTTTTTTTTTTCATGTTTGTTTTTATCGTATATAGAATCAAACTCTGGTCTGCTCTATGTTGTTGTATCTGCATTTTGAAGTGTTAATGAGTCTTTTGTTAGTTGAATTTGGATATATCATGACTATTTATTCGATTTCACGACATGGTATCAATTTGGCAGGCTGTTACTTTGTTTGATGGATTGTTATTTGTTGATGTTGATTATGTTGTGGCTATTATGATTTGAGAAATTGGAAGATTTTGTATGATTTTGATGCACTAATATATGTGAAATTATAGTTTTCAAAAAGTGGAGGCTGGTAGTTTGAAGCATGAGAAAAATATAAAACAGCATTTCTGAGTATTGTTGCTGGAAATTGTAAATTTGGTTTGCGTTTGATTGATTGAAATTTGGCCCAGCAAGCACGGAGGCTTGTTACTGTTGACTATTGTTGTTGGATTCACCATTTATGATCATTGCTTGTTCGATAGTCTATCACTCAATTTCTAAAATTTTTCTCATTCAATATGCATTAGAGCTGTCATTAAAGCAAATTATGAAAGCTGGTAAATTATGAAGTGTGTAAGATTTTTCTTTTGAGTAAATGTTTTAGGCTTATGTGTTAGCTTTTTCTTAATCTTTTCAGTCGAACTTTTGGAAACTGATGTCCACTACCTATCTAATTGAGTTTATGTGAAAATGCAGCCAGACTTGGTGCTATTTACAGGCATGTTTTCTTCACTCTTGTTAGTTACCTACCTCGAGTCATTAGCTGGCCTGCTTTTATTTTATTTCTGGTGCATTCGCTTTCCTTCCACCTAACCCAACTGGTGAGCCAAGTAGCACAAACACGGTTATGGAAACCATGTTCATGCTAGACCTGACTTTTACGTGCTCCTTGGACAAACTTAACTCATTTTGAACATATCCATTTTAATGAAACAAGCAGCTGTTTTGATGCAGCCATGGTCTAGTTATAGAGTTAGATGCTTTTCTTGTTTTCCTAATCCTCTTTATCTCATTCTTATTTTCATTGTTTCTTGTCTCTTAACCTGTGTTTTTTTAGGTGATTTTGGTGATGAGAATGTTGAACTAGTTCAAAGCATAGCAGATCTTGAATTTAGTAAAGCAGTTATTTTGGGAAATCATGATGCATGGAAAACTCAGCAATTTTTTGGAGAGTAAGTTCATATGTGTTGTCTATATATACCCTTTTGGTAGAGTAATCGAATCATGATGTTTCATCTACCAATAAAAGTGCCTTCTTGGGAGACCTGAAAGATTTTAATTTAACAGTGTTAGGAGGAAGGACGGTGTTCAACTTCAGCTAGAAAGGTGAGCTTACTTCATCTCTTAAGAATGTCGTGTTCTCCTGATGGTTATTTTTTTAGTATTTTATGCTAATATCTTATGTTTCAATCATATGGTCTTTACATTCTACTAAATTCTGTCTCATCTGTGCAAGCTTACAATCAATCATACTCCTTTTTCATTTGTGTGCTATGATTGTATTGCCAAAATTGGATTTTACATTTTACATTCGCATTTTGCTATTTATGCATGTAATAAAAAATTAAACCTTTTGGGAAGATGGCATTTACTAATACAAGAATTGTTAATAATGATGATGAAGGCGAAATATGAGCACCTATTCAAGCAGATAAGAGAACCATATCAGATGATCAATAATAATATTTCGTCTCTTCCTTATTGGTGAGCCAAGATTAAGGCTTTTTAATTCCTAGTGGGATGCCCTTTTACTTACTCAACAAAGCGTTAGACATTTGAATAAAATGCCTTTGGCAAAATAGGAAAAGACACTGTATTGTTAGCACATTTTGAAAATGTAGAAGTACAAATATTTTCTGCTTTTTGGACTTGTCACTTAGAAAGGACATATTCTGATAGTAAAGTAGTTATTGTCTGTTGTATGTTGAACATTATGTATGAACTGTTCAAGTTATGAAGTAATTTGGCTGGTAATGACAAAACTTTTGGTGACAAATCAGTCTTGGAGGGGAGCATGTAGCTTATCAGCGTCTGGATTTTCCAACAATAAAACTCAGCGTCGTTGGTGGACGACCATTTTCATGTGGGGGTAGGCAGATCTTTCGGAAGAAACTACTATCTGCAAGGTAAGTGGGGCAACAGCTATATTTCAAACTCAAGGCATTCATTCTTTAACCTCTTTTTTTGTCCAATTTAACGAAATTTCATGTGCTTACTAAAAGTGAGAGAAGACATTTCTGTTTTGTTGACTTCCTTCTTATCCCCAATTTCTGATGGTAACGTTGTATGTTGAATTATTATTTGCTTTGGACAAATTGATTAAATTGTGCCTCTCATATCCTATTATGTTCTTATAAATCTTTATGTTTTTCTTAATGATACACTTGCCGAATTCAGTGCAACATGAACTATTAATTTTTTATACTAGTTATATCAAGTATCAAAAGGTAAACCAAATTTGAATAACTTTTGTAAAGATGCCAATGAGATTATTTGATATGGATTGGCTTTATCGTGGTTCACTTTGCAACTTATCCAATTGGAATGTCATTCTAGATATGGAGTCCAAGACATGGATGGAAGTGCCAAGAGGATCTATAATGCTGCAAAGGGTACACCTGAAGATCATTTTGTTGTTTTACTAGCACACAATGGACCCACTGGTATATCATCCGACTAAACTTACATTTGATTCATCTGTTCAGCAATTGCTACACCTTTTATCGAAAACACTTGGGGTTTTGTAGGTCTTGGTTCTGAATTGAATGACATCTGCGGAAAAGATTGGGTGCCTGAAGGCGGTGACCATGGTGATCCAGGTAATATCCTTAGGGGCCTAAAGTTCCTTGTGGTTATGGGTTTTTTTAGTTTATCATGGTCGCAATAGGTGGCTCCTTAAATGAAACTTCAATCATTTCAATTATCATTGTGTTCCACTTTTTCTTTGCTTATTTGTTGTTCATTAAACCGTGTGGTTGTTCTGCCTTTGTGGCTTGTTATGATTGGTCACCTAACATACCAAAGGAGACAAGACAACTATGTCCTATAACATGCACTTTATTGAGATGGAATAATGTTTCTCCCTCCCTCAATTACAAGAAAATCTTATGGTACAGATCTGGCACAAGCCATTTCTCTTTTAAAAGAGACTTCCAAATTCTCGAGCCCACTGGTTGTGTTTGGTCACATGCATAAAGAGCTAGCTCATGGAAATGGTCAGCGGAAAATGATCGCGGTTGATGCTAACAAGACCATATACTTGAATGGGGCCATTGTTCCAAGGGTTAAAAGTTTAATTGAGGAACAAGGAACTCCAAACAAAATCGTAGGCACTACGCGAGTCTTCACTATTGTGGAAATTGTGGATAGAAGAGTAGAAAAGATTGCAGAAACTTGGGTTACTGTCATTGGAGATACAACCACAATACAAAAGGAGCATATACTGTATAAACATGGGAGTTAGCTTTTCATATCATACCTTTAATAGGAATGGTTGAACACTTCCTTTGATCCTAAGAGATCAAGGGTTTAAATCTCATCTTTGTCCTCAAACACACTCTCATCATATAACTATATTAAATCGAAATATTTTCGATACCAACTTTAATGTTTTTCTACATTTCTGTCTGTTTAAAGGCTAATATGTTTCCTTCCTTTAAAAAAAAAAAAAAAATGAAAAACTTTGGTGTGACGGATGTATCATATCATATATGTATTCTATTTAAGAAAATGTCAATTATGATTAATGGTCATATTGGACTTAAATTTATATACGAATACAACATGATGTTATTAGAAAGATATATCAATGATATGATACTTTTGTCTTATTGAACTTTTTCGTGCTCTGTGAATTGGATTGCTATATGTTGGTTTCGGAAAAATATGGGATAAGAAAACAACTACCAATTTTCTTTCACTTTTGATGTACTCTTTACTATTATTATTTTCATTGTACAGTAATTTAAACTAAGATCAAATTTTAGATGCCAAATTCTTTGATAGATCACATAATGCCTTACAAATTCATTTTTCAGGCCAAAATATTTTGTACATTCTTCTATACATCAGTCCATTTTCATCTTCTAATTTCAGCTGTTTAGGATTTGTATTTTAACATTGCAGAGAATTCATCAAACTTCTTAAGCATTTCTTTAATATTTCCAACAATTCTAACCAGATTAGAACCAACCAAACCGGATTCTGTTGGCCACTTATAATTTTAATTACATACTTTTTTCCAATTTTGTAATTGCAATCCTTTTTAAATTTGTCCTAATCTACCAATTAATAAATTATATAAGCCATAAAAAGGTATAAATCACATGAAAGTGATGATCCATTTTCCTAGATTGCTTCAACCATGTAATTAAACTTAAAGCAAGTCATACTTCAACGACTAATCATAATATATTAACAATTCAGTGGACACTTTTTCTTTAAGATTATTCTTTAACTAATTGATTAAAAATATAATTATTTTACAACTTGTCTTGTTACCTTTAGTCATCTTTTTAAGCCCTAGTTAGCTTTTCTTTACTTCTTTTTATTGGGGCACCAACTTCCAAGCATTCTATGGGCTTTTTGACCTAGTCTTTTCCTTTGGACTGAAGTTTACTCCCTCTATTATTTAATTTAAAAAAAACCCAAAATTTAAATAAATAAATAAAAAGAAAGTTAGAAGCTGGCAGCTTTGTTGAGGCCACCAATGTCAATCTCATTTTAGTCTTTAGTTGCGTGATAAAACTTAAAAACCCTCCACCGTACCATGATCTAACTATATATAGCATATGTTTGTTAATTTTGTTGTAATGATGATGTCATTAAAAAATTATGATAAGCACCGAAGTCCAATCATATTTAAACCGCTATTTTATATGTAAAAATTCTCTATAAAAGGATATCAAAGTACATTATTTTGATCTTATTTACAACATATCATATAATAATGACATTCTAAATTTATATTAAATAAATATAATATACTATGAACACGAAATACATAGTAGTTTTATAGAGATTAAATAAATTGCTTGGAGGGTTTAATTCAACTAAGTATTTTTAGGATTGGTAAAGATGGTCATTGCTGAAAGTGAATCTTTCAACTAACAAATTGACCTAACATTATTGTAGTTTCCATGAGGTTTCTATTCATTTATTAGGTCCCTCTCACCCACTTGTACTTCAATTATTTATTTTTTATATAAAACAAGGTCCCTCACTTTAAAAGAAGAGGAGGTCCCCTCCTCTTAAAAGACTTTGTCAAGTAATTTTCTTCATCATCACCTACCCAAATGTCACACCAATCCATGCATTTTCACAAATTTTCTTGCTCCCCATTCTTTTAGGAACATTCAGTTATCTAAATTTAACCAACATATTTGTAACTAAATTGGAATATTTTATTCATTTTCCAATCTTTAAAACTTTTTTTCTAATAAGAAAACCATATCAAGATAAAAGTGCAATGTTTTGAAAATATCAGTTCATTAAATTTGCATATTTTTGAATCAGAGAAAAAAAAATGCTGGCTTGAATAAGGTAAACATTAGTGAGAATCCAGTGCCCCCAAAATCCAATGGTTTATCAGCAAGATTCATGCACAGAGGGTGAGTCAGGTCAGGACCATTAAACATTCATTTACCATTCATGATATATTTTATCAAAGCAGGTACATTTCAAATAAAATTATAAAAATTGCGTAAAATAGTAGAAGAGGAAAAAAAAAAAGAATTTTCAAACTAGCACCGAAAAATTGCAATGGGATTTTTTAGAACCATCAATGCTCACAACTTATAGTTCTCAAATAAAAACAATAGTTTGTAAATAAATACTTCAAACTATGTTCAATTTGTATTATTTATTCATGAACTAATAGTGATGGTGCTAAAAAAAAATCATTTCATTCATTGGTACTAATTGAAAAATTCATGCGTTTTTTGGTGCTAGATAAAAAAAATAAAAATAAAAAAAAAGAACCCAATATAATATATTTAAACTATAGATATTTGATGCAATATTAAGTAGGTATGCTTATATATAACAGCACATGCACTTTTTTATGTTTAAAAATTCATTTATTTTTAAGTTACCACCAACCCCAAAGAAGAAAAAAGTACTGTAAAAGACAGTTAACAACATTTGAGGTCCATCATTTGCGACAGCAGATGCTAAGACAGCAACCTGAGATCCTTAAAGTGGAGAGTACATGAACAACAACAGTGGTCAAAGCTGCAGAAGACAGTTGTTAAATTGACTGAGTCCCAAAATCAACCAAACAGATCCTCATCATCTTTTGGTATTAACAATACTGGCTTAACATAAGAAAACAAAATGAAGAGATATAATCAATGCAAAATGTTTGGACATGTGACAATCATACAACAAAATTTAATGAAAAGTTATATTTATTTTTTTAATATATCAAAAGTTTTGCATTGATATCTTGGAATGAAATAATATGAATTTTTTTAAGCGGTTGTTTTTTTTTTTTTTTTTTTTGTCTGGAAACTGAACACTGCTACTAAATGTTGAAGACTGAGTAATGATTAAAACCTAAAATTGAATATTTGTTTTTTTTTTTTTTATCTTTGAATATATTGTAAACTTATTTATTTTTTGAATTAAAAATTATTGGAAAACTAGTAAGTTGATATTTATACATTTTTTTTACTATTTTTATTATGTAATTTTAATTAATTAATACAAATATTTAAAATAAATAATTTAATAAATTTTAAAATATTTTTATGCAATATTAATAATATTTTATTCATAATTAAAATATGATTAAAAAATATAAGTATTAATCATATTTATATATTTAAATATATTAATATATTTAAAAAATAATTGAAAAAATGAATATTTAAATTGTAAATTAAAATATATTAGTTTAATTCCAAGATAATTTAGGATGAGATGTATTTAGATTTTATTTTTTAAATATATTTTTTATAAGTATTAAGGGGAAAAAAAAAAGAAAAATTTTGAGTAATATAAAATTAGGATGAATTTGAAATTATGTTATTTGAGGAATGATAGATTTGAAATAAAAAAATTTTAAATGTCATTAAATAATTTGTAATTAAGTGAAAAGTTAAAAATTTTTACTTAATTTTTTCAATTATTTTTTAGTTTTAAGCATTTTGACATTTAAAAAATAAACGAAAACAATTTAATAAGTACAATTTAATATTATAAAATCCTAAATAGAAAAAAAAAACAATTCATAAATTTAGAATCTTTTGACTTTACAAAGAAATTAATTGTTCACATTATAAAATTAACTATATAATTTAAAAAGAAATATATCTTAATTTGTAAGTTCGAATCTTTAAAACACATGTTAAAGTAATAGCACACCATATTTAATACATGCAAAATTTAGGTTTTAAAATGAAATATTAACCATTAAAAAATATTAAAAAAAAAGTATTCAAATCGTAAAATCACTTGTTTAAGATTTTCAAAATCTTTTTAAGTCGAAGAATCAATAATTCAAGATGCCGAGTATATAAATCAATTAATTTTCTTTCATTTTAACATAATACTTCAATAATTTACTTCTCATTCAATTCATTAAAACTGAAAAAGGAATTGACAAAAAAATTTAAAAAAAAAAAAAAAAGGTGAAGTGAAAATAGACAGAGGTGGTCAAAGTGGCAGAGAAGACAGTTGTAAATTGACTGGAATTGCTTCAAAGGAAGCAAACCAAACATCATTTTTTAACACTAGCGTTCAATGTATAATAAGGGAATGTCTGACTCTGCTGCTTCTGTCTTCTATCACCCCCTTTGACTCAATCTCAGCCCTCCATCTTAACTACCTTTTTTTCTTCAATTTTCATTTTTTTTAAATTTTTATTTATTATTTATTGATATAATTATTTATTCAGGTATTTTTTTTTTATTTATCTATCTGTTGGGCTCTTGATTTGAGGAAAGTACCTCTTGTTTTGGATGAAGTGAACACCTTCTACCTTTACATGAGTTCTACTACTAAAAAGACTGAATTACCCTTCTCTTTTTTGAGTGCCCTAATATATATTGCCCTAAAATAAAATTTTTATTACAACTTGTTAATACGTTTTTAAAAAACATTTGTTTAATTAATTTAAAAAATAAAAAAAACAAACTACTGTACTGCTCTTTAAAACTAATTGAATCCACTATTTTTGGTATATTTTTCATTGTATAGAATATTCTTAAATTTGTTTGAATTAATTCCAACATAATGACAACCAACAATTCAAAAATAAATTTATTATTTTAATTTTTTAATTTTTTTATATGAAGATATAAATGAATATAACATGTATCTTTGAACAAAAAGAAATTGAATTTTAACATAAAATCATTTCTATATCAATATTTTTTTTTGAAAATTTTCCTTTTCTTTTTTCTTTTTTATAATGTCAAAAACTTTGTTGAGAGCTAGACCAGATGAAAAAAGAAAAAAGGACAACACAAGAAGGACAAATGAGACTTTTGCAACATCAATCAAGCACTTTAAGGTGGTGTCATGCATGATTCATACATCACTGTCACAAAATAGAAAAATCTGTTAACAGATCACCATCATCATCAGATCATCCATGACACAACACCTGTTTGTTTCTTTCCATGTCTTTTTTTTTTAATTATTTATTTATTTCTCTTTAAAAGAGTAATTACCAATTAAGTCGCTGCATTTTAAATTAACTCCAAGTATATCATACTCTTTTTCATTTTCAGCAAATTGATCTCTGTACTTTTCACAAACACCAAATGGATAATTAACGTTTTGAAATAGACCGAATTAGTTCTGATCACATACAAACTACCATTAATATACACTTTCAACTATGATAAAAATTTTGAGCTGTTAAAATCTCTAACTTCTTATAAGTAACTAAACGTATAATTTTACCTCTACAATAATTAAGCCTCGATTAAATAAAGTATCTATTTAGTGCATGGTTCAAAAATTATTAACTATCAAATTTTACAATTAATTTTCATATAAATCAAGATTTTGTATTGTCATACAAAGATTTTATTATTATTCATCTCATTCAATAAAGAGTTCTATAGCAATACAAAATCAGAATCTCATATCAAGCATACATACGAAATCTCACATTTGATAATCATCCCACAATATTTATGAAAATATATAGATATCACTTCAGTCATGAGTAATAAAGTCACAAAATGTTTCTAATTAAGTTGCAACAAAAGGCTAGTTTCATAATTGCTCATATAATTACTAAAAAAAAAAAAAAAAAAAGCTAGGTTCTCCAAATTTTTGGCATAAATTTTTGTTCAAATTCATGCTCAAATAATATGATATATGAATTATCAATATCATATTAATTATTACATCATTTTATGATTTACAAAATGTTGACAATTTATATACAATATCATTTAGGATGAATTTGAACAAAAAATTTGGAGAACATGGAATTACTAAAAATCTATTTAAAATATTGATAACTCATATTTCACATCATTTGGACAAAAAATTTGAAAAGCCTAGCATTATTAAAAAAGAAGTTTCCACCAAAAAAAAAAAAAAAATTGTTTAAGAATTAACAACTCATATATTGTAAATCATTTTGATATGAATTTTGACAAAAAATTTAGAAAGTCTAACATTTCTACAAAAAAAAAAAATCATAAAAAGTAATGTTAGATTTCCTAAATATTTTGTTCAAATTCATGCTCATATAATATTATATATAAAGTTATCAATATCTTATAAATTATGAAATGATAAAATTTTTAAGATGTTAACAACTCACATATCGTAAATCATTTTGATATGAATTTGGATAAAAAATTTAGAAAGTCTAACATTACTATAAAAAAAAAAAAAAAAAAAAATTCATAAAGAGTAATATTAGGTTTCCTAAATATTTTGTTCAAATTCATACTCATATAATATTATATATGAAGTTATTAATATCTTATAAATCATAAAATAATAAAATAATTAATAGAGCAATGCTAGGCTTTACAAAAATTTTACTCAAATGACATGACATATGAATTGTTAAGATCTTATAAATCATGAGTTCGATAATTAATATAATCTAGAGGACTCACATGCCGCATTATTTGGTCATAGATTTTGACAAAATTTGTAGAAAGCTTATTATTACTCTAATTAAGATGATATTTAATCAACAAAAAATTGAAAAATCTAATATTTGCTCTTCCGAAAAACAATTAAAAAAAAAAAAAAAAAGTTTCTGTTTACCTCTCTCCCTCTCTCTCTGTGATTCGCCTCCAACATCACAGCCTTCCAGCTCACCCGCTTAGATCGGATCCATTCTCTTCCCAACCTTTAAAATCTCTCCTCAACTTGGATTATCACCTTTTCATCTTCCCCAGCAAACCGAAAATACGAAAAAATAAAACATATAAAATTGTTTTATAAAACGAAAAACAAAAACAAAACAACCCCATCAAAAAACCAGAAAACAAACACAAGACCACCACCCCACCTTCTCATTCTTATTTTCTGTCAACCTCTATCCACCACATCCCTCTCTCTCTCTCTGTCATCTCTCTTTCCTGTGTTTCAAAAAAAAAAAAAAACCATGTCTTTTGACCGTAAATGAAAGTGTTTTCATTATTTTCTTCATTTTCTAAGAAAAAGAAGAAGAAGAGATGGGAAACGTAACATCGAATGTTGCAGCTAAGTTCGCGTTTTTCCCGCCGGACCCTCCAACGTACGATGTGGACAGAGAGGAGGATGGCACGGTGGTGTTCTCTGGACTCTCCGCTGATAAGAACGTGGACGTTCATGTGTTGGAGACAAAAGGTGGCAGTAAAATCGTGGCCACCTTTTGGAAGCACCCTTTTGCCAGGTTCACGCTCTTGTATTCTCATGGAAATGCTGCTGATTTGGGGCAGATGCATGAGCTCTTTATCGAGCTCAGAGCACATTTGAGAGTCAACATCATGAGGTACTTTTTTTTTTTTTTTTTGTGTGTTTGTGTTTTCAAGTTGGTTATGAAAAAAAAAATCTAGTTTTTTTTTTTGGTTTTTTTTTTTATCATCCTCAAATGGGGTTCTGTTTTTTTTTTTTTTTTTTTTTTTTTCTAATTTTGGAACCATTAGTGTTTGTGATATTTGTTTTAATGTGTATACACTTGAAGTTCTATTTGAATGTTATGTGGTTAATTTCTCATATGAATTTTTCTCTTTATGCATTTGATATTATTATTGCATTTTTGGTGTGATTGTAATTGTCAATTTGATTGACGGGGATATCCTAATAATATATTTTTTTTACCCGATTTGTTATGCATAGTGTTTAGTTTGATCAAATGTTGCCGGCTTGACAACCCTTTAAGAGACTTTATTTTAATTTATATTTATTTTGGCATGTACAAGTTTCTATCAAGAAAGAAAAAGAAAAATGAAAACTGTGGTTGTAATATGATCAATCATGGTTTTGCTACCAAATGGTTTAAAAATTCAGGCCTCTTTTAGTACCAAGTAGCTTGTTGGTTGAATTCACATGCCCACTTTCAGTTGTTTGCCAATTTTATTTGTAAGCATATGTTGGTGAGATTGGATTCGTTAATTAATCTGTTCTAATTATGCATATGAGACTGAGATAAAAAAATACGTTACATTTACGATGTTTTATTCGAAAACCATGTGTAAAGTTGGAGGAGTGCTTATTTTAATGTGCAGCTGACATGATTTTTCCAGGACACAATTGCTTAGTAAGAATGCAGCCATGATTCCACTTTTATCATAATTTGCACACTTTTGCTCATCAATCACTTACTTTTCTCTTCTTTTTAACAGTTACGATTATTCAGGATATGGTGCATCTACTGGTAAGGTAAATAGGATTTAAACATCAAATTTCATGTTCCTATGCTCGTTTTTTCTTTCGAATGTGTTATTGTAGGCATTGCAAGATTTTGTTAAGGGAATTTTGGTTTATGTCTATATAATCGTATATACCTGATTGGTGGTTATTTCTTCTGTGTTTCAATAGCCATCCGAGGTCAATACATATTACGACATAGAGGCTGTATACAACTGTTTGAAGACAGTGTATGAGGTGAAGCAGGAGGATCTGATTTTGTATGGCCAATCTGTTGGGAGTGGGCCAACAGTGCACCTAGGTTCTCGTCTAAAAAAGTTGAGAGGTCTTGTTCTTCATAGTGCCATCCTTTCAGGCATTCGCGTCTTGTATCCTGTTAAGATGACATTTTGGTTTGACATTTTCAAAGTAAGTTCTTATTTGTATGTTGATTCGTATCATTCATGTTCTGCTGCAAGCTTTTCTAGCTCTGTATCAAAAAACTTATGTTCGATTTGTTTTGCAGAACATAGACAAAATTCGACATGTAAGTTGTCCCGTTTTAGTCATACATGTAAGTATCATCTTATCATTAATACCCTTTTGCCGGTTATTTGATCATGTCCTGTATTTTCTTCCTGTCATCGCTGATGCAATTCTTGTTGACTACATATGCAGGGGACAAACGATGACATTGTTGATTTGTCACATGGGAAACGCTTATGGGAACTATCGAAGGAAAAATATGACCCGTTATGGGTCAAAGGTGGTGGTCACTGCAATCTCGAAACATATCCAGAGTACATCAAACACTTGCGGAAGTTCATGAATGCGATGGAGAAACTTGCCCTCACAAAACCGACAAATAAACAACTCACACCTAATTCTAGTATGACAGAGGTTAAACACAACAAGTGCTTGAGATTCGGAAAAAGATAGCTGGTTAAATAGTAGTGAATCAAGACAAATAGCATCAGCTCATCTCCTCGAATAGGCATGCTTGCATCGTCAACCCAAGTGATTGGCAACCGAGCTCATCAAGCACCATACGTTTGTCAAGACTGCCAACCGACAGAATTCATATAAACCCTGTTGATCCAGATCTTCAGAGTTTTTCTGTTTTTGTGGTGGCGTGCTCCTGAAGTTATCTTACCGTTCTTGTGCCAAAGTGTTCTATTCAAAAATGCTATAGGATGTGCTTCTTGATCTGGATTTCATGTACAATTTAACAAAGTTGGTTTATGTGAAAACTGTCAGCATTGTCAGAAATAAAGAGAGGGAAGAAAAAAAAAAATACATGGGTGACTTGTGTTTACTAGTAGTATGCATTTCATGTCTTCCTCAATGTTGTATATTATATTATGTGCTCTACATGTCCTTGGACTTTATAGCATCCAAGATTTGTTATCAATTAAGCTTTGTTTGAAGGCCATGTCCAGTGACGATTCTTTGCAACTTCACAGGATGTGTGTTATAGAATCCCCATTCAACTGAGCATTATTAATTCTTGCAGTTCAACTTAACAGTGGCTTGAATTCAGACATGAATTATAGTCATTTGGGTTGGTTTTCCAAACACGTTCTAAATATTATCATGGATTGTTATAATATATTAGATTTTCTGCTGATATTACGTTTTAAGTGAGCACGTTTAAAAACTGTAATTGATCGACCGTTAACACAAAAGAACATTCGAATTAATAATATTAATATGTTACAGGACTATAGTACTACTGACTACTATAAATAAGAACTTTTATAGTGCAGTTGTTCGTATGAAAAGATTTTAAAAGAACGAATTTCTGTCGTTTATATATTTCAAAAGATTAAATTTCAATAAACAAATTTTAATCCTTCAATGATATGTACCGTTACAAAGTGCAAGTAACAAACTTGAATTCATCTCTTGCGGACCGTACTTACTAGAGAATCTTCAACTATCAATATGCCTCTATAATTTTGTAAAAGATTTCTTGGCAATTCTGAGAATTCTAAAGGGCAAAGACACTTTTATTATTATATATATTTTTTATTTATTACACATATCACGAATATATTACGTACCGTATAGTTTGTCGGATACTCTTAATCAAGATTTTGGAGACGTGATTTGGAATTAGAGCTCTCAGAAGTAGAAGAAAATGCTATCGAACAATGGATGTCAGACCAAATGGGCCAAACTCTGATGGACTGACTGCCACTGGCACCAACAGCCATTTACAAGGGTAAAGACGCTTGAAAAGTTAATAAGTAATAAGCAATGGGCCAGGGCCTTCAAAGATAGAGATTAGCCCCAATTCACTCCTGCCTAATGGGTCTACAATGTTTGACCAGTGAATTGGGACTTGTGAGCTCGTCGGACTGTTGGGTTTCTATTGGCCACGAAGCCCAGCATAGCTCATTTGCTCTTCCAAAATGCAAGTGATGTTGGTATCCAATTTGAATGGTAGTTGTTGGGGTTAAAAGACTATTTAACGTATACTTTTATAGTACATATAAAGAAAGAATTTAAATGTTTGACGTTTAGATATAAACCAAATTTATACCTCTTCAAAAAATTAGAGTCTTTATTTAATTTTAAATGTATGTGAAGTCTCCCTTAACATGTTAAGGTTATCCTATTGAAAAATGAGGAATGTAAAGAATCTTTTAAGTGAGAACTACTTTTAAGTGAGAACTACTTTTAAATACAATGTTAAGAACAATAGGTAAAATCATTTTCGTTCAAGTGGGATGGCACAATGGTAACCACCCCCATGTGCCTCGACTTTGAGATGCAAGTTCAAGCGTAAAAAAATTCCACCGTTTGTGTACTGTTCACAAAAATGTATTGGTAGTCTTCTCTCACTACTTGTGAGTAACCATTCAACGTGTACTATTGAAGTCTCATCTGAAGTAATCTCGATAGTTTTCTCATCCTAAAAAGGTATCAGAAAATTAAAAAAAAAAAAATTCATTTATGTTAACCTAAAAACTATAAGATCATAATTTTATTAATTCGGAAAGGTCTTTATATGAGAATTTTTCCAAAAATTTCAAGTAAACATCAAAACAAATGGATTTTTTATGGGGGTGTGTGTGTGATCTTTTACTTTTTGAGGACCAATTAGCAATGCAATGTGTGCTAGTTGTGCCATAGTTTTATCTCTATCTCTCTCAGCGCCATTTTTTTTTCGTTCTTTTTTGAGAGACTATCTCTCTCAGCTTTGCCTCTTTTAAGGAAGACAATATTTTCAGTTAAAAGACTTTATAGTTTCATGATGTTCAGGCCTCACATGGGTCGAGCATTAAAAGCATAAAAATTGCTATCAACTTTATAGGGTTATATTATTATAAAAATAGTAAAAGATAATGCATGAGTACTGTTTGTTACTTTTTTATATGCATAGTTTTATAATATTCTATAATTAAATTTTGAATCATTACAAAAAGACCAATTATATATTTTCTCATTTGATAAACCATGACTAATTATGCTATAGTTGATTGGTTTTTAATTAATTTTTATCAACTTTTCTTCTAGGATATATAATATATTCTCACTTTTCACACCTAAAAAGTATTTCAAGTCTTGAAAAGGGATTTCCTTTTTATTTGAATAATATATATATATTGCCAAACCATGTACTATGGTCATGGATTGCAAATCAAAATATTAAAATATGGACAATGTTAATAGAAATGTGTGTGCTCATATCAGAACCAAATCAACAGAAGAAATATGTACATGACACTATTATGAAAGTTTAATTAAACAATTATGTGTTAATCACACAATAAATTTATGTAATCACGAGTCAATTAATGTTGATTTCAATGATCATGAAATCAATCTGACTTGTTTGCATGTAGCTTTATCCAAATATATAACAGATGAATCACAAAAAAACTTGATCAATAATAAAACTTTATAGGACATTTTAAAATTTTTTTAAAGAAAACTATAAATTTACAAGAAATTATTAAAAAATCTTATATTTTATTATTTTAAATATAACGATGTTGATCATTTTCAATTAAATTGTATCATTTAGACTAATAATTTATGCTCATATTGATTTAAAAATATTGTAACTTATTTCAAATTTTTTTTATAAATTTAAAGCGCAATTATCTTAATTTTCATTTTGTAACTTTGAAATTTGTGAATTTGGTATTATGATAAAATGAATTTGTATAATTACAGGAAATATTGATTATTTTCTGGATTATTTCAAGTTGATTACATGTGAACAACCTTGTTGCAGAATGGCATCCACATAATTAGTTAATTACCCATCATGATTTGGCATTGATTAATTAATTATACAAATGTGTTTTTAAAATAGAAATATAATCCAATATTAAACATAAATTAATATTTTATTTTACAGGTTTTAGTGAAATCAAATCTTGATTAAAGTATGATTAAGAGACCAAGTTGAGGGACATTAGAGTTAGTGGCCATTCAATTATAAGATGATTTGTGAATTAATTGATTAATTAACTTGCATTAGTGATTTGAAATGATATTTTTTGTTTGCACAAAAATTTATTTCTTCAAATCAAATGTATCGCTTTATTGGTTCCCATTAAGGGTATGGGTCCTCTTCCTAATGTCTTTTTTAATTTAAATTTTTTTACCTGTTTTGATTTGTAAAAGAGTAGCACATATTAATATCTATTTAACTTACAATAATTTCATAAATGATAACAAAACATTCTTCTATGCAAAATTATGGTTGTTACTAATACAATAAAAATGCTTCGAACGGGTGGTCGTAGGTATGGTCGATCCGTAATCGCACTTCTCCACAAAGTAAAAGTCCAAAAAAAAAAAAAAAAAAATCTCTTCACAAGCTTCAGGGAGTTCCTCGATTTTGTTTTGTAAACTAAATTCTCCCTTTTGTGGTTGAATGCTATTCATACTCTCTCTCTCTCTCTCTCTTTAAATTTTATTAATAATATATCTCCTCTCCAGGCTACTAAAATCTTATCTATTTTTTTTTTTAAAGTTTAATTAGTATTTTTTTTTTTAAAAAAAAGTAATTTCTCTTTAAAAATTTTAGAAAATGGTAGATTCTATATTCAAAACACTTTTCAAATTATCTTTTATTTAATAAAATTAAACAAAAAAAAAATCATGTGAAGATAAATATTTATCAAGTTAACAACATTCTTTTTAAACAATGTTTTTCGATTTACACAGAATTAACAATTGTTGCATTCAAATTTAGGACTATCTTCAAAAAGCATCCAAAATTATTTTTAAAATGCCAACCAAACACTTTTCTTAATCATATATATATTCTTGTTTTTTTGGCATATAGAATAGGATTAGATATAAAAAAGGACCAACTTAAAGGTTTTGAATATTCCTTTTGTTTTTCCTTTTTAAATTACTAACAAACAAAGCCTCAATTAGTGCTTTTTCTTTGTTCTTTTAGTTGAGATGTTTGGTATATTTTATTGGAAAATTTACAATAATTTAGGGCAGTACTGTATGACTGTTTAGCTTAATAGGAAATATATAAACTTCTAACTTTTATGGGGGTCTAAGTAATTATAATTAGTGGGTCCCATATTAATAATAATAGTGGGCTTTGAATGATTGAATCATGAAATACATCTACTTACAAGACAACCAAATTTAGATACTTTTAGAGTACATAAACATGGCTACATATAAGTTACAACTTTAAAGGGACATCTTGCTCTTCTGAAATTAAAATACCATCTTGGTGGACCACAACAAAACACTTTAATAAATAAATTAACACAAACTAATCTTCTTGTGTATGTTTAAAAATATCCCAGCCCAATTAAAAAAAAAAAAAAAATTCTTTTCTTTTTATTGATGAATTCTGCATAAGGGAAGATTCCAAAAGCATTTGGAAATTCAGGATAGATAGATTTATAGATAAATTTCATTGAAAATTTCTAAAACAATTTTAAAATAGTTAATTGTACAACTATAAAAGACTTTAAACTTAAAACCTAATCTAACTTGTATGTTCTTGTTTGTTCCAAACTTCATCTCTTAATATGTTTTGAGCCTTATCAATAAAAGATAAGATTTTTTTTTTTTATTTGATAATGATATTGTTTTCAATTTGAACATATCTCAAATCTAATTATGAGAAATTTATTTCTGATTTATTTTAGTTTACATTGAAAAATATATATATGATTATGTTTCTACTCATTTTGAACCATCATCAAGTAATTTTAAGCTTTGGAGGTGATTAATTTAATAGCAAGCATGTGAGTGCTAAAATAAACAATTCAATGCTAACCCACGTACATGTCTGAAATATTTAATAAATTCTGGTTGTCATTAGCTGGCTGGTTTGCAATTGTCAAAATGTCAAAGAACATTCAAATATTAATCAAATGTGTTAAGCAACTTAGTTGAAGACATGAAATATGTGAAATATATTAGTATAATTTGGTTTCTTTATTAACAAGAAATTTTCAATCTATTTGACTTTTTATCTTAATACAGCACTTCCTATGTAACACTTCTAATCTAAGATGAATTGATCAAGCGCACATGATTTTAAATCTATCAAGAGAAGGGCTGAATATATATATATATATATATATATATATTCGGAATTAGTCATCCACTACTTTTTTTTTTTTTTAAATAATTTCTTGATTGGAGGAGTACGTTATTTTCATCTCAATTCATACTAATATTAGTTATCAATTATTAGACCTTTTTCTTTTACTTTTGCGTGCTCAATATCGTAATATTTCATTAAGTGGACTCACAAATTAACATAATATATGAGAAAAAGAGCAAATAGATCAGAAGAATTATGGAAAAAAAAAAAAAAAACTTAGATACATATATTATGTGTCAGCTTTTGAGTGGCCGGATGCATTACACCAAGTACCAAAGATTTTTTCAACTCTAACTATATTTAATTCAATGCATATATAATTTGGTCAAAGTTAAAAAGTTAAAATATTTGGGTAAGGTTTTTAATCTCTCTAATGATATAAGTTGAATGCAAATACTACTTTCACTCCATAATTGACAATTTCATTTTTCCCATATGTTCTTGTGTTGAATATATTTACACAATGAAAAAAAAAATCTCAAATTATAATGTAAAATTGTAAGCAAGCTTTTGACATCATCAAATCAAAAGGTTTTTGTACAATAGATTTCTTGGTAAGACCGTTGTTTGTAGTCAAATCTTTCTTATTAATTTTGACATCACATCATACTTAATGAATAATTACAATATTTTGTCAAACTTTGTTACCGGGACCACACATACTGTGATCATAAAATCCATGTTAAATTACATACATATGTATTTTTTTAGACCAAATTAAATAGTGAACATTTCAAAAAAATATCCATGTTGAAAAGTGAAAATTTGATTTCAACCCTAAAAATTCCACAAAAATAATTAATTACAGCTTATACCCCTTAATTACCAAAATAACCCCAAGAGTAATTACCAAAGCCTCCACCATTGGCAAACAATGTTCGCTTAGGCGATCTTTGGTTTAGCAAGCACAACGACTGACGAATGATGGCAACCAATGGTGAAGCACCAACAACGAACGAATGATGAGTCACTCTCTAACCAATAGTGTACCTGAACCTGATTCACTCTCCATTCTCCTCTATCGACGACAATCTCCACTCAATCAATCTTAGGGACGATGGCGACAAAGAGGTGATAAAAAAAGTGAGAGACCTATGACTCAACTTCAAACCACGATTTGTGATCCATTCACACCCAACTTCCAACCTGCGACCCGTGACCCATTCCACCCATTTCCATTCACCATTCGACCTATTCACACCCTCGACAGTAATTGAAGGGTATAACTTGCAATTATTTATTTTGATGGATCAAAATCAAATTCACTTTTGAAATAGGGTAAAACAAATTTTCTCTTTTTACAAAATGGCCCCTTTTAAAAGCATTATCAATATTTTTTAATTAATTTTATAGGCTAACAATAACTATATAAATTAACATTTTTATGCATTAATAACAGAAATTCAACATGCAATATTACAAAATCAGCACCTTTTCCCTATCTCTTAATGGGATCACGGAAAAACTCATTTTATTGAACGAATATATTTTTTAAGTTAAAAAAATCTATAAATCAAACTTAAACATCTAAATCCATATTTCAATAACACAATTGGATTTGAGCTTAAGACAACTACTAGGTACACATCTACTTCATTTTAATCAATTCAATCATGGTCCTAAGACATAATTTTTTCATTCTTTTATGGTCTCAAAATATAATCAGTACACTACTTTGACCATAATCATCAACATTGAATATCTATTACCATTTTTTTTTGGGTAACTCAATTCATTTGATTGTCATCCGTATTGCACTTCTCGAAAGGAAACACTTACGGTGTGTTTACTTGTAGAATTAGAGAATGAAAATGATGAATAGGAATTATTGTAAGGGTGTGTTTATTTGCGTGTAATCGAAATAGTTTAGAGTTTGAATGATCTGAAATCAAAATGACTTATAATTGAAATAAATATTAGAATTAAAATAAGTTATTTACTTCAATTATAGAAATCAGAATCAACAATATTCTTATTGAAATATTTACTTTGTTTTAGAATCATAATAAATTAATTACAAGTTACAAAAATATCTTTGATTAAAATTATATACTCCATAAGCATTTTTTTAATAAAGGGTATGAAAAACTTTTTAACTTTTAAAAAGGAATGAGAATGGAATTTTCAAGTGGGGTAGAGCGACTGGGATTATCATTCCATAATTCCAAATTTATGTGTAACCTACAATCTTATTATTATTATTATTTTTTGATAATGGGACCCATAATTTCATTTCTATTATAGATTTATTTTAGTCTTTAGAACAACTAAATATCAATATTCATTCTCATTTCCTAATTCATCAAGTAAATGTACCATAAGTGTCTATTTGCTTTAAATAAATATATAATGAGAATGAAAAATATGAACTTCACATATATTTGGGGTTGTGAAATCAGAATAGTATTCACCCACTCTATTCCTAATCCCATTATCTATTCAATATTAAATAGTCGATTTTATCCTTATCTAAAACAAAAACAATAGATAAAATTGGAGATAAAAAAAAATGTGGGAAAAAAAACCTAGTTATCAAACTAGACCTGAACATGTATATCAATAGGCATAATATTTTAAATAATTCATGATATAATATAATAATAAATAATGATTTTTACAATTTTTTTAAAATATTTTAATAAGCATAATATTATTATAACAAAAATACATATTTATTGAAGATAAAGAAAGTTATTTGTATATATGCATAAACATAATTTTAGCCAAAAGCGGTTTTGTAACTTGTAATTTTCGATTACGATTCATGGAATTGAAGTAAACAATTTATTATGATATTGATTCCAATTATGATTTTTGCAACTAAAGTAATTAATTAATTTTGATTCATATACATCATTCTGATTACAGCCTAATTCGATTCCAGTTTATTTTGATTATAGATAATTTCGATTATATATAAGTAGACACAACATTAGAGAGTATGACTTGTCCATATTTAATAGTACAAATTCATAGATTTCCATACCTATCAATTGTCTTGTTAACGCTATCGTTCTTGTTCATTTTCAAATGATCAAACTTTGATTTTTTTTAAATACAAGATTCATGATACAATAAAAATAGATAGCATCTATATATAGTTATGCAATCTCCACGTTTATTAAGACGATGAACATTGAATTCCTACTAAATACATTTTATAAATTTGTGTGAGTAATTTATGTTTTATAAGATAACATTTATTATCTTTCGAATACATAAACAAACATACAGACGTGTAATAAAGAATGATATGGGAGCACTGAAAGAAAACGAGTGAGGTTTGAAATGGAAAATGGTGGTCCCAGAAAAGAAAGCAAAGAGAGGAGGAGTAGTTCCCGAGGCTCTCTGATATCCTGCGACCGACGTGTCGTTTTCAGAAAAAGGCTGCATTTCTTTCTGGAACTTGGAATCTCACCTGCGGGTCCCGCCTTGCCCAGTTTTCTCCAATAAGAAATCGAAACGTCTTTGGAATCTGGAGTTGTAACAGTGCAGGGGACTGGGTGTGTAAGAATTTGGTGAAGTACTTGTGGAACTTTTTTGTTGTTGTCAAAGCCCCTTACCTAATTCTGTCAAATGTTTCTCACCAGCACTCTCCCCCTCTCTTTTATCATCAGACTGCATCAGACTTCGATTTGATCTTTTGGTTTGGGGGTTCAAAAATTTGATCCAATTTTGTATGTCATGAACCAAGGGTGGGGATCTAATGTGATTTGATCATTGCCTTTTTACTACACAAGACATATGGCTTCTTCTTATACTTGTTTATTTATGAGTAAACAACGACATCTTTACTTAGAGAATCATTCAATTAAAAACTAATGTGTTATGGATTTGTGTTTTTTGAGTAAAAATCTATTAAGTTCAAATAATATTAATGTTACCTAGGGGTGAGCACAGGTTGAATTGGTTCGATTTTGAACAAACCAATATGAAATCGACAATTTTTGGTTTTCAAAAACTCAAACTGATCCGACCTACTTACACATCAAAACCTGACTTGATTAAAGTCTTAAACCCGACCTCAACCGAATATGGTCAGATCAGTTGGGGTCGGTTCAATTTTCTAAATTTTAAACATCTCTAGAACAAATACACCCTAATCTTCAAAAATCAAAACCCATAAACGAAGTTGATAGAGATGAGTGGAGGAGGAGGAGATAGAGATGAGCAGAAGAGGAGGACAAGAGCAACGCAGGACGAGGAGAAACCACAGATCTGGCAAAGATGAGAGGAACGGAGGAGAAAAGAAAGAGAAGGAGGAAGGACTGGAGGATGGGTAGAGACTAGAGGCAGCTAGGTATGAGTGGGTGTGTATAAGTATTTAGAGTTAGAGGGTTTATATTTTCATTTTTTTTAAAAAAAAAAATGGTTTTCGAGTTAGGTCGATTTTTTTGACCCAATATCGATTTGGGTTAGTTTTTAACAAATAAAATCGAACCAATCCAAATTGAAATTGGAAACTGACTTTTTCGGTCGTTTTTGGTTCAGTTCGAGTCGGTTGAAATCAGGCTTGGATTTTGCTTACCTCTAATGTTACCCAAATAGCTATTTCTACTACACATTATAATCTATGTTCAAAACACAAAGAAGAGGTCTTTCTGTATTTGTTTTTGTATGAATAATATGATATTCTAATTATTATTTATTTTTTTAAAATAAATCGAATATGAAACATTATCAAGCTATATGAGTGCTTCTACTATTAAGTTACATTCGGTAATTGAAGAGAGGTGTATATAACCAAACATTTGTGCTATAAATTTGAATTTGGGTATAAATAAATACATATAGCATGAGTAAAATTTATTTGACGTACATGCAAATGACTTGACACGTTCATTTACATGAATTCTTTCTCAAAATAAATAATATGTTGCTCCATTATTTACGAATGATAGAATAATATCATTCCAATAATTCTTCTAATTCATATATTAGAGTAGAGTTTTGTTGGATTACCTTAAATACATTAAAAATAGTTCTTAAATTCATTAAAAACTTTGTTAGATTGTTATAAACATTGTCTTTTACATGTTTTGAATTATTTAGTTGAAAAATTGTTTTTTGTTTTGTTTGTTTGTTTGTTTTTTTTTGTTAAAGAAACATCTATAACATAAATTATTATAATTAAATATCTTCTTAAATTATCTTAATTTGAGTACATAAATTATTAACAAAAACCCCTTTTAATAAAAAAAAAAGACGAAGTAAATTACAAGCATAAAATGGTTTTGAAATAGTGTGATAAACCAACATGCAAAGGACTTTATTTGTCAACATTAATGAAACGTTTTATAAATGTCTCTATAGACTAGTGGTTTTAACTAATAGTGCCATAAATAGAAATTTGCTTTTTCAGTTGTTCCTGCCCATTGGGTATGCTTCCCTTATAGAGTCATTTACAATTTATCATTTCTCCTCAATTTTGACACCATGATTCCCACTTTTTTACTATGGTTTTGTACACTTCTATTTTTTTTTTTTTCTAGCAACATATATTCTCTCTTAACATAAAATAATAATAATAATAATAATAATAATAATAAGTGAAAAAGATAGGTTCATGTATGGTTGAAAAAAAATATAAATTAAAAATAGTTCATTGAAAATATCAAATAAGATGATATACGATCAAATCGGTTTAATAACTAAAACATGAAAAAATAAAAATTATGAGTTTTTATAAATTATATGAGAAAAAATTAATTGACAACTTTCAATTTGTGGTACATAGCATGAAGAAAGTGTACTTTGTAATCCTTAACTTATTAGCAAAAATGTTCACATTGCTTCCAAATTTGGAAATGCGAACCATGTGAAACATAAGTTATATCGACATTATAACAACAATATTATAATTTGTGCCGTAAAAACCAAAAAAAAATATATTGACATTATTGAATCAGGTTACTTATAATCTATGGTTTAAGAAATTTATATTATTTTGCTTACAAATTACCCACATAAGAAGAAACCTATTAAAATATATATATAAACACACACATACACATCATTGTAAAAAAATAAATAAATAAATAAAACAATAATAATTATGTTTTGATGTAACATCTAGCAAAGATTGAAAACGTGATACTGGTAAAATAATTTCTCTTATAGTATAAGAATGATTATTATAATCATTAGTAATTTTTTTGTTTAAGATGCCAATTATATGGGATGACTCGAACATGAGTCATTTTCACTAAACCATATTTAGCAGTGATCATTAGTGATTAATTGATTTTTAAGAAATTTTCTTCAAATTGATTAACCATAATTTAAATTTTAAGCAATAGTGCCAATTTTTTTAATAGAAAAATTTCTAAGTAAAAACAAATTTCTTTATTTCAAAATTTACCAAAACAATTTGACAACAAAATAGAAAACCCTTTAATGCTTGACACCCAATTTTGAAACATTGTTTCCATCTAATTCTTTTTAAAGGACAAATTTGCACTTAACAAAACTAATAAATTGAAGGGCACATCTGTCTTTCACGAGCTTTACATATAAACCTCAATTAAAAAGCGTAATCCACAATTAGACCGAGAACAAGAAACTTATAGGTGGAAAATAATTTTTAAATTTACCAAGATCTTCCTAGATTTTCCAGCTGAATTTATCACATTGTTTCCATGGTTGTCCATAAATTCCCATTTAGCATACTTTCTCTTAATCATCATCCCATTTTAAATTCACATTTTATATAATCAATTTTTTCAATAATTGTAATAATAAAATAATCCCTTGACTCTAATACCCTTCGTCACCATTCAATTTCCCACACCAAGATAATGACCACCATAACGTCATATCATTAAGTGGGGCCCACCACTACACCCCACCACCATTGGATTGATCAAACATGCTCACTTCAAGGTTTAAGTCTACGTTTAAGATTCTATTGGGCATTAACAACAATATAAGTGAAAAACATTAAAAACAAAAACAGAAACAATAAATGTATTTTAATTGTTTAAAGAATATATATTTTTTAATTTAATGTAATTTATAATAATTTTTTTTTTTAAAAAAGGCCATGTTTGGGTCGTGACATAGAAAAAGAAAGAAAAATAAAAAGCTAAAGACAAAGCAGAGTAGACAGAAGACAGAGAGAGAGAGTTTCTTCGGTGTACTTGAAAAAAAATATTATTAGATTTCTGGTTTTTGTTTTCTGGGGTGTTGAATTGAAGCATCTCTCTCACTCTCTCCCTCCTCTCTTTAGAAAAGATAAAAAAGGAAGAAAATCTGTTCTGCTCTGGCCACCACCATCATTGTCCATTTGTGCAGCTTTTGGGTTCCTTTGTTTTCGTATCAACTTCTTGTTCTTCTCTCTAATTTTCATGTTTCTGTTGTTTTTTCTTCTGGGGTTTGCGTTAAACTCGCAAAGCCAACACCTTTGACAAATTTGAGCAGTCAAAACCAAACCTTGTTTGTTGTTTTTTTTTGAAGTGATGTCTCTGTTTTTGCTCATTGTACTATGAATTTGAATTTTAGTGTAAATAAATAAATATAGCGTGAGTAAAATTTATTTGACGTTCACGCAAATGATTTGACACACTCATTTATATGAATTCTTTCTCAAAATAAATAATATGTTGCTCCATTATTTACGAATGATAGAATAATATCATTGCCATAATTCTTCTGATTCATATATTAGCGTAGAGTTTTGTTGGATTATCTTAAATGCATTAAAAATTGTTCTTAAATAAAATCATTAAAAACTTGGTTAGACTATTATAAACATTGTGTTTTACATGTTTTGAATTATTTAGTTTGACAATTTATTATTTTTTTTAAAGAAATATCTATAACATTAATTATTAAAATTAAATATCTTCTTAATTATCTTAATTTGAGTACATAAATTATTAACAAAAACCCCTTTTAATAAAAAAATAAATAAATAAATCACAAACACAAAATGGTTTTGAAATAGTGTGATAAAACAATGTGCAAAGGAATTTGTTTGTTATAACTAGAAATTACTAGAAACACGCATTCTAAAAGAGCGATCTTGTTTTTACCCACATTTAAAAAAAAATTATTTTTAACCCCTCAAACAAATTAGTTCCAGCCTATAATCAAATTACCCATAATATCCCTCTATAATTTTATCCATAAACCCTTAATTTTTAAAATTTTATGAAAAATTGGAGTGTGTAATTCTGAAACAGTCCCTGTATATATAAGGGGTTAGGAAATTGATCAACTTTTATTACCACCAATTGTAAAACTCGAAAATCGATCGGTTTTTGCTCTTGGTACTCGATCAAGACCAGACGAGCCATTTCCACTGTCTCCGACTATTCTCGCGCTATTGTCGATCTTGCCAAAGCTTCTCCGACCGCCACTGAGCTTGTTGACCTCCTCCGTTTGTTAAAGTACACGAAGTTTGGATTCTATTTGAAAGTTTGTCATTAATATTATTATTATTATTTGCAGTTTTGAGGTTTTTATGTGCTATAGATGTTGGGTTATGATGATTAGGGTTAGAATAGGTTAGATTTGGTTAGATTGGGTTGAAAATGACAGATTCCAATAAAAGCAGCATCGTCGTCTTCTTTTTGATGAATCAATTTTTCACATCGGTTTTTCACTAGGATATGAAAAACTGTTGAATAACATTAACTGATATTTTACACATAGTAAAAAATAGATTGGCCGAATTATGAAAATTTTTTGTTTGTTGATTTTTGTTTTGCTATTTTTAGATTTATTTTGTATTATAAAAGTTGGGTACTGATAAATAGGATAAGATTTAGTTGGATTTGACTTTAAAAAATGGAGGAATCTGCTGAGAGTATATGTAAGAGCATTATGCTGCGAGATCAGTTTTTGACTGGGATGTGAAAAATCGAAGAATAACATTGATTGGTTTTTCACATCCAGTAAAAAACTAATTGGTCGAATATTGAAAATTTGTGATTTGTTGATTTTGTTTTGCCATTTTTAGATTTGTTTTATGTTATGGAAGTTGGATAATAATGAATAGAGTTAGATTAGGTTAAATTTGGCTTGAAAATGGAGGAGTCCACTTAGAGCATCTACAAGAGCACCAACTTGTGAAATCGATTTTAACTGGGATGTGAAAAACCGGTGAATAACATTTACTAGTTTTTCACATCCAATAAAAAATCGGTCAATCTAACAAATTAAAAATTGAAATTAGTAATGAGAAATATATTAGGAATAATTAAATTAAATAAGTAAATTAAACTTTATTAAATTAGAAGTAATTAATTAGATGTAAATGAAATAAATAAATTAATTAATCAAAATTTAATTAAGGAATTTTTTTAAATAAAGTAAAATACAATGTAAGAAATATAAGTGTAATTTTCATTTAAATATAAACCAAAATTTAAATTGATGATTAAATTTAATTAAATTAATTGAGATAATTATTAAATGAATATAATTATAGTAAAAATTATTTAAATTAAATTAAAGAAATGAAAATAAAAGTATATTAGAGTATTTAATTGCCATTTTTTTTTTTATAAAATAATACTAATCATTTGCTATTTTTCTTTCCTATAGATGGAATTCAAGTATTTATATAGTTTACAAACAATTGACCATAAAATGAGTGGGAATACACACATTGGTTAAAAATGGCTTGGTAAAATAATTACAGTTATTACTAGATGAGGTTTGTATGATCAGTTCATAGGAGAGTGCTTGTTCGGACATATTTTGGAGATAACCAACAATACGACTGCTTCCTCCATGATATTATGGTTTCTTACTAGAGAGGTGGTGGTCTCCGATAGACGTCGTGATGCAATGTGGTTTGAAATTAGAGGGAAAACATATAGGTTTAGGAAGCAGGAGTTCTTATTGGTGACAAAACTTCCTTTTGCGGATATCAACTGAAAAATCTTCAGTACGGTGTAAAATGATGAAAATAGTCTCCTATTGCTATTTTTCAATGAAGTGTTGCCGAGTATGCCTAGTATAGCCACATTTATCAGGGTAAGAAGCCATACAATGTGTCAGGACTGTGTAGTTCAGGACATACTAAGTGATGAAGATCTATTGAAGTTAGCTAATGTAAGGATTACCTTTTATCTATTTTGGGGTCGGGTGACAGATCCGTCATTGCTCACTTTATGTGGGTCATTATAGAGAATACAAAGATGTGGAGCTCATTCCCTTAGGGTATATTAAGCTATAATACATTGGTCTACAAGCTCTAAATGGTGATTACTGAAGAGCATATTAAAAACCCATCGAAGACCATTAACATCTATAACTATATCCCCAAGTTTCAAATACACCTAATACGGTTAATATTTATAGTTTTCCCCTAATATGGTTAATGTTTAGGGTTATATGTATATACATTAACTATATGTTTCTTTTTTGTTTAATCATTTTTATATTATAGTGGTGACTAGTCAAAATATTTCCAATATTGAGAGATAATATAAGGAAAAGTAATTAGTCTTTGGAAAACGAGCTGCCAAGGTACAAGAGACAGACACTTAAGAAGACGCTGAAACATATAAAAACTCTTAATTCCCCTTGTAAGTGTCGAACCAAAATTGTTTTTTTTTTTTTGCGTAACTATCCTTATTTATATTAAGTATATAATAATAATATTACTATATATATTGTAGATAACTAACAAGACGAGAACTCTTAAGCCCACTGATGCCAAAAGAGACATGAATTATTAGAAATATTTCAATCCAAAGCATTTGGTTAGTGAAGAGGTTCATAAAGTTGGCAGATGATGATGATGATGGTGGATGGGGTGATGATGATTATGAGGTAGAGGATGAAAAGGGTATTGTTGTGGTGGAGGGTGATGATGATTATGTGGTTTTGGAGTTTACAAAGGAGGAAAACGAGCGGCATAAGGATGTCCCAATCGTACAATCCGAATTAGATGATACATTTTCACAATTGCAGATAAAAAGGTCACACGATATACGAAACGTACATCCTGAGGTATGAATGATAGGACCCGACCTGGATTCCCTCTAATGAACCCGACAGTCTTACCGGGCACCCCATGAGCCCCTTCTGAAGTCCAACTAATAAGACCCAAAAAGGACATCGTGGAGCGAACTCGTATCTATAAATAACTTTGCTAAACAGGAAAGTCATCTACTTTAAAATTTCATTTCAATTTCTAAGCAGAATATATCTAAATACATCATCATAAATATTACTAAAAACGTTATTTAAAATAGGCATGTCATCATGTTTAAATAAAAATTTTACAAAATCTTGTTCAAAATTTTAAAGTACGCACAATAACATAATTAATAATAGCATTAAAAACACCATGTTTATAAAAGAACAATGCAGCATCGTCAGTCATCTAACCCATCTAGTCTGATCGTGGCGGACTGGTACCCTGATTCGTTGTTCCCGCACCTAGGAGTTTTTGTAACATAAAACCAGAAACAATATGTAAATTGTAAAGCTTAGTGAGTGTGAGAGTTTTGTTTAAACTAAATTTTATAAAATATCTCTTGAAAATATTTTCGAAAACATTTTTCTTTAAGATAATTTATTTTCTAAGAAACTTAGATTTTATAAATTATATTTAGGACTTCAAAAGCCTTTTTCTAAAATACTTTCTAAATCTTTTCTTTCTAAAATCTGCTTTTCAAGATATGCATCTCTTTTTAAAATTTGTACTAATGGGGAACCCAAGGAAAGCTACAACCACATGAATGGGTAGATTAGCTCCGCTCAGTATGGGGGGTCACGTGGCGATACAACTATCATCGCACACTGTGACGAAACTAAAAAGACATCCCGCTACTGCGTGGCATAACTATCATCGCACACCGCAAGCGAAAACAATACCTTACAAGTGTAGAGGGCCACTCGATAGACATGACAGACTTTATCCCCCTAATGTTAGTAGGACTATCCCTCCCAACATTTGCCCTACACAGTAGGGTATACGAGCCGGATCTAATGCTAGAAAGTTTGTCTATCTATAAGCTTGGGCCGTCCACTAGTCTTTGAAAACTCGTTCTTTTCTATATTTCAAACCAATTTCTTTTTCATAAAATGAACTAATAACATTTGCATACCATATCATTCAAAACTATATCCTTACATGCTAAAAATAAATCATTGATAGCTAGAGAAATAATTGATGAAAATATATAAGGATTTAGCAACATAAACTTGAAAAAGTAATTAAAACAATTCACATTCACAGCTTATTGTCTTATCCACTTGCATCACTGCTTTAGCGACCTCCTCAACTCACCTGATCACCTACATTTAATAACAAATAAAACCTTCACTTAGTTAGCTGAACTATTATTTTAACTCTTAATTTCATATGAGCTGCTGGGGACTGTAGCATTGCCAGTCCAGTTCGAGCTGCGAGTTCACATCTCAGCTCACCTAAGCTCACGCCTTTAGCGAGCTCCTACCTTACTCAGTTAAGCCCGAATTGAGGGCATTTATCTTAGCAAGCTCGCTAAGCTCACTTCCTCATCGAGCTGCTACCTTCTTTTGGCTTGGTTCGTTCTTCAACCCCTCTCACCTCGCCCTTGCAAGCTATCGCCTTAGGCCAACTTGGCCAGGCACCTTTGATAGGCTGCAACCTCACACAACTCCTTTTGCAAGCTCGCACTCCGGCCTAGTCCAAACATGTGAGATGGAGAGCAACAAACATAACCCAACTCGCTCCCTAGTCAACCATCTTGACTAGCTGAAATGTGCTGAGGGCCTCTTTCAGCTCGCACCTTATGAGTTCTTGCTCTGACTCATGCATATCTATTTCTAACACTCCTTTCTCCAAACTTTTACATTTTACATTACCATTAACACACTTTGACCTTATTTCACATACATATACTAAATCAATATATCATCAACTCTTTACCAAACTCTCAGGTCACAATCTCGTCAGGTTCAGCGATAGAAACTAGATGATCTCAAATCATAAACAAACCACTATAAATCAACATCATTCTCAACTATTTCACTTACCAGACTCTTGCTCAGTTTTTTGCATTTTTTTATCACTCGTTTATAGCTTCAAATCACCAGATCTACATACAAAAAATCTCGTTAATCACTTGCAACCCAAAAGCTGTTTTCGACAGTCTTCTCACCAACATAAAATCATAAAAACTTACTCTTTATCACTTAGATCTTACCAGATTTGTTCCTTAGATCTATTATTCACTTTCCAACAACTTGATTTTCCTCAAAAATGGCAAAAATCAGCTTGGCACAGCTGCAGATCTGCCCTCCTTAATTCTGTCGGCGACAGCTTCCTCTTATTCTCTCTTTTCTAGATTTTTCTCTTCTACCGACAATACTCATCACACACCTATATTTATAAATATAGGTCAAGCTCGCTTTTCACCTTTAAACTTTCTCAAAATTACGACTTTACCAGATTCTAGAGAGTTCTTCACTTTTCCCCAATATCTTTATCATTTCCTCATATTTATAATTATGTCATTTTTCACAAAATATTTTATTTTTACCAATTTACCCCACAACTTTTAATATTATATTTTACTCCCGATCATTCCAAAAATTCTATAAAAATTTTAGTTTCATCATAGAACACCTTAAAATTCCTTTTTATTAATTTATAAATAAAAATCATTTTATTCCGTACATGAATTCAGTATAAACTCGGGAGAGAATGTTACAATGGATCTTCTATTTATTTTATTATTAAGTGAATATCCATTTTAGTAAATGAAAAAGTCATGAATATGTTGTATAATGGTATAGATTTGGATGAGAGACAAAGTCTCTAAATATGATAGACAAAGTGTAATTATTTAAATATATAGATTATATTTTCTAAGATACTCAAAGAATAAAGAAAACTCTATCAATTTTTTATTTTTTTTTTAAATTGTGTACACTATGTAATTATATATATGTTGCAGGTGAAACTGTTGTTTGAGTATTTTTTGGATTTATAGAAAACAACTTATAAGAAAGTAAGTAGGATGGATAAGAGGCAGAAGGTAACCCACAAGATCGTAAAGGAGATGGATAGGAGGCTGAGACAGGTGGAAGAGCATTTAAAAATTCCTAGGTCTCCGACTAATAGGTATGATCCGGATGATGATGACGACGACGACGATGATGGTGGGAGCTTTGTGCGGGGTGAACACATCTATAGCCCACTAACACCAGCACTATCATATTAGGACGAGGGGATCTATCGGTCAACTTTCTATGAGGACAAGGTGGTCCATTAGTCACCTATCCATGAAAACCAATTAGCTGTCCATCAGAAGGATCAAGAGGTCCATTAGTCTCAAGGTGTCTACTAGTCACCCCTCTAGTGAAAGATCAGGAGATCCACCACTCTTAGAAGGTCTTAGGAGATTTATCAGTCTTAGAGGCTGAACGTGGTAATGACCAGGTAAATGTAGTATTTTTATTATGTTACACTCTAATATATAATTTTAAATGTTTAATTTATAGTCTTGATTTACTTATAGTTGCAGGATGAAGTCATCCAAAAATGGGGTAAACAAAAGATGAAGCCAACGACATATCTACGGACGCTATACATAGATCCTGAATTGCCAAAAAAGAAAAAGAAAGTGCCAAAACTAGCAATCGAGTAGGTGGCGGGCTCTGTAGACCCCGTAATGGTTATGTACAATCAATATAAACCTTCCTCGTCTAAGGACTTCGTTAGTAATAAAAAAACATCATTATCATTTCATCCTAGTTACTAATGTAATAAAATTTATAGTAATTTTAATTTTTTTTTTAATTTTAGGCATGCAATTGATCATTCCTAATTATGCGTGATACCGTCCATGTTGAAAACCCTTGAGGACGAGCAGTAATGGTTGTGTTCAGGGCACATCGATTATTATTTGATATGCTTACGAAAGCAAAGGTCAAATGAGGTTAAGGATACTCGATGCACCGTCCATGAAACTTCCTTATTTGTGAACGTTTACATTGCAGTTATGCATTTTAATTTCTTGTCATGTGTCCTTGAAGTTAAATAACATGTTTAATTTTTATCTTGCAGACATTTATGACATTGTACTATAATGAGCAGTACGTTTATCGGAGAATAAAAATTTGATCCGACTACGGTTGTTATACCTACATAATGGCATACATTTGATAGTGGTCAGATGGACGTATTAGTCATATGGTGGCGTGTTGAAAATATAAATGTCGTTTTTTGGATGATGAGTTATTATGTGATCATTCGAGTTAGTCCTATACCACTGACGTCTTCAAACTGCAGGTATTGCTACCGTGTTCTCTTACAAACAATCATTGGGTCCTTTGTTAGTTGTGCTTAAGAGAGAAGAAAATATTAATGTATAATTCCCTTGGACATATGGATTTTGAATTACGCAGCTAGCCACTTGAGTCGTTGGTGTGTTTTATGTCCATCTTGTTGCAGTATATTGGATTTTATAAGAGGACCAACACAGATATGCCACCCGCAGATGAGCGATGAAAACTTAAGCGACTTGATAAAGCAACTGTGACCCAGTAACCTGATGAGTAACTAAATTAATTATATCATATTCTAAATTTTATTTCATTTAATTAAATTAATTTATTACGATATAGGATGAGTTATAGAATGTATGTGATAATGTATGTACACGACCTTTTACAGTAAAAAAAAGGGTACATGGAAATCAAGACGTTGCGATCAAACTGAAGGCGTCGTTGCATTACGAGTAAAGATTGCTAAGGATATATATATATATATATATATAATTCCACACCATTGTATAAGGTAGACAAATTTGGACAATAAATATTAGACAGTAATGGAAAGGTTGCATATAATAAGTAAATTTATTAATAAAATTTATTAATTATTCATTTTGTAAATTAGTAATTTACAAAAATAATGTACTGAATATATTATTCCAAATAATATTGTTAAGTACAAGACAACACTTATTTGGTACATATCCAAAAGTATTGTTTGGTTTTTAAGGGGTCCTAGAAATCGATTTTTTAATTCCATTAAAAATTGATCCCACCAATTTCTGTTTTTCAAGGGCTTAAAAAATCGATTTGGTTTTTCACGCCCTTTTAAAAACCAATCCTACATTTTTTTCCTCTCTTTTTACTTATTTTTCCACCTATTTTACAGGTTTTCATTGAAAAAAAGAGTTACAAAAACCATAGAATTGATGTTATATCTCACAACAGATGAATATTACAAACAAACATGATTGGATGAATCAAAATTTAGATTTTCACAAAGTGAAATATAGTCACCTAATATCATGTCTCGCTTCATTGTCATCATATGGAGACATTATGTAAGTTATTTACGCAATTTCATTTTAATTGATTAAATTCAAGCAATTTGTGGACCTTTATTATCCACAAAAAGCCTTATCAAGGGGAAAAAAAAAATTGTTGATCGATTTTTTAAAGGGTTGAAAAACCAAAATAAAATCGATTTCAATTTCTCAAAGCCCCTTAAAAATCAATCCCACGTTTTCCCCTCTTTTTAACTTTTTTCCTACCTATTTTGCAGGTTTCCAATTTGAGAAAAAAAAAAAAAACCATAGAATTGATTTTATATCTCACAACAAATGAACATTACAAACAAATATGATTTGATAAATCAAAATTTAGATTTGCATAAAGTAAAACATAGTCACCTAATATCATGTTTCACTTTAGTATCACTATATAGAGGCATTATGTAAGTTATTTACGTAACTTCATCTTAATTTATTAAATTCAAGCAGTTTTAAGGTCATTGCTGTCTATTAAAAGTCTTATCAAGAGGAAAAAAAAGATGTTGATCAATGTTTTAAGGGGCTTCGATTCTTTAGACCCTTTTAAAAACCGATCCCACATTTTCCCCTATTTTTACCCCCTTTTTCACCCATTTTATTAGTTTGTAATGAAAAAAATAACACAAATATCATAAAATTGATGTTATATTTCACAACGAATGAACATTACAAACAAACGATGTTGGATGAATCAAAATTTAGATTTGCACAAGGTGAAATAAAATCACCTAATGTCATGTCTCACTTCAGTGTCATCGTATAGAGGCACTATGTAAGTTATTTATATAATTCCATTGATCAAATTCAAGTAATTTAGGGCTTTTGTTGTCCATTGAAAGCCTTATCAGAGGAAGAAAATAAAAAAAGATGTTAAGCGATTTTTAAAGGGTCTGAAAACTAGTTTTTCAAGGCTCCCTTAAAAACCGATCCAATGTTTTCCCCTATTTTTACCTTTTTCTCCCCCATTTTGATATCGATTACTTTGTTTCATTAAATTTGCATTTATAACTAATTTAATTTTTATTAAAATTGATAAAAATTTAGCAGAGTCTCCCATATTTTTTGATTATCTGAGTATAATGGTATTTCTATACTATAAATGGAGTAACATTTTAAAATATAACATAATATATGTGAAAACAAAAGTTTCAAATTAATGTTTATTTATTGTTTTCATCATCACCCAACATTGGATTGAGAGTAGGAAACCATTGATGACATCAACGTTAATTGTGTCCAGTCTCATGATAGAGGTGGCATCTTTGGGAGGGCGCGACATTTTTCACTAACATTTGCTCTTGTCCCAGCTTCTATAGTAGAGGCTCCACTCGTTTGGGCTTCCCCAGTAATGACTACACATGTCCCTTCATTGGTAGATGTATGAGGGTTAGGGCAACAAGGACGACTGTGTCCCATTTGACCACATTTTTCACGCTTTTTCGTACGACGATCTTCCCCAACTGAAGAAATCCAAATCTCCTTTAGCCTACCTGCTTATCTTTTTATTATGAGTAATAGTACAATCTTGCGTCTAACTTCCACGATAATATTTCAACTGACCAATTTAAAGACAGGATTGATCAATTGTGCATATACATCTTTTAACTATTTTGCGCTATAATATTGATTACAAAGTATATCACAATTGACACCCGTAAACCTGACATGTATCATAAAACCAGAGTGTTACGATATAACATTAAATAGTGAAATTAACAATGTACAAGTACGATACTTGACAATAATACATACATGAAGACATGGCAATAAATTTAGGTTTTACTGCAAACAACTACTTATGTTCGCTTGAATATCAACCACTAGATTATCTTTGCTAGGATGCAGTATGTTATATCTGATCGATTTTGTAACGGGATGTACGCTACTATTTGTCGATAAATTTTTGCCAACATAATATGATTGTATGCAGTGGTGGTAACATAAGTTATGAGTTTCTTAGAAGCAACACATCTATTATTAAACAATCTCTACAACACATTTCTCAAACATTCATGTGCAATTGTTATTGGTAAACGACGTGCTTACATCATGCAATTATTGAACGACTTTACAATGTTAGTAGTCATCATTTCATATGTTCTTTTTGGACAATGTGCGCGTGACCACCTGCTCATTTAAACTTTAACCAAAGTTACATATGCTTTCAGATGTAACACTTAAATTTCTTTAAATATTCTATTGCAGTCATCTGACATATAATTGTGTACTGCATTGTACAATGTATTTTCCACATTTGAACATTTTTTACAATGTTGTTTAAGGTTTTGCCATAAATGGAAAAAACACAACATGTCTGGGACTTTAGGAAAAACTACTCTCATCCTATTTGATTTGCTTTTATAATGATCAGATAGGATAAGCAAATTGTTTGACACATCAATTGTTTCTTGCAATCTTCTTAAGAAATAAATTTATGAACAGTCCGACTCTTCATCAACAAATCCAAAAGTGATAGAATAAATCATCTCTGACCTATCTTTGCATGTAGCAAAAAAACATCACTCCTTTATATTCATCTTTTAAATGAGTAATATCAATCGCAATAACCGATCTCATGTAAGACTGAAAACCCTCAATGGAAGCTTCAAGTGTAATAAACGAATGCAAAAATTGGTTGTTTCCATCTCTCTCAATTGTCATCACTATACCGGGGTTTGATAGTTTTAACATTTAAAAATGGGGCGAAAGCTATTGATATGACTCATCCGCTTGTCCATATGCTAGTTTCTTTGTATATTGTAAAGCCTTCCAAGCTTTACTGTATAAGATCTGCATACCATACTACTCTAGTATTTATCCAATCAAACGATTTAGGTGTATACATATCTCTCCCCACCTTTTTGTATACAATTTTCCGATGACAATTGCCTTTATGCTCTTCATATGTAATTCCATCGTTGTTTGACGACACGTGTGTTTCACCACATACTTCAATGCAAACCATATCAAATAACCCTTTATATATCTTACACGAACTACAAAGTTACAACTTTTGTCTTTACAACCAGCCTCAAATTGCTCTGTGTCTAAACGTCTAACTCAATATTCAAACTTGGCTTTTAGAACATATTCTCTTATGACTATACTCATTTCTTGTTGACTATCCAAAAATACACCTTTATACAACATACTAAGTTAGTAGACGGTCACCATAGTGGTTGAAGTAGCTTTAATATCACCTAGTTTTACACCAAGAACAATCTGGTATGGTTATGAAGGATTGCTTTGAAATTGTAAACTTAAAAACCTTATTTTTGGAGACCCTTCATCCTCAACGGCATCATCATTTCGAGTTTCCTTTTCATCACTACTTCGAGTTTCCTCTTCATCATTATCCGTGTCCCATCACCATCATCATCTGTGTCCTAATATTCATCATCATGAACATCATTTATATAGTCATCATTAATGTCGCACATAAGACTTTCCATAAATATAAATAGAGCAACAGAATCAGCAACCTGATTGTTACCAATACCAGAAGTATAGTGAAATTGACTTTCAACTATATGTGGATTTATAGGTCGATTTGTATCTACCACGTTATGTTTTCTGTCTAATATTGAGTCGGTGACATATAGACAAATGTTACGCCTACTAATTTCAGCTCCAAAATCTTTCACAATCTTATTGATATAAATCCCTTTAACATCAATATTTTTAACCGTTATCAAACCAACCACACCAAGATCGAACATAATATGTATTTTTTAATTTGTCCATTTGTCATACTTTACAGTAAATAATAAATACGGATATCTCATATTCTTCTATCAATGTCAACCTGTCTGTACACAACATCTAAGTATGATAAAAAAAAAAACTACTATCTTTGGAGACCCTACACATAATCGACTCACCCCTAACGTAGTAGGATTCATTTCACTCTTCATTGAAATTTATTACGATCATCTCTTGAGCTATTTCTGTAACATTCAAAGAATATTAGTAAATTAGTCTCGCTCTAATGGATCAACATTATAAAATATAATCATATCAAACCAAATCCAACATTATAATCAATACCTAGCATAAAAAATATAAGACATATCAAAATTATAATAAAATTGTTTAACTCGGTTTTTAAGTGGACTAAAAAACTGGTACTAGTTTTTTAGTCCATTAAAAAATCAATTGATGGATTTATTGTGCACAGAAACAAATCATAACACTCTCCAGCCAAATCCAACAAAATAGAACAAAATACAATTATATATAACCATATTTAGCATTAAAATTCAATACAGAACATTCAAAGCATAACAAATATCAAAAATATGAAAAATTACTTAAATCAGTTTTTCACTGAATTGAAAAAATGATATCGGTTTTTAATCCCAATGAAAAATCAAATTTATGCTTGAATCGGTTTTATTTGTAGGAAACATTGATATCGATTTTTAAGTCTAATGAAAAACTGATTTCATCGCAGATTTTGTAAAATCTATAAATCTGTCTTACAAATACTCATATATCACAACCAAATTACTCTTAAAGTCTTTAGCTTGCAATTTGAACAAAACAGTCTAAAACCAACTAATTAAAAGACACATACATTACCTTGAACACTCAAATTACTTGAAATGGAAGAAGGAACTTTAAAACCTTCAATGAATGAAACTTGAATGGATAAAAAATCTTCAATGGACGAAAAAGCTTCAATGAAGAATTCCTTACTATGAGATTTGTTTTTCAGCTACAATAGTGAATGGAAGAAGAAAAACCATGAATGGAGTGGATAAAAGAGGTTAGGATGTTGTTAGGAAGAAGAAAGCTATTTTGGTAATTTCAAGTTAGGGTAATTGAATGATTTTCACTTAAGGGTAGTTCAGTAATCTTGGATGTAGAATGAAAATAATTTGTTTAAGAGATTAAAAACAAATTTTTTTTTTTTTTTAAAGGTGGGTAAAAACAAAAATTTTCTTTTTATTTGTCTAAAAATTATAAAGCTCCTTTTATTATCATGCGTGAAACGTTTTATAAATGTCTCTATAGACTAGTGGTTTTAACTAATAGTGCCATAAATAGAAATTTGCTTTTCTAGTTGTTCCTGCTCATTTGGTATGCTTCCCTGATAGAGTCATTCACAATTTATCATTTCTCCACAATTTTGACACCATGATTCCCACTTTCTTGCTATGGTTTTGTACACTTCTATTTGTTTTTTTTTTCTAGCAACATATATTCTCTCTTAACATAAAATAATAATAATTAGTGAAAAAGATAGGTTCATGTATGGTTTGGAAAAAAATATATAAATTAAAAATAGTTCATTGAAAATATCAAATAAGATGATATACGATCAAATCGGTTTAATATTTCATTATTAATTTAATAACTAAAACATTAAATAAAAAAAAAATTATGAGTTTTTATAAATTATATGAGAAAAAATTAATTGACAACTTTCAATTTGTGGTACATAGCATGAAGAAAGTGTACTTTGTAATCCTTAACTTATTAGCAAAAATGTTCACACTGCCTCCAAGTTTGGAAATGCGAACCATGTGAAACATAAGTGATATCACCATTATAACAACAATATAACAATTTGCGCCATGAAAACAAAAAATATATATATTGACATTATTGAATTAGGTTACTTATAATCTATGCTTCTAAGAAATTTATATTATTTTGTTTACAAATTACCACCATAAGAAGAAACCTATTAAAAATATATATACACATCATCGTTAGAAAAAATAATAATTATGTTTTGATGTAACATCTAGCAAAGATTGAAAACGTGATACTAGTAAAATAATTTCTCTTATAGTATAAAAATGATGATTATAATAATCATTAGTAATTTTTTTGTTTAAGATACAAGTTGTATGAGGACGACTCGAACATGGGTCATTTTCACTAAATCATGTTTAGCAGTGATTGTTAATGATTAATTGATTTTTAAGAAATTTTTTCACATTGATTAACCATAATTTAAATTTTAAGCAATAATGCCAATTTTTTTTTATAGAAAAATTTCTCAGTAAGAACAATTACTACTAATTTCTTTATTTCAAAATTTACCAAAACAATTTGACAACAAAATAGAAACCCCTTTAATGCTTGACACCCAATTTTGAAACATCGTTTCCATTTAATTCTTTTTAAAGGACAAATTTGTACTTAAAAAAACTAATAAATTGAAGGGCACATCTGTCTTTCACGAGCTTGATATATAAACCTCAATTATAAAGCTTAATCCACAATTAAACCAAGAAGAAACTTATAGGTGGATAAAAAAAGTTTAAATTACTTGACAAAAATGAAAATTTATTGCAATGTGGTTACCATTTAAACCAAAATAAATTACCAAGATCTTCCTAGATTTTCCAGCTGAATTTATCACATTGTTTCCATGGTTGTCCATAAATTCCCATTTAGTATACTTTCTCTTATTCATCATCCCATTTTAAATAATCAATTTTTTCAATAATTGTAATAATAAAATAATCTCCTTCACTCTAATACCCTTCATCGCCTTTCAATTTCCCACACCAAAATAATGATCATCATAACCTCATCATCATTAAGTGGGGCCCACCACTACACCCCACCACCATTGGATTGATCAAACATTCTCACTTCAAAGATTAAATCTACGGTTGAGATTCTATTGTGCATTAACAACAACATAAGTGAAAAACATTAAAAACAAAAACAGAAACAATAAATATATTTTAATTGTTTCAAAAATATATATAATATAATATAATTTAGTTTAATTTATAATAAAATTAAAAAAAAATAGGGCTATGTTTGGGTCGTGATATAGAAAAAGAAAGAAAAATAAAAAGCTAAAGACAAAACAGAGTCGACAGAAGACAGAGAGAGAGAGTTTCTTCGGTGTACTTGAAAAAATATTATTAGATTTCTGGTTTTTGTTTTCTGGGGTGTTGAATTGAAGCACTCACTGTCTCTCTCTCTCTCTCTCTCTCTCTCTCTCTGCCCTCTCTTTAGAAAAGAGAAAAAAGGAAGAAAATCTGCTCTGCTCTGGCCATCACCATCATTGTCCATTTGTACAGCTTTTGGGTTCCTTGTTTTTGTATCAACTGCTTATTCTTCTTCTCTCTATTTTTCTTGTTTCTGTTGTTTTTTCATCTGGGGTTTGTGTTAAACTCGCAAAGCCAACACCTTTGACAAATTTGAGCAATCAAAACCAAACCTTGTTTGTTGCTTTTTGAAGTGATATCTCTGTTCTTGCTCTGTTTTTGAACTAGTTGAAATGGCTGTGGAGGACAAAAGGGTCTCCTCCGCTCGTGAAGATGGAGCCATTGACCGGTTCCCGATTGGTATGCGTGTTCTTGCTGTTGATGATGACCCTATTTGTCTCAAAGTCTTAGAGAATCTCCTCAGGAAATGCCAATATGAAGGTTTGCATTTTTTTTGGTTTTTGTTTTCATTTTCATGTTATATGGATTTTTTTTCTTGTTTTGTAGAGATGGGGTTTTTGAATTGTTGTTGTTAGTTAATGTTTTATTTATTTTTTTTAAATTTTTAATTATGTAAGTGTTATGTTTTTTGTTTAATTTATGTTGATAAGTACTCTGTTTTGAGTTTCTTTCTGTTTCAATTTCTAATTTTGTTTTTCATTTTTATTAGATTTTATAGTTGTTAAAATGTCTTAAACAGAAGAAAAAAATATGGTCAATAGGATGTTGATTGTTCCCATTGAGTTTGTTTGTATATTTATCTGTTTATTTATTTTTACTTTAATCTTTGCTATTTCTTGGATTTAATTGACAGTTGAAAACAGTTGGATACTGTTCATGTCAGGTTTGTGTGTTTTTGTGTTGTTTTTGACTTTTTTTGGTTATCAAGGTTACATATGAATTGATCTACCTTTTTAATGGTGATGGTATGTAAACTTTGACTGTTGAAATTAAGTTAAGATTTTGCTTTTTCTCACATGGTGTTTATTGATTTTTGCAGTGACAATAACCAGTCAGGCCGCGACGGCCCTGAAAATGTTGAGGGAAAACAAAAACAAGTATGATTTGGTTATCAGTGATGTTAACATGCCTGATATAGATGGTTTCAAGCTTCTTGAGCTTGTGGGGCTTGAGATGGACCTACCAGTCATAAGTAAGCAGAATACTCCTTTATTGCTTTATGACAATGATATTTGCTTTCGTTTTCACATTCAATTGAGTTTTTGTTATAGAACAAGATGATTTTGATTAGAAGTCTTGGTTTTGAATTTGTAGCCGTGATGTGTGATTTAAAAGAGCAGAAAATGGTGGTGTCATGGTTGCTTTAGGGTGTTTAATATTATTAAGATTTTTGATGTAGCTTTTTGTTCCTTGAAATTTTGTTACAGTGTTGTCGGCGTATAGTGATACCAAGCTTGTAATGAAGGGGATCACTCATGGTGCGTGTGACTATTTGTTAAAACCTGTTCGGATTGAGGAGCTGAAGAACATATGGCAACATGTTATCAGGAAAAAGAAAAATGAACCCAAGGACCAAAACAAGTCTCCTAATGAGAAGGGTCATGTTGGAACTGGAGAAGGTGGACAAACGTTAACATCTACGGGTAATTCTGATCAGAGTGGGAAAGTTAGTAGAAAAAGGAAGGACCAAGATGAAGATGAAGATGAAGAGGCAGCGGAAGAGGACGGGAATGAGAATGAGGATTCGGCGGCCCAAAAGAAGCCTCGGGTTGTTTGGTCAGTCGAGCTCCATAAGAAATTTGTTGCTGCTGTTAATCAATTGGGATTTGAAAGTAAGTTTTTTACTATGGAGAAGCATTTTGGTTTTTAGGGTAAGTAAATCCTCATTTTGTATGCATCCTTTGATTTTTTTCTTGTCTATTCTTTTAAATCATATGCAGAGGCTGTTCCAAAGAAAATCCTTGACCTAATGAATGTCGAATGGCTATCAAGGGAAAATGTAGCGAGTCATCTGCAGGTCACTGATCTTTCCTTTTCGTTCGTTATATTCCGAGAGACCTTTTTACATGTTGGCTGTAAAACCTGATATAGTGACAATCTTTCAACTTTCTAACTATACTTGAATAATGGTAGGAGTATTGAGTATGTCGATATGTCTTTCGTAGTGTTAAAAAGTTAGTGGTGCCTTCAAGAATGTTAGAAAAAAGCATGTAGTGAGGGAAAGCTTTAATGGTCGAAAGTTAACATATGTTATTTATTTTTGAAATTTTACTCCTTGAATCTGATTTTGACTCAAAAAACATTTTTCAATGGAAGAATGCCCTCTTTGTAAATTCAGCAAGTAGCGAACATAATATATGAGCCAGAAACTTTTAAAACTTTCTTTTTCACTCAATTTGGCTACTTTGTGGAAGAGATGGGTGGTTTCCAACTTTGAGATAAGTATCATCTTTGGTTCCTTAGTTATTAAAATACTGCTTGGTTTTAATGTGGTTGGATTACAATGTAACTGAGGAATGTGTTTGAAAATTTCAATTGGATGTCTTAAATTAATTGAAGTCTTATCTTATCAGGGATGTCTTTGAAAATTCATAGAATTTGGTTACAATGCTCTCCCTGAAGTTTATTTTCTTATTGGTTTTGCAGAAATACAGGCTCTACCTTAAGAGAATTAGTCAGCAACCTAACATGGTTGCCACATTAGGAGGTAAAGACCCCTCATTTATGCACATGACTACAGTCGATGGCTTTGGGGATTTTCACACATTGACTGGCCCAGGAAGGTTTTCAAGCACTTCAATATCATCGTATCAGCCTGGTGGTGTGCTTGGTAGATTGAACTCCAGTGCTGGCTTAACCATGCGTGGAATTGGTTCCTCTAGCATAATCCAGTCAGGTCATTCCCAGGCCTTGGGAAACTCTTATAATGCTCTTGGAAAGCTGCAGAACTCTATGTTGCCTTCAAACCAAAGTGCAAATTTTTTCGATGGAGTACAAAAATCATTAGAGGTTAACCAGCAGCCGCAAAGCAAGTCCAGTTCCCAAATCGGAGAGCTGCATCACATTAATGATTTAACAGCTTTTACATCTGTCACTAGCTTCTCGGATGCCAGAGTGACTCTTGGTAGTTCCAGCAGTTCTCTATGTAGTCCCTCAAGCAATCCGTTGATGTTACAAGCCAACCTACAAGCAGCACAGATTCGGGGATCGTTTGGAAATCAATCTTCTCTCAGTGTGGCCTCGCTAAATCCAGGAACTTTCAACATGGGTGCAAGTGGATCTTCTACTTTTCTAGATCATAGTAGACATGATGAAAGCTGGCAAGGTGCTAGTCAAATGTCAAAGTTTCCGTCAAATTCTTTGCCAGTGAGTGAGCCTTTCAGTCATGATCAATTGCCTCATACCAACTTGAATGGCAACTTGTCTTGTCAATTTGGTAACAATTCGCTGGATCATTCTACTTCCATGTCTGCTCCAATCCCTCTGGGGGACTCTAGGGGAGACATGCAATGCCAAGCTGGTGGGATCACGAGCGCCATTCAGAATATGAATTACAACCACAACTTAAGTCATTCTTTCAACAACATAAACTCCCTAGGCGCAGGCAATTGTGATATGGGTCCCTTTAGCCAGAGCTTCGAGCAAAACAAGGCCCAAGATGGTTTCATTCAAAATAATTACGAGTCCTTGGATGATTTAATGAACACAATAATGAAACGGGTAAGTTAGCTATCTTGATTGTCCTGTGTCAATTATATATTCAGCATTTTACTATCTTTTCTGCCTGCATCATAGTTATAAGGTAGATATTAGTACTTAGATTCAAGTGACCACACTATCTCAGATGCATGTCAAGCATGAAAGTGGTTGAGTCAAGATTACTTCTGTCACCAATATCTTCCTCTTGATAAAGTTTTGTGACAGAATTTAAAAGAAAATGGACATAAGAATTTGAATTCTTTAAAATTATAGGTGAGACCATTAGAATTTGTTCCTATTTGAGGATCCTTGACCGGATTGTTTTACTTCGGTGCTTGTCTATAGGAATCAATGCAGTTGATGCAACGTTTTTTAGCTCGATCTTTACGAGGGTAATGTATGTGATGCAGGAACAAAATGATCCATTATTAGGGGATGCAGAATTCGGATTTGATGATTACTCCCTTGGACCGTGCATATGAATAGTTATTGCCAATTCATGAGATAGAGAAAGGGTGACAACCACACTAGGTTGGTTATCTTTATTAGGAGCTTGTAATTATGTAACTTTTTCCATTCTTTTTCTGTTGCCACGTTCAATTTCTGGTTGCAATGGAAGACAGCACAGTTCCTTTTTCAAATTCTTTCTCATGTTGATTTGATATTGAAATTGTTCTTAATAATTTATAGTATCTTTAAGGCATTGTGTTGAAGTCCAAGGAATTCACTGCATGGTGGATGGCCCTTTTTATATTTTATGAGGCCTGTGTTATAATTAACTGACTGCATATATTTTGAGTGAATTCAGTTTCTCTCCCTTGTGATTTGGCTTAATTGCAGGTGAACTGTGTAGTTTGAAAAATAGACTAAGCCAGTTGATGACAGTTTTTTAAACAAATTTATAAAATTTCAAGGAGATATTTGATGAGCTTTTTATCTCAACAAGTCCTAACCGTCTTATGATTTGTTCGATGTTGATGTGGAAAAAAAAAAATGGCATCACTTTGATGATTACATCAAGGGTCCATAAATCAGAAGGCAAAGAGAGCAGTCAACAAACTTAGATATGATGCCATTGGAACAATTTTATACATTTTGTTCTTCAGAAAACATTCAAATCTTATAGCATATACTTTGCTTGAAACTTTACAGAAAGTCACAACCTTAAACAGTGAAAACATCGAGACTTTTATTCTGTTGTTCTTTACCGGAAAAAGCAAGGTCAAAAAATCTATGAAAAAGATCTCCAAACTACTGTAATGCTATATTTTTTCTCATACATCTTCTTGCCTTTTTCTTGAAACGAAATGGAAAATTCAGGTAACCCTGAGGCATCAAATGAATGTTTTAAAAGATGTTAAATTAGATAATGAGCATCAAACTCATTCTAGCTCAACAAGCTGAGCCCTCCTCTCTGCAGCTCTCTTCCTTACAAATATACCCCATCTCAAAGCAGCTTTGAGCTTAAGCCATCCGACAACAGCCTTCCCTGAGCCCCTGCCGAGCTCCGGCCTGTTTGTATGTTCCACCGGAGGCTCATACTGGATGCCATAAGAGTAACAAGCCTCATTGGAATGATGATCATAGCCAGGAGTCATTCCAACACCTACTCCCATACTCAATGTCTTTAAGAGTCTTTGCATGTCATCACTCTCTAAAATCTCTGAACTACGAATTCGGATTTCCTCAGAGAAAAAGTCTTCCATTCCCTGCCCATTGTTCCTTGATCGAGACCAGTCTCCTGGATAGTACGAACTCCCAACAGCAGGGTTCATGTAATCAATGTTGCCAGATAATGCAGCTTGGGGGTTATTTATTGTCATCACTGCAGTCTCATCGGTCCTCACAAATGGAAATTCAATCAACTGAGGTACTGGAGGTTGGTTGTGTGTAGTTTGACAATGTGGAGTAGGTTCAGAGGAGATGTATTTCTGCCTGCTTTGCACTGTCGAAATACAGTGATTTGGGTCGTAGTTGTTGTCGAGTGCCGGCACAGCTGAGGGTCTATTAGCATTCTTGCTACTAGCCAGTGAGTTCAGGATATTGCTGTCATATTCAACCACTTGATGCCAATTGTCATATGCCTTCTTCACCAAGGAATCAACAGATATCTGTTGGCAAATACGCACATTAGTACTGCAATTGGATTGTTGTCAACTATCAGATGCAAATGCTGTAGAATGTATGTCTATTGAACATAAAACATTGCCTAAAATTCAGAATTTAGCAGTACTGATGTTGGAATTCACCTTCGTAAAACTGTAAGTGCATGGGTAGAAAAGAAATAAGATAACACATGTAAGTAGCCAAAATTGTGCGATGATTAAGCCATAATCATTTTTCAGTATTGAAGAATGTCTCACCTTCTGATTGTGGTTCAACGATTCCAAAGCCACAAACTGCCCATCAGCAAGGAGGCCTCTAAGCTCGTAAATATGGTTGAAGATGACACCAATGTTGTGAGTTCCGTCTGTGAAGTAAACATAAAGCTTCGCACCCAATGCACATGTCTTGGCATGCTCCACTGTGTTCTCCCACATCCTATTTGACATACCGCTCCCAAGGATCTATTTCGTGAACATTAAAGAGAAATTCGGTATGTGAGTGAATAACAAATGACACCAGCAAGAACTTAAATCACTAGAATTAATGAAGTAAAACAAAATTGGAAGAATTAAAGCCTTACATTTCTTAGTTTCTGAGGATCCTTAACAAGTAGTCGAAGAAAATCTTCGACAGTCAAAATGTTGGCCTGCATCAACTTTTTGTGTAGTGCTCCATCTTTCGCTATTCTATCCAACCTCCAAACTTCATCATGTAACGCAGGTGGGTAATGTTTCTTGTACACTGCAAATTATATAGACAATTTGGACTTCAATATTTGATTAAGACAACCAGCTTGTTAGTCGTATAAGTAAAAGATGTGGTGAAGAACTCACATTCTCCTCTATGATCTTTGACAGCAAAAGCTTCAGTTTTAGCCTCACGAACACGAATACCCTCACAATATCCAGGGGAGACCTTTACACCTAGCCTGAACTTTCTGCTCCTTATCCAGCTAGAGTTGTCAGTGAAAGTAAGATCTCCTAGAGTTCCTACTCCATCCTTGAGGATCACCTGCAATTCCCCCGTCAAAAGAGGCCTCTTCCCCTCACGCTCCTTCACTTCATGGCCCTCAAAGTGATCTTGAGTCCAATTATCATCATCTTCCTCGTTGAAGTCACCTTCAAGCACCACGACACTCAACTTTGCAGCTGATTCAGGTCCAGTTTGGACAATATTACCTGAGTTTATGTCTACTAACACAACATGGATCGCCACTCCTTGATCTCCCTCAACCTTTCCCCCTGTAAAAAGGTGAGGCGGCATCCTTGTTTTGAAATGAAGTTGCAAATTCTTCTCTCCTGGTCCTTGTATTCTTGGTGGTGGGGCACTGTCATAAGAAAAAAAACACAATCAATGAGTCCCCAGAAATCGATAAATGCCCTTCTTCAAGATCTAGTCCTCGTACAAAAATCTGTTATGATACATAACATTGCAAAGATTTTTATACACATAAAACCCGTTTATGACAAAAGCTAGGCACAAACCTTGCAGGGAGTTTAGCACTAGAAAACTTGGTCAATGCGCGCTCCACTTCTTCACTAACCTATCATTCATAAACTTCACAAAATTAACAAAATCTAGATGTGTAATGGCATGCCATACATACATTACGCGTGATCCAAACACACAAACTGAAAAAAAAAAAAAGAAAAGAGGGTGGGGGTGGAGGAGGGGAGTAATCATCAATGTTCTGCAATCAAACTCCCAAAACTACACAAACTAACACATCACAAGCAAGTTTTCAACTCACAATTCTCCGCAGAAGAGGCTCCAAAGATGAGCAAAGCCTTTGCAAACTATCCACCTTCAAAGCTTCCACAATTACACTGCACACACATACATACACACAATTTGAAGTTTCCAATAACCAAATCACACCTTGAAGCAACACATTCATGTAACTTAATCTTGTTAATCAAACATCAACAAACAATGCATCCTGAGTCTACAAGCTCCTCTTAGTTCCCTAAACTTAAAATCAAATCATCTAAAACTATAAGCAACACTAAATAACAATAACCAAAACAGGATATATGAACACACCCCATCAACAGAAAACAAACCTGGCCAAAGCAGGCAACTTTGACTTTTTGGAATCTGGCACAACATTTGCCTCCTCCTCCACACTTTGCTCATACACTCTCTTCTTGTTCCTCAAATTTTCCATCTTTGGAATCTTAACTAACTACAGATCCATACACACACACCCAAATCCAAAAAAGCTTCAAACTTTCAACACCCTTTTAACTACAGATCCATACACACACAACCAAACACACCCAAATCCAAAAAAGCTTCGAATTTTCAGCACCCTTTTAAGTTTCGTAAAAGCAAAACTATTTCAATGACATTTTTAGAGGTTGAAACTGGATCAGTTTTTGCAGCAATGAAGATCTATTGGTCACTCTTTTATTTTTATTATTTATTTTTCTTGTGTTGATCACTTGATCTAGATATATTGTATTTTTATTGTTATTATATCTTCTGCTGACAAATTATTGTATGAATAAATAAGTAAAATAGAATAAAGATTCTTTCTTGCATAGATAGATTAAGAACACATCACAGCTGTGTTTTGAGAGTGAGTGCATGAACTTTGAAAGTTGAAACCGCGTTATATGATATGATGTCTCTTTGCAGACATTGGTTGGTCCTCTTTGACTATTTTATTTATCGTGGAGAAAAAGTCAATGTTGGTTATGGTTTAGGTCCACTTGGGAGTTGGGACCCTACATATTCCTCCGCTATCACGTTGCTGCCTCCTACACGCAGGAAATCTTCCATGGATGTTGATCTAGGCGTCATATATTTAATGTGACCTATCATGTTGTTATTATAAGTTTACACCAACATCAATATATCACGTCAGTTTAATACCACCTGAAAGATTTTCTCACAATACATGATGTGTTGTTTGGATCTTAGGAAAATGAGGAGGAAAATTTTTAATCTTCTTGTCTAAGGAAAAGGAGAATAATTGGTTAATAGATACTAAAGTTCATGTTTATGACAATATGTATAACCAATCAGAATGTCTAATACTTAAAATGATACCAGAATTTAGTTATTTATGAAAAATAAGGACAAACTGAGAAATTGATTTTGTTCATTTTCATAATTAAATACTTTATCAATAAGAATGTCTAATGTTTATTATTAAATTCGTCTGATGATTGAAAATTTTAAATGATATAAGAATCTAGCTACTTATAAAATGGAAGTAGAAATCAGAATCGCATACTGTTTTTCTTCTTTGCTATTAAATACTTTTATCAATCTTCTCTAAAAGCAATAAGATTTTAACAAAAATCAAGATAACATTGGATGATTGAAAATAAAGTCATTTGAGAATATTTGGTATCTTGTTAGCTAAACTCTAGTATGACCTTTAAATAATATATACCAGCACCATTTGATAACATTATTCAGATAAACAAGAAATCAGCCATGTCAGCTCCACATGCATGCACATGTTTGCTTATTTTATATATGTATGTGCAGGTTATGGTGTTTAAAGGAATAAAACATTGGTCAATAAATAGCTAATATCTTATGTTTTTTAAGATCTGGTTTGCCTTCTTGTTCAAGTTGATAATTGTACTTTGATTCTCTTGCAGAAAAACTATCTGCTCTACAAATCCTGTCTATTCATTTAATTCAGTTGACATACAAATACAATGGACTTTTTCAATGGTCATTAAGATTCATGATTGAAATTTGTAGACTTGTAAAATAATAAATCCAAGATGGTTAAAAGACACCAAATGCAAATAGCTTGGTCTAACACGACTTAAACACCGTCCAATACAATTATGTATTATACCAATAAGTCTTGTTAGACCTCAAGCATGGAAATCATGCTAGGTTGAACCCGGCACGAGACCGCAGACCCTGTCAAGACCTTGACTGTTTCAATGTGTTGGATGTAAACACAACCTGATCTACATGTCTAGATGTATGTGAAAATATAGCATAAGTGATATATATGCATCTCAGAGACTCGGACCAACCTCCAATCTGTAAACCAAGGATTGTAGAAATAATGTACTGAAGTAGGTATTTAGAGATCATATTATAGTAAATGACAAAAGCATCCACAATAGGTCAATTACAAATTAAAACTTTGATAGATTTATCTTATCTTAAGAAATACAAGCGGAGAGAGGCAATTCTGCCTTCACAAAACAATTCAAGCAATTTGCTTGCCTGCTTGCATATAATATTTGATAGTCGGACAATATGTTAATTTGATTATATGGGACCTTTTCGATAAATTATACAAAATAACTATTCACCTACCCAACCCATTTGGCGGGCTCTCCGTTCCCACGAGGAAGTCACCTTCCTTTCCCTGATCAGCAAGGCTTCAGCCCGTTCTCTGGCCTCCTCACAGAATTCAGTTGCGGCATTGCATTTTTCTGCCTCCCTTTGGTACTGAGATGCAGCCCTTTTCGCTTCACCAAAGGTGACGTTCATATGGCGCAAGTGCTCTTCAGCAACAGCCTCTTGCAGCTTCAACTCCTCTGTCAGAAGATCCACAAACTGCTTTTCCATCTCATGCTTGACATCGGGGTCATTACTTCCACAATCTGTGTCATTACCACAGTCGGCATCATTTTCATAGAAATTCAACTTTAAATAACAGGGAGGAAAAAAGTTATAATGAAGCTGATCAATTGGGAAGTGAAGTGAGACTAGACAAATAAATAAATACTTGTTGAAAGCTTTAACCGGCCAACATCTTTTGAAGCCTCCTATTGGTCCTTTTATTACATCTTAATATTGTTTTTTTTTTTTTAATATATATATTTTATCATGTAACCAACATCTAATCCAACTGCACAATGAGGCTCAAGAATCAACCAACCCACCTGAAACTGAAAGAAGCTTTTTGACACTTTAGAATAAGGATTTAAGAAATTTGAATAAATAGCTACGAAAGATCGAAGAGCTGTACGACTTTCATCTAATCAGCTATTGCTCTTAAGATTTAACAATCTGAAGTCACAGATTATTGGACATCATTCTTTTAATAATATCATTGGCTAACAGCAACATTAGCATATGTCACCAGCCTTACATGTTTTAAATCTGAAGTAGAAGAGCTAAGATACCAGAAAATAGAAGAAATATTGGTAAATTGATATGAAATGTAAACAATTCATGCACTGTACCATACTAACATCTTACACCACAATATATAAGCTACTGGCCAGACAAACAAGGCAGCAAGTTCAGAATATATGTGCAAGGAGTCAATAAAGAAAAAATAAATAAAAATTAAAATATAAAAAAAAAAAAAAAAAAAAAAACAACAACAAAACAAAACAACCAAACTGCCAAATTAGACTTCTCTATAAAAGAAATAAAGCAGGAAATGAAAGACAGAACCAAATAATTGACTGAGACTTATTGGAGTCATCTTCAGCATTATTCCAATTATAAAGACTAATAAAACTAATATGAAGTCATGAATCATGAAGCTCCACTAAGTTCAACCAAAAAAAAGAGCTCTAACCTGTGACTGAGAGATTGGCTAGCCCTGCAAAAGAAAAAGCCAAAACGTAGGTGTTAGAATCTACGTGGAAACTGAGAAATTTTGAATATGATTAATTTAATCCCACACTTTCAAAAACAACAAGCACGAAATGGCAGCTCTGGATTTTGCAAGAAATTTCGAAAGTAAAACTAAATTTTGATAAACAATTGTCGAGAGATAATGTGAACTGCAAACTGAAAGCAGAGCATGAAAACAGCTGCAAAAGCAAGGATATAACATAGAATATAAAATTGTTGAACTGCACATCACAAAAGTAGAATCTATTTTCTCTTTCCTTTCTTTCTAAATAGACGACTACTAACCAGTAAGCGCAGTTAACTTTATCAATTGTTACCTAAAAGGCCAAACGATGGGCATTATCATTTCTCGGATAAGAAAATGGCATTTGAATGTTAATAACTTCTCAGCTCACACTAGTACATTCTAAAATAATATCAAACAGCACATTGATATGCCGATTGAATACATCTCAATATTATCGTGAAACATGTAAATTACTTTGGGCTGATCTAAAGAGGTCTTAAGCAACACCAAATTTCAAAGGCTGCAAAAGATTATCGAGTCAAATTATTTCACTTTTACTTATGCTTACATGAAAAGCTTGATTATAAAAGTACAGCATGAGCAAAGCCTTGCTGACAAAAATACAACATTAAGGCAAAAGCTCACAAGGAAAAAAAACTTACATACGATCCCGATTAAGGATCAGGATGCACATCTGCAAATCTAATGCAATGTTAATGATATCTCCACACACACAACGGAATATGCAAAATTATTTTCAATGCAACTGACACCCTAATGAACAAAGGTGAAGGATATGATGTATTAACAGAAGTTGACTCCTTCATACGAAAAGTATTGTTGTGTGAGTTTTCAGTTGCAGGTAAGTAGAAAAAATTACAAAGAAAAAATACAATCTCTTAAAAGAATAAAAGAACAAGTAATCAAAAGGTTTACTAGCCTATAGTTAATGTTTGTGATTTGCATTCGTAGAATAGTTTGTTTGCTTTTGTTGGGGGGCATTCCAGACTGTATAAAGCTAGCTCATTCTTAGATAATTAACAAAATCTTAGATTTCCATACAAGAACAAAGCGCACTGTTTGTTTCCAGTATGATAAAAAACCGATTGAACACCGAACATAAGATTAAAGTCATTGCCACAATTCCAGCCCAACCAAGGAAAGAACTCAGATTCGACAATTAACAATAACAGATCAAAACCTCATCTTCATGAAATGGACACTTGCTCAGGTTTCACGAAAAACCAACATATGTAAAGTCTAAACCAAGCACAAAGAGAAACCAAATCTGAGAATAGCAGTAACAACATCAGATCAAAACCTCAAATTGAAAAATCTAACTTCAATTAGGTGTCCCCTAACTATATATATATATATATATACAACTACTCCAAAATACACAAAACTCACTAATTCAAATCAGTAACAAAACCGATAGATCAAGCCAAACCAAACCCTCAAAAAATAACAAAATGGGAAGAACCCCAAACATCAGTCCAAACCGAACAACACCTAAACAAACAAAATCACAAATTTTGACAACAACCCAACAGCAGAAAACAGATCAAAACCTCAGAACAATGAAAAGGGTACCTCCAAATTCAGCAGCTCTCACCAACATAATAATATAAACACAACAAAAGCAGAAACCAATGACAACCCAGATGCAGATAAGTAGAAAGAGAGAAGAGTAGAGAGATACCAGGAACAATGTTGAGAAGTGAAAGCGGAGGAGGGCAATCACAGTTACAAGGAGGGCAAGAAGAGGAAGGTAAAGAGATAGCGTTGTTGAGTCTCCAATAGAGAGCAGGTCCACACACAGCAAGAGCTGATACCACAGCAAATATCACCAAACAACACCTCAAGCAACCACCTGCTGATCTCCTTGACATCTCTCTCAATCTCTCTTCTCTCTGTGTCTATCCGAGATCTAATGAGAATGCATAGAATTCATTGATTGATTTTTGTCGATAGTGAATAAGTGATTAAGAATTATTATTATAGTTACTAGTTGGTCAAAATATGAATCCAGTCTTTATGTTAATGTTTTTTAATGAAGAAGTCAGCTCTCTTCTTTATTGTTCATTTATGTTTTATCACACACCGACGCACCCGTCCCTACTACATTCTCTCTCTCTCTCTCTCTCATATTTTAGGGCTTGGATAGAAAAATGACCAGAGCTCAAATCCATAATAAATTTACGATATACATGTAACATGTTGTTATAAATAGAGGAGGACAAAATAATCGGCCCGAATAGAGCCAGACTGGACTGAAAAAAATTAATTTTCAACCTACATTCAGTTCGGTTCGGTTTTTTATGTCAAAAATCCAATTTTTTCGATTTTGCTTCGGTTTGAACTGGGAAAAACTAATTTGACCCAAAAACAACCAAAATTTTTTTAAAAAAAGTTTGGGGTATAAGGGGTTCACAATTAAAAAAAAAAAAAAATGATCCAACCCAAAAACCGAACCAAACTAAATAGGTCCAAATCGGTTTGGTTCGGTTTTCAAAATAGAAAACCTTTTTTTTTTTTTTTTTCCAATTTGGTTTGGTTTTACTCATAACCGAACCATGCCCACCTCTAATTAAAAGATAAAGTCCAAAAGTAATGAATATAAATATTAATCAAATAAGAGAGAACAAGAGAAAATAAGAGAAAAAGTAATTCAATCAATAGGATACCTGTTGATATATACATCCAATTATAATTCAAGTGGTTCAAATCTTATCATCAATATTTATTGATATTATGGATATATTTATTTGCACTATAAAAAGTTGATATATTTGGTATTTTACCGATAAATTTATAGGCTATCTTTTAATTGTTTACTTTCAATAAATTCCAAAAATTTCTTACTATTTGTCAAATTATCTTTGATTAATTCAAAAATTATTATTCATCTTTTTCGGTTATACTTTTATAGTGATAAATAATCACTTTTGTAGTCAACATATGTAAAAATCAATAATTATTATATCAAGCAAAATATATATTTATATAACTAAGGTAAATGTGAAGATGTACAACTACTTGGTTTTTAATTTTAAAGAAATCGAATTTGAGATCTCAGTTTAATTGATAAGAGGGATTCGGATTTGAGACCACAATTCTTATTGAGATTTATGAATGTAAAAAGGGTTATGCTTATCACCATCACGGCAACTACATAGGTTAGAATGCAATAATAGTTTCTTTTACATCATTTGTGGGGTCCTAAACTTTTCGCCAATGGTAAACGAACCATGTCCTTCACATAAATTATGCAAATTTATACTAATTATAGGTCTTTTTCATACATGTGACGGTGGGGGATCATTTTGCTTTATTTATTTTTGGGATTTGATATGGGTTGCATTGGGGCCTGAAAACATTTACAAAGCTTGTTGGGTTCAACTTTGGTGCATCTTCTAGGCATACTAGTCCAAATTTCTCTGACATTTTGGGAGTTCAACTCTATAAAAAATATGAATGACGATATTTACACCCCTAATAAATTGTATGTACACCCCTTGAATTAATTTACTGCATTTTTTTTTCTAAAGATGATTAATTTGTATTGATACCCTACTTATTACCCATTATAACATTTACGTTAATTTTTAAAAAATATATTAACACATAATAAAAATATAAAAAAGAAGATTAAAAAAGAGAGGATACATATCACCAAATCATGATTTTTTAGAGATCAATAAATAGAACTCAGAAGTCAGAACCATTCCTCCTGACTATGTAGAACATAATAAGTCCCTGATTTCACAAAAAAGTTAGAAATTTCAAAAACAAAAAGTTTGAAAAAAAAAAAAAAATACTGTCACCGAAGGTATTGATGACCATTATCTTCATTCCCCACATACAACTATCATCCTTTAAAAAAAAATAAAAAATTGGCAGATCATTTGATGTTAGATCAAGATCAAGAACTTTGAGAACTGGCCACATAAGTTGAAGGTTGATTATGTATGCCCCCATCATGGATTTTGTTTAAAATGATATTTTCTTTTATTTACTTTTTAAGGAATTATTTCATGTTTGTTTATGAAATTTTTATTTGAACTAGAGTAAGTTTTAAAATTTATCCTTTTCAGTAATTTTATTTGAGGATAGTATTAAATATCGAAGAAATATAAATATGGGGTGCACATACATTTAAGGGGTGTCAAATATCACTACTCTAAAAATATTAGTGTAAATATTTAAATAATAGCTAAAATATCAATATTACAATAATATTTTTTAATATGAATATCTTAAATTTTGAGAACTATCAAAATATACAAAAGAGGAAATTGATTCGAAGGAGCAAATGCGTTAATAGATCAATACTTGGTAGAGAAAAACATGACTTGTAAAATGCTCTGGTTGTTTAAAGGCTCATAATAACTTTGATTTACATTTTACACAACTTTTGAATACTACATAGTACCAATACAAACTCTTGCATCCTATGTCTATCCTTGTCTCAAATCTGCATAGTACTCATCTATCCATTTTTGAATGATCTCGACTTCTTTTTGTCGAAGCTCTACAAGCCAATTGGGATCTTCTTTCGTTCCAAATCGAAAATCAACATGGTGAGCTCCTAAGAAGTATCATAAATTATAAGAATCTCGAGCTTGTAACCTTGATGAAACATAAGATTTTTTAAATTGCAAATGATGATACACATACCATTTTCAGTGACAAGGGCAATGATGGTGGTAGATATATTCTTCAGCACACTAAGCAATTCATATTTGTAACAATTAGATTAAATGGGCACAAATGAAAATGATCTAAAGCAAGTATTTAAAAGAGAACAAGTAGCAAACATAATCTGGTTGGTAATTACATCTCTCAGTAAAACTGAGATCTCAAATTCAAATCATCCTACCCTTAGTGAAAAAGGAAAAACAACTTACCCTCCCCTACTCCATGGATCTTGCATTCCGTTGGAAAATATCATGTTGCTACCAAATCGCTTCAACACATGCTCGATCCTCTGCACAGACATTCAATAATGAGAAAAATTGCAAGTCATTTAATGGCATTATTAAGATACATCAAAATTTAGACACGGAATATGCTTGTTTTATTTCCTTTTATCATCGTTAGAACAAAATAGGGAGTGTTCAATATAATTTAAAGGAGAGGAAATGTAGGACTACTCACATTGCCACCAAATTCTGTGGTGATCCAGTGTGGTCGAGGCATGACCCCAAATTTCTTCATGCATTCTTTTGAAAAGGCTTGGTAATCAAAGATTGATGGAGGAAACATGCTCTCATTAGAGCAAGTCATTGGCATGACCATCTCAGTACATGCCTGCGTGATATTATTACTAAATTAAAGTAATCAACTATGTTTTATGTTCGATTTATGCTAATCACATGATAGAACAGTTTTTATGTAGTCTTGACTTTAAAAGTGAATGATTTTTGGAACGTTAAAGAGTATGTTTCATGAATTACCTGCCAGTTCCAACCACTAAGACCATGAGAATCAACCCTGTCTTCAATGCTAAAACATGTTTCTGTACCTGAATAATTGTAATATAAGCTTGCAGCTGCAAAAGCACGGCTTAACTTGGTAGCTCCTTGTGGAAATTTATCAATAATTTTGCACATCTGCACCAAAAACCAAGATTGGAGCATAAAAGTTTTATAGAGATCTTTCACATGTAACATGTTGAAAAGTTGATATCATAAATTTTGTACATAAAAGTCTTACCTGCTGCACTGGGTAGGCAGGTAATGGCATCATAAATTTGGCTTCAGTTGGATAATTCACCATAGCTGTATACACAAATGCTCTCCACAACCAGTCCCGAGCAGAATATATCGAATGAAGGCCCCTAGTTAGCAGAAAAGATTTTATCAAACTTTGAAAACAATAAGCATTTTAACATTTGTTTCTATAAACACTAAATACACCAAAAGAAATAAACTATTTTTCTGTTTCTAAAACCGTGTTTTTGAAATATGATACATGAGACCTTTTTATCTGTTTTTTCTTTCGTAAAACGAATATAAGGTACCATATCACACCGTAACAACCTCAAACCACCATGGTTAGCTACATTAGTCCCTTTCCAAATTTAGCTTACTTATATCTCTCCTCTCTCTCTCTCTCTGGCCTCTCTCATTGGCCCACTTATGTTTGTTATTGTAAAAACATTAATGAGAACATAAGCTAGTAGTAGATTAAAGTTATGAGAATGAAATGTGACTAGCAATGTAGTTGTCTTCACACACATTCCTAATGTTTTTATCTTGCATCAACAAGTTCTTTTCAGCATCAATTTTGTTAACAGCAAATGGCCAAAGCAAACGGTCCAATAGGTCTTTACATAAAATTTTTCTAATGCTAATTTTTACTTCTAAATTCTATGATCGAAACGTTAAAACTTACTTGCAAGTCCTAAACATTTCACTTAATTCAGCCAGGCCATGTTTCTGAGTTTTTAAGGCCTCCAATTCTGCCCAGCTCCCCTTTATCACTTCATAGCAATTCAAGCTTGCATCCTGCCCACATTCATCACAGCATATTCGATTGACAATCAAAAAACAATTTTCAAACACTAGTATACATTCATATGTTGGCAAAACTATCTAGTTACAATCTCATAGAACACAATAGAACAAATTTTATTAGTACATAAAAAAATTTACATCGATAATTCAATTCACAGGGAGAAAGAGAGACCTTGAAATTTTTGGAAACAGCATCATAAAAGCTTGACCAAGGAGTGATGTCTTCAAACTGCAAAATAGGCGCTGAAGATGCCAAAGAACCTATAGCTATATGTGGGTATTTTAATCTAAACCAAGCGGCCAGCACTGAAAGTGACACAAAAAAATTGCATTTATGAGAAAATGTCAATAACCAAAAAAAAACAAGCATACTAGTTGATATAAAATACAAACAAACTTGAAATTGTAGCTAGTACTAGTAATTTAAGTAAATGTAAGACCAATTCATGTGCAATGAGCAATTTGTATAGTAAGAAGCATATGTGCACAATAATGGAATTTTTGAACTTACTTCCTCCATAAGAACCACCAAAGACTACAACTGGAGATGATTCAGAGGACAGATTCTGCTTCAAACTTCTTATTAGAACAGCATAATCAGCCAATGCTTGTTGTGAGTTCAAGTACCCTAATGTCTCTGCTGACTTGTATGATCTATTCCCAAATGGCAATGACTCGCCATAGTACCTATGCTGAAAAAATCAAATAGAAATAATAAACAAACCCATAATCAACATTTTGACAAACATTAAAAAAAATTAATCATATTCTTGTTTTGTTCAATGCACCAAGCAAGTGTTTTGTGTACATAGAGAAAAATGTAACTTGTAACTACCCAAAATGTGGTTCTATGTGTTATAACGTTACAAGTAACATTGAGTGTTTATTGGAAGCATTAATTACTTCAATGAAAACAAGGAGAGCCTTGAACTTGGGAGCAACATCAAGCAAGAAGCCAGAGTTGGCAGCAAACCAGTCAATGTCTCCTTCATTGCCAGTGTAAACAAAGATTGGACCTCCTCTCTGCCAGTGACTTGCATTAATGAGGTACTTTTGGTAGAACATTTTGTAGCTTTGTGGTGTAAAAGTGAAGTGGTCTAGAACCTGAGGAAAGTACTTGGTTTCAAATGGAGTCCTTGGCTTCATAGTAGTAGCAGTATTCCTGCCTTGTGACTGACCATGAAGAAAAGCAGATAATGTTGGTGCTGATTTTGTTACTGTTTCAAGTGTTGCAAAAATGATGAAGAGTGAAAATAGAAGATGAAGAGAGATTGAAGAAGACATTATTGCATGTGATGTGAGGTTAAAATTAGATTGAGAGACTTTATCTATTGACTTGTCTGCGGATGAACAAATATCTTTTTTTTTTTTTTTTCATTAGTATTTGAGTGTGACAGTAAACCAATGTAGCAAAAAGCCAAAAACATGAGTGATCATGTCTAGACTGAACTTTGTTTCTTACTAGTTGTTGGAAACTACACAAGCCTGCCCAGAATGGACATTTGGGTCTTGTATTATGGATTGGGTTTACCCAAGGTTCATAACCCAACATCCAATATCCAATTTGAAATTGGATAATGGATGATGATTATCAATTGTTAGAACAGTTGAAATCAATTGAAACTACCCTAGCAGTTTATGGCAGAAAATACGTTGTTTAAAATATAATAGGATGCTAATATAAAACTATATGAAGAACCTCTGTTTCTTCTTCTCCAGACAATATACAAACATAAAAATCAATTTCTCTAGACTTTTACATTGTAAACAGTGTTTGCTTTCCTTACTATGATTGCTCACTAGACCTATAACATTGTTTACTTAATCCTATTGCAATTGAAAGGTATGTACATTAACATCTCTCAATTTTATTTGATGTTATTGTTACATTGTTTTCTATTATGTAATTGTTTGGTTTATGCCTGAAAATCATCAATGGTATCAGAGGTAGGTTATAACAATGCTCGGTTTCATATTTTTTTCATGTTTTAGTTTCACTACATTTGCATTATGTGAAACTTAAATCTCGAAGAATGAGTTTTATAGGGCATTAAAGACTTGAAAACTGCATGAAAGTGACATTAGATACTGATTATTGAAGTTTTGTTTGACTTGAATTGGTTAGAAAATTAGAAAACTTCAAACACTAATATCTTAAATGAACCTATAACTTTTTCTTTGAATCTTAATGTTTCAATTCATCTTTTTTTCAATGTGATTGATACACCATTGGATAGGGCTCAAAAAGAGTTTTCCAACGGTATATCATATGACCAATTTCGATGAAAATTGAGTAAGAAAAACGAATTTTATTCAAAACCAAAAATATTGAAATCTGGAAAAAAAATTTGGAAGTTAAAGATGATGAACAGTAATTAGAGACACGTGTCAAGTTAGGATAGGCCCAAGCCAAGCGACGTGGCTGACTGAAAAAAAACCACGTAACGCTACACATGTCAGTATCTAAAGAGTTTGTGCATCATGCAATGTAGCCTAATAAAATTAAGCCACATGTTACATGATGTGGTAACTTCTGGAGTGACCACACGTCAACGTCTTGAACAGTTGAGATGGTGCCACGTGTAACGCAACGTGGCAGCATCTGGAGTGGCCAAGTCTTATGGACATGTGATTGCACTAGAGGCCATTGCATGGCGCACCGAAGCAAAGATGTGTCAGGGCGTATACGCTGCACATGTGGCCAACGTGCCGCAACCATTGGTGTGTAGCCGCGACGATTGCCGACACGTGTGGTCCACGCGCCGCCATCAATGACAGTTTCCGAGGACCAAAAAAAAATAAAAAAATAAAAAAATAATAAATAAATAAATAGATATTTATATATTTAAAGTAAAATTTATAGAATATCCGCTCCAGTGGGAACTAAATTATATGTCCTAATCTAATAAATTTTATTTATTTTAGTTTAGTTATAATAAATTGTTTAACATGATAAATTATTTTGTAAATGGTCTATCATATTAATCGTTATTATATTGATGTTGATGATGAAATCGAAACAATCATCGAGATAATAGAAAGTCTTGACATTATTAATATTTCTAATGATCCGACCAATATTATAGTCATTTCAAATGATGAGATGGACGTTGAAGTTATTGACATCTCGAACAATGAGCAAGATGTGGAGATAATTGAGATCTCCAATGACGAGGTGACCGATGTGATGGGGACTTCTGACAATAAGGTGATTGAGGTTATAGACATCTCATCGGACGAGGAGGACCCCGAAATGGATGATTTCTAGCGTTACGATGACATGGACTACTATCGTTTTTAGTATGATTATCTTATTTTTAAATGTTATATGTATTTAATTTCATGACATTTCTTTATTATTAATTCATTTATATTAGTTAATTTGAATGTAAATATTTAATTTTATTTAATGTAATTGTTTGTGTATTTGGTTGAATGATTATTATATTCATTTGAAAGTGAATGTCCTTTGCTTAATGCTTGGATAGGATTAGATTTTGCAAAAATACTTACTTATATACCATGTTTGAAATGCTTGGTAGTGTTGACGATGATTAAGCAACTTGACTATTTTTTCGACTCTACTCCTTGTATTCACATATTATATTTGTAGGCGTATATTTGCTGCAAAGGAAATGTGAAATAGTCTAGTATAGGTTAGAATGGATATCTTTTACTTGTCATTGAACAAGATAAATTTTAGAAATAACTTCAACTTTGTCGACGTCGATTTTTTGTCTCGGTCGACCGGATGATCCAACACCTAATACCTACAATCAAAGAGCACACCAAAGAGAGGAGAGAAGAAGAACAAGAGATAGATGCACATATATTTTTACGTGGTTCGGCAATGGTGCCTACATCCACGGGTCACTCCCAATATATTTTTTCAGAGTGACTGTAATACTAAAAATTTTCGCCTTTACAATGAATTTCCCCCTCTTATTTATAGAGAAAGGGAGATTACACTTGAGTAATGTATACGTAAAGAAATCAACTACTCTAACATAGCATTTATTGCATTGACTAATAATTCTGTCATAGTCATATTGCATTAATTGCTCATCGGGATCTGGAATAGCATGGAGCTCGTTGGTACGAGACCTGAGAGCTGAGAGTTGGAGGCTGAGCTATCTGAGAGCCGCGAGCTGGAGGCTGGCTAGTTGAGAGCTAAGAGCTGCGAGCTGGAGGCTGAGCTATCTAAGAGCTGCGAGCTGGAGGTTGAGCTAGCTGAGAGCTGCTAGCTATGAGCTGGAGATAGCTAGCTGCGAGTTGAGAGCTGGAGGCCGAACTAGCTGAGAGCTGAGACCTGTGAGCTGGAGGTAGCTAGCTGCGAGCTGCGAGCTGATAATTAGATGCTGAGTAGCTGAGAGCTGGGTCAGTTTATTTGATTGGTTTTTTGGGCTTTTACCAGCCTATTTTTGCAGTCCCAAAAACACCCATAACACAAGCCCCCCAACTCCTAGTACGATTTTTGGACTGGGAGCTTGAGCTCGCTGGTAAAAGTTGATGTGTCATCTTGCCTTGGTGTCTTTACAGATTTCGTCCCATCTTGTGGTGACTCTACTGAGGCTGCTGAGCTTGACATATTATCTTTTGAAGCCTTTCGTGACTGTGCTTTGTTCCCTTGGTTTTTCCTGCGAACAAAAACATCTAGGTGATCAATGTATTAATCAATGTATTGCTCAAGGGTAAAGACACCTTATAAGAGCTTAAAAGGTCACTTGACCATCATGGGCTGTGGTTCCAGATCATAACTCGATCCAGGAACTCAGCCAGCATAATATATAAAAACATTGCTGCGAGTTATGTAGGGGTCGGAGCCTCGTCTACCATAACAATTTGTCGAACTACATAGGGGGCTGTGACCTCAGCTAACAGCGCTGGCTATCTCCAGTGGATCGAAGCCTCAGCTAAGATAGCGAGCTGTCCAGTAGGTCGTAACCTTTCATATCATAGTGACGTGCTTTTACGAATTATCCAATAGGTCGGCCTCAGCTAACAGTATTATAGCTAGCTATCTCTAATGGATCGAAGCCTCAACTAAGATAGCGAGCTAGTGAGCTATCTAGAGGGCCGCGACCTCAGCTAATAAGTCGTGTAAGCGCTTTTTTATAGCATGATTTTAAGAAATCAATAAGGCAGTTGTAATATAAAGCATTGAAGAAAATTCATATATTCTATTGATTTCTTAAATTGAATTACAAATCAGGGACATGACCTGTTGGGAGCAACTACAATGTGAATGTAATGAGGGTTCATGTCTAGCTTGAGAGCTCATTGGGGCTGCTACTATGCACTACATATTCTCTTAGACGACCTTGTTTGATCAGGTCCTCGATAGTATCTTTCAGCTTCCAGCAATCTGAAGTGTTGTGTCCAACCTCATCATGATAGGCACAAAACTTGTTCTTGTTTCTAAACTTAGTATGAGTCTTTATGGGGTTGGGTTTCCCGAAGTCCTCTCTGCCCCTTTCTGTTGCAAAGATGTTGTCTTGCGTATCAGACAAGACGTTGTAGCTAACATGACGACCTCGATGCTGAGGTCGCTCACTTTTGAGCTTGTTCCTGGCCTTTTTAGCGACCTGATACCTTAAGCCCTCATTCTGACCTTCATTTTCGTCCCCACAATTATTTCTTTTCTTCAATTGGTTGGGACTGCCCGATTCATCCGTTTGGTCAAACTTTTTAGGACCGAAGGTTTCTTCCCATCTAATCTCCCTTGCAGCTCGTTTATAGAATTCACCTAGGTCCCTAACTAGAGATTTTTATATGCTCTCATAGAGTTTCCCATCCTTGCGAAGCCCAGTTGATATCGCAGTTAGGATGCTGTCATCTGAAGGATTTTCCACATTAGCGACCTCATGTCTGAACCTGGTAATGTAATTTTTTAAACACTCGCCCTGCCGCTGAAAGATTGTAGCGAGGTGGCAGGGTGGTGCGAGCTGTTTTTTCAAAGCCTGGTACTGGCTGATGAATCTTTGCTGACATTCCCCCCAGTTGTTTATGCTGCGAGCTGGGATACGCTTGAACCAAGCTCGAGAAACGTCACCCAAGGTGGCTGAAAAAATCCGGCATTTCACCAAGGGGTTGGACATCTGAAGATCCATTTGGATATTGAATGCGTCCAGATGATCGTAAGGGTCGTTGTCTCCATTATAAGATGGAATACTGGAGAGCTTGAATCTGGGAGGGAGAGGTTACGTCTCGACCTCCCTGGTGAAAGGGGTTATATCCTCATACTTCTCTTTCAGATCCTGGGGTCCAGGTTGCTCCTCCAGCTACTGAACCCTCTGAATGAGCTCTTCTATTGCTGAGTTCTGAGGGTTATAGCCTCCCTCGAGCTCGCGACCTTGAGAGCTGCGATCTGAGGTACCTTCCAGACGAGACCTTTGTAAGGTCCTAGCTCCACGAGCTCGGCGACCTTCAGTTCTCGAATGCAAGCTGGAGGAATGAACTGAGTCGGCAGGTCGTGGTTGATCTCCGAGCGGTCCATCAAGGGCTGGTGCTTGGGCATGTACCAGCGCCCTGATTGCCTTGGCGAGTTGCTGCACTGTATCTTCTAACATTTCTTGTCACTGGTGCCAACCCCCCAGCCATAGAGTCCAATGGTGCTGGCTGGTGAGAGGTCGTTGGAGGCATACCTACAACAACACTTGTCATGGGGGCGTGAGACATGCTTGATATGGGCACAGTAGCATTCTCCCTCAGTTGGAAACCATGCTCCTACTGATCTGCTTGCCTTTTAGGTGGATCAGCTGTTAGATCTGAACTTTTGGTTATTCTTCCTTTTGTCATGGTTGCTGAAAGTTCAAGATTGCAGTCTGGGCCCTCCTTTTAGCGCCAATTTATGTCGACATCGATTTTTGGTCTCGGTCGACCGGATGATACAACATCCAATACCTGCAATCAAAGAGCACACCAAAGATAGGAGAGAAGAAGAACAAGAGATAGATACACAGAGATTTTTACGTGGTTCGGCAATGATGCCTACATCCACGGGTCACTCTCAATATATTTTTTCAGAGTGACTGTAATACTAAAAATCTTCGCCTTTATAATGAATTTCCCCCTCCTATTTATAGAGAAAGAAGGATTACACTTGAGTGATGTATACGTAAAGAAATCAACTACTCTGACATAGCATTTATTGCATTGACTAATAACTCTGTCATAGTCATACTGCATTAATTGCTCATTAGGATCTGGAATAGCATGGAGCTCGCTGGTATGAGACCTGAGAGCTGAGAGCTGGAGGCTGAGCTAGCTCAGAGCCGCGAGCTGGAGGCTGAGCTAGTTGAGAGCTGAGAGCTGCTGAGCTGGAGGTTGAGCTAGCTGAGAGTTGAGACCTGCGAGCTGCTAGCTGTGAGCTAGAGGTAGCTAGCTACGAGTTGAGAGTTGAGAGCTGGAGGCTGAGCTAGTTGAGAGCTGAGACCTATGAGCTGAAGGTAGCTAGCTGCGAGTTGCGAGCTCGATCTGCGAGCTGATAGTTGGATGCTGAGTAGCTGAGAGTTAGGTCAGTTTATTTGATTGGTTCTTTGGGCTTTTACCAGCCCATTTTTGCAGTCCCAAAAACACCCATAACAAACTTCAAAGAATATCATAGCTAAGCTTAACAAGAGTGAGAAATTGAATGGTGACAACTATGACATATGTCACTGCAAAATTTAATACATCCTTGAAAAGCAGGATGTTCTTGAGACTCTTACAAACACCATGGTACCACCCCAGTCAAGTACAACTGCTCAAGATAAGAGAGACATAGAGGTCTATCAAACTTAGAAAAAGAAGAATAGCATTGCTCGGATCACGATCATGAGTAGCATGGATGATGACCTCATGTGCATGTATGAGAAATATAAGACGACCTAAGACATGTGGATGACCTTGAAAAATAAATATGGTGGTACTTTAACCACTAAGCTAAGAAAGCTTACCATCAAGTTTGACACCTACAAGAAGTGCCAAAATCTTACAATACGGCAGTGCCTTAGGAAAATGTCAAACATGATCCATGAGTTTAAATCTACTAGGTATAATCTTATTTGTGAATAGCAAGTACAAGCTATGATCTGGTCTCTTCCCTTTAGCTGGGAGAATATAAAGATCAGCTTGACTCACAATAACAACTTCAAGACTTTTGATGACATTTCGCATCATATTAAGTTGGAAGACAAGCGCTTGAAAGCAGCTAAGGCTTTTGATCAGCTTTACATGGTTGAAACTAGCAACTATAAAGACTCAGGCCTTAAGCGCAAGAGAGGAAAGAAGAACTTCAAGAAAGGGAAAGTAACCCTAACTTTAGGAAGAATAAAACCGGAAAATGTAAGAGGGGCAAGCATTCTGGGGGTAAAAAGCACAAAACCAATATGACTTGTTTCAATTGTAGAAAATTAGGTCATTTTACGATGCCTAAATGGGCCAGTACCAGTCTTATGAATTTTGAACAGGAGCGAGGGCCCAGAAGGCCCAAATTGGAACTGGTGGTTGCTGACCCAGCTCGTGAGATCGTTTATGGCGCAAGCCCGTAACAGTTCCCAGATCTCCCACACATGCTTCTTGACCGCGTCGTCAGCTCGCCGAGCTTGCGAGGCCGTCCAGGTCGCGAGCTCGCAGAAACCTCTAGACCGCCTAACCCCTTATCCTGGCCACATCGACGCCCCTCCAGTGTGTGTCGCCTGGCTGACCAGAGAACCTACTCAGGAGATGTCATGTGTAGCAAGTCGACAAAGTCACCAACTCCCATGATTTCCCGCCAGAGACTGTTTACACCATTACCAAGACACATTTAATGCGACGGCCCTGCATTTAATGAAGAGAGGACCTCTCCAAGAGCATTAAATGCAAACGTGTGCATGCAAGAAGGAATGATGGTTTCGCATTTAAGACAGCATAGCTGTGTCAGGATTAGTTGAAATAACCATCACCTGTACTTTATTTTTGATATATTTTTATTGATTTCTTTGTATCTCCCCTCTCCATATATAAACAGGGGAGACCTTTACTGTAAAAGAACGACAAGCTGGAAATACTAGAGAACTGTCACTCTGCTGGATTTTGACCTGAGAGTGGCCGTGGATGTAGGCGCAGTCGCCGAACCACGTAAAAATCCTTGTGTGTTGCATCCTTCTTCCTCCTATCTTCATTGTTTATCTGATTTAATTTACTCAACCGCCACGACCAACATTCTCTCTCCTTAATTAAGCTCCACCAACCTTAAAACTTCATTTAAACTTCATTTATCACATACCCAACACCGTAACTGTTCCTTAATTGCCTTGTTCGCCGTCTGGGCCCCAGAATCTCTGGGTTGACCATTTCCGAACATCAACATCTTTTGGTGCTAGAAGGAGGGCCCAACAGCGACCTGGTAATCTCTCGTCAGTTCATTATTCTATATTTGCTCACGTTTGTTTATTTTGGCCACAATCAAGGCCACGAGGAATGTCGGAGTGTCAGATGAACAACCTGAAGTCCGAGAAGACCAGCAGAGCGCCTCACCTTCCAGAGGCGAGGTCGCTCAAGAATGGCAGCAGCGCCAGCGAGCTCTGGAAGATACAGTAAGGGAGTTAACAGCGACGGTCAGGGCGTTGGTAGAAGTCCAAGCCCATGATATGCAAAAGCAGGTGGAGGCCGCACCGCCAGGAAGAGCTCGCCGTCAACCTTCAGAAGAGATCCCAACCCCAGAGGGAATAGTTGCCAGGGATAGGTCGCTGACAGAAGGATCAGCTCGCTTCTCAAATCTGAACCTAAGGAGAGTCAGGAGACGAAACCAGGAGCGAGAAATCTCACCTCGCCCCAATGATAATGGGGTAAGGGTGAACTACGAGGGCGAGCGACACGTGGAAGGAAGTCGAAGGCAGGAGCGAGCTCGTGAGCTCCCCGCAGGTCATGAGCCCGAGCCGCAAGGGACTTCCAGGCGCGCAGGAGCCCTCAGAGAGGAAAACAGATCGCGGGACCGTCCCTTGGGGGAGCAGGAGAGCACAAGTGAATGGAACCCCAGTAGGCGATCTCTAACTCAGGACCCGATGGTAGAGGAATTATTGCAGAGGGTCCGACAGTTGGAGGCACGACCTGGAGGCCAGAACAGGGAAGAGCGAGAGGATCGCAGGGTACCATTCACCCGTGAGATCGAAACAGTACCCCTGCCAGCGAAGTTTAAGCTCCCCAATATCCCTTCGTACAACGGCAGGACTGACCCATACGACCATCTGGACGCCTTCAATGTACAGATGGATCTCCAGACGAACGACCCATTGGTGAAATGTCGGGTGTTCCTAGCTACTTTAGGGGATGCCCCGCGAGCTTGGTTCAAAGGCCTTCCAACCCGTAGCGTAAGGAGCTAGAGTGAATGTCAGAAGAAGTTTCTAGATCAGTACAAGGCCTTGAGGAAGCAGCTTGTGCCCACCTGCCACCTCGCAACCATCTTCCAGAGGCAAAACGAGTCCTTGAAGGATTACATCACTCGATTCAGAGAGGAGGTGAGTAATGTGGAAACCCCCTCAGACGAGAGTATTCTGACAGCCATTTCGACAGGGCTCAGAAAAGACGGGAAATTATATGAAAGCATCTACAAGTCCCCGGTGAAGGATCTGGGAGAGTTTTATGAAAGGGCTGTCAAAGAGATCAGATAGGAGGAAGCCTTTGGGGCCAAGAAGCCTAGTAGTCACCGGGGTGAAGCTAGCAGTTCCCACCGTGAGAAGAGGAAGAGCCACGATGGGGACAAGCCAGGAGAGCAAAGGCATCAATCCGCCCATGTGGTGGCAAAACGAGTTAAACCTGGGCCAAGGAGGGAGCGACCTCGGCATCAGGGTCGATATGAAAGCTACAGCATGCTATCAGACAGGCAGGACAGAATCTTCGCCACAGAAAGGAACAGGGAGAATTTCGGGAAGCCACCCCCGATAGGAATGCCCAACCGTTATCGGGACCCGAAGAAGTACTGTGCCTACCACAACGGAACGGGCACAATACGTCAGACTGTTGGCGATTAAAAGATGCCATCGAATAGTTGATAAGGCGAGGCCGCCTAGGAGAGTATGTTGTGCAGCCCGCGGGGAGACGACCTCAATATCAACGACCTCGGGACCAAGACCAGCAGCCCGAGCAACAGCAGCCTCAGCGAGCTCCGAAACCCGAGCGCGAGCCCGCGGTAAGGACGATTTTTTCTATTCATGGTGGGCCTCATATGGCAGATACTTCAAACAGGTCGCATCGGAAATACATCAGGGAGGCCAACCATACCTTGCTGGCAGAATACGGAGGGGCTGAGGGACCTACCAAAAAGGCCAAAATGTCCTTAGATAGCATTGTGTTCACAGAAGAGGACGCGAAAGGAGTACGCTGGCCCCACAATGATGCAATTGTAATCCGGGCCCAGATCAGTAATGTCGAAGTACGGAGAATAATGATCGACACTGGCAGCTCGGTCAATGTCATGTACAAGGACTGCTATGATCAGATGGGATTGGAAGCTGAGCAGTTGATGCCTTCCCCGGAACCCCTCTATGGTTTCACAGGAGATGCAGTGATACTGGTGGGCCAGATCACACTACCTCTCACCCTTGGAGAGCCGGGCCGACAAGCTACAACCCTTACTGATTTCCTGATTATCAGCAGCCCGTCGGCATACAATGTGGTCCTGGGGCGACCTTCCATGAACGAGCTGGATATGGTCACCTCCACCAGGACCCTGACAGTTAAATTCCCCACTCCCAACAGGATAGGCTGTGTCAAGGGGGAACAGCGTCTGGCCAGGCGATGCTATGAAGACGCAGTGAAGATGGGGGTCCGAGGAAGAAAGGTGAATGTGGTCTCAGGTGGCCAACCTCAAGCGGTCTCTGAAGCAGGGGTGAGCACCGACCTCGATCCTCGCGAGGTGGACCCAGATAGGGCCGCGGGACCTGTTGAAGAGCTAGAAGACGTGCAGGTCAGCGAGGTAGACCCGGAGAGGTGTGTGAAAATGGGTAGAGACCTGCTACCAGAAGTGAAGACTGAGCTCACAGAATTTCTGAAAAGGAACCTCGATGTCTTCGCCTGGAGTCACGAAGACATGGTGGGGATAGATCCTGGCGTTATGTGCCACAGACTGAATATAGATCCCCAGCACAGGCCAGTCCGTCAGAAGAGGAGGCCAATGACCCCAAAACGCTATATAGCTTTGAGGGAGGAGGTCGAGAAGCTGCTGGCTAACAGGTTCATCAGGGAGGCGCGTTATCCTGTTTGGGTCGCAAATCCAGTCCTCGTGAAGAAGAAGAACGGGAAGTGGAGGACGTGCATTGACTTTATCGACCTAAACAAGGCTTGCCCAAAGGACAGCTTCCCATTACCCAGAATCGATCAGTTGGTAGATGCGACGGCAGGGCACCAACTCTTGAGTTTCATGGATGCCTACTCAGGATACAACCAAATCCCCATGAATACGGAGGACGAGGAACACACCTCTTTTGTTACTGATAGGGGGCTGTACTGTTACAGGGTGATGCACTTCGGACTAAAGAACGCAAGAGCGACCTACCAGCGGCTAGTCAACGCCATTTTCCGAGAACAGATTGGGAAAACCATGAAGGTATATGTAGATGACATGCTGGTGAAGTCCCAGAGAGCAGCAGATCACATTCGCGACCTGGATGAGACGTTCAGGGTCCTCAGAAATTATCAGATGAAATTAAACCCCTTGAAGTGTGCCTTTGGGGTAACATCTGGTAAGTTCCTTGGGTTTATGGTGAATAGCAGGGGAATAGAAGCCAATCCGAAAAAAATTAGGGCGCTTGTGGAGATGAGGTCTCCCTCCAGGATTAAGGACGTGCAAAGCCTTAACGGCTAGGTTGTGGCTCTCAGCCGGTTCATCTCGAAGGCTACTGACAAGTGCATGCCTTTCTTCGAAGCCATAAAGAAGGCCAAGAACTTCGAATGGACTAAGCATTGTGAGGAGGCGTTCCAGAAGTTGAAGGAATATATGGGCCAGGCTCCCTTTCTTTCCAAGCCGAAGGATGGAGAGAAGCTATCCTTATACTTATGTGTGTCGGAACATGCCCTGAGCGCAGCCTTAGTGAGAGAAGAAGAGAAGATGCAGCTGCCTGTATACTACATCAGTAAAAGGCTGGTTGATGCGGAGACCCGATATTCACAAATGGAGAAGCTCGCATACTGCCTGGTGACCGCCTCGAGAAAGCTGCGTCCTTACTTCCAAGCTCATCAGATAGAGGTCCTCACACAGTACCCTCTCAGGCAAGTCCTCTAGAAAGCAGATACTTCAGGAAGGCTCCTCAAGTGGGCCATCGAACTCGCTCAATTCGACATAGAGTACAGGCCCAGGACAGCAGTCAAGGCCCAAACACTTGCAGACTTTATTGTTGAATTTACAGGGCCAGCACCAGAGCAGGAGGAGCTAGCAGGTGGTCAGACTTGGGAACTTTACGTGGATGGATCCTCTAACGAGCATGGCTAGGGGGCCGGAGTAATGTTAATCAGCCCCGAAGGTCACAAGATCCTAAGTGCCCTGAGATTCGGATTCCGGGTGACCAATAATGAGGCCGAGTATGAGGCTTTGCTTGCCGGACTCCGCCTGGCAAAGGAAGTGTGAGCTGAGCAGGTAAAGGTTTTCAGTGACTCCCAACTTGTTGTTTGTCATGTCAGGAGAGAGTACCAGACTAAGGGTCAGAAGATGTCAGAGTACCTCAAAAAGACTAGGGAGTTGCTGGGGGCTTTCAAGGGGTTTGAAGTGAATCAGATCCCCAGGGCTCAGAACTCTAATGCAGATGCCCTGGCCCGCTTAGCGACCTCCCAGGATGCTGATCTCCTGGAATCTATCCCTGTGGAATTCCTGCTGACCCCAAGCATCGAGGACAAAGAGGTAATGATGTTCATGCAGGTCCGACCTAGCTCCTGGATGAACTCGTTACTAGGCTACCTGCAGGAAGGGAAGCTGTCGGAGGACAAGTTGGAAGCTCGTCGTTTACGAGCTAGAGCAGCCCGATACTGCATTTATGATGACAAGCTATACAAGAAGGGATTCTCAACCCCGTTGCTGCGGTGTATAGATGATGAGGACTGTGAGGTAATACTGAACGACATCCATGCAGGTCACTGTGGCAACCATGCAGGAGCCTTGTCCTTAGCCCAGAAAGCCCTCAGACAGGGGTTCTACTGGCCAACTATGAAGCAGGACGCCATAGACCTGGTGAAGAAATGTGATAAGTGCCAGAGATTTTTCAAAGTCCCGCGAGCTCCGCCAGTCTACCTCCAGCAGATGGTGAGTCCATGGCCTTTCGCGATCTAGGGAATGGATCTCATCGGACCTTTACCCACAGCTCGAGGAAATTGTAAGCATGTTGTGGTTGCAGTGGATTACTTCACCAAATGGGCTGAAGTTAAAGAGCTAGCAGAAATTTCACCACGAAGATAGAAAAGTTTGTGTGGGACAACATCATCTGCAGGTTCGGAGTCCCTCAGCAGCTCGTGACAGACAATAGGACTCAATTCACCAGCGAGCAATTCATAAACTTCTGCAACGAGCTCGGAATCGTGAAAAGCTTCTCAGCTGTTGACCACCCTCAGGCCAACGGTCAGGTCGAGGCTGTGAACAAAATCATCAAGCAGACTCTGAAGGTCAAGTTAGAAGCAAGGAAGGAGGCTTGGGTGGACGAGTTGCAGAAAGTCCTTTGGGCATATAGGACCACAACTCGAAGCTCAATAGGTGAAACCCCGTTTTCCATGGTCTACGGAACAGAGACCATGATCCCAGCAGAATTTGAAGTCACCAGCCAGCGAAGGGCCTCTTTCCGACCTGAGGACAATAGCCAGCTGCTCGCTGCCAGTCTAGACTTAGCCGAGGAAGCAAGGGAAGCAACTCGCATGAGGATAGCAGTATACCAACAAAGAGCCGCCCGGTATTATAACAAGAAAGTGCGAGCTCGAAGCTACAAGGCCGGAGATCTCGTTCTCAGATTAGTCCTTCCCGGAGCTCGCAAGGCAAGTGATGAAGCACTCGGACCCAATTGGGAGGGATCGTACCTCGTCAAGCAGAGTCTGAACAATGGAGCCTATCACTTAGCCAACATGGATGGATCAGAGCTACCCCGAGCATGGAATGCTGAGCACCTGCGGCCCTATTATACATGACTGTCAGTTTGCTTTAACTTTGTACATGATCTGTTTTAGCTATTGTCTGTAAAAGTGTTTTCACTTGTTTTCTGTTGTATGTGTCACACTTGATGCAGAAAGCATACTGGCTGAACCAGCTAATGTACATGATTAAAGAACAAAGCTAATGAAACTTCTCTTTTTTCTCAAGAAAATGAGCTGCCATCTATTATCATACATGTATTTCTGTGGAGATATCTACCGCTTATGACCAGAACACGGGCATAAGAAAATTCGTGCCAGCAAGTGTAAAACTCATTTTCCAGTTCGCAGCCGCTATTTCCTGCGACCTACGAATTCCTCGCGAGACTTTGCCCCGCGACCTCGCGAGAGGGGGTAAGGCTACGCCTCTTAAATATAAAGCTGCCCGCGACCTCGCGGGAGGGGGTAAGGCTACGCCTCTTAAATATAAAGCTGCCCGCGACCTCGCGAGACTTTGCCCCGCGACCTCGCGGGAGGGGGTAAGGCCACGCCTCTCAAATATAAGGGTGCCCGCGAACTCGCGTAAAGAGCCACCCACAGCGAGGGCTCACCCTTGTACGGAAAATACTGCCACGGGCTGGACTCTCAAAGTTTGGGAAAATGCCACTCTTGAACACACTCGACGCCAGTGCAGCTTATAGGTTCATAAAGGTTTTGAGCACCCCGCTGACTGTAAGTCCACACCTACTCTTTAAGGGTTGCCCAACTACGTTACTTACATGATCAGGTGTTTTGCTCGATTGAGCCATCTGTCAATTCAAACTCTTGCAAACTAACATATTGTTATTATCATAACTGACGGCAGTTAGCGAGCTCGTAAGGTGACACGATTCTCACGATTGTGATTTACTTAGCGAGTTTTAGCATACTTATTATGATGTGCCTATCATTAAAACCTGCTAATTGTTCATGATATAAGCGAACCGTACACATCTACACGTTCCTTACTTGGACAAAATATTGAAATTTGCAAAGAATTTAATACTATAGTTTCGAGCTATGAGCTCGCTGTTCAAATTTTAGCAAAACAATAATGATGATAACAGCAAGGAACAAAACAAGTAAATGAAGCTAGAGTGCCCTAGGCATCAACTGGTGCATCTGATGGAGCTGGAGGATCAACGGGGGCTTCTGCTGGGGGCTCCGACGCGAAGATCTGATCAGGGGTTGGGAGATCAGGAGAGGCTTCTACTGGGAGCTCGGGCGCTGGAAGATCGCCAGAAGCTGAAGGTCCCTCGAGGATTTTTTCTACATGAGGGACTTGGACAGCAGATGGATCAACTGGAGGAGCAGAAGCTGTCTCAACCTGTTGCGCACCCTGAGCACTTACAGCATGTTCCACGAACTCCTGGATAGTTTCAACATCGACTGGCCCAAAGAAAAAGTAATCCAAGTCCAGGTAACGCTCCCACATACTAAACAAGAAAGCCCTCTCGATCTCTTCGCCAAGCCTGTCCCGCTCCTGAGCTAGCTTGGTCTCAAAGCCCGCCTCAGTCTAAACCAGCTTCTCCTCGACCCCAACAAGCTTCTCTTTGGTTAAGGCTAAGTCCTGCTGCTGCTGTTTTATTTTACTCTCAGCAACCTTTACCTTTTTCTGTGCAGCACTTAGCTCACCCTTCACCTGCTTCAGCTCGCTGTGGGCTTTGCTGATTTCAGAGGTAGCAGCTTCCCTGCGAGCAGTTTCTTGTGACAGGGCTGTGTCAGCATCTTGAAGCTTGGCCTTAAGCTCCGCGTTATCCTTCTGGAGGAGGCTGACTTCTTCCTGCATTACTTTCTTCTCCTCCTCGAACTGCACCTTGGACACCCTAAAGGCCTCCTTCTCGCCAAGCTGATCGTCTACCTCCCTCATCAGCTTCACGGTTGCCATACCCAACTGAAAAAGTAAAGAGTTGTTAAAATCTTAGTCAAGAAAAATCAAAGTACAGGGGGGTTGAACCTTACCAACGCCGCATGACGAGCTGCAAAAGCTACAAGGTTCTGACCTGAGAGCTCAGGTTTCTGCAGCTCCGGATCGCGCTTCCCCATTACTCCGGGCACGAGCTCCACGAAGCTGTTGAGATACTCCATCTCCTTTGCTGCGTCAGGATGCAGCTCGGAGTCTCCCTACGACTCCCCTGCAGGCCCCGCAGGTCGCGCAGGTGCCTCAAGACCTGGCTCCCTGCCAATAGTAACTGCCCCGGGCTTGCGGACTTCAATGACACCCTTCTTCTTCGGAGCTGGAGGCTCGGCTATAGCTTTCCCCTTCTTCTTCCTAACAAGGGCCTCGTGCTCCTGATCTACAGGTGAATCCCCCCCAACCGAGACCTCAGCCCTCTTCGCTGAGGAAGGACTTTGACCTCCGGATGGGGCAGCCCGCTTCTGAGGAGTCGCGGCTGACCTGGCCTGAGGAGAAGCAGCTATAGCGGGCTGAGATGTCGCCCTCTGTGAGCGATCTGAGGAGGTGTCATCCACTTCCACGACCACGGGCGCCTTTGGCAGGAGGAACCGACCTGAGGGGGGAACGGACATCGCGAGCCTTCGCATATTGTCAGAAGGTGTAGTACTAGACGTGCTCAGGCTCGAGGACCTTTGTGGCAGAGGCTGCGGATCTGACTCAGACTGTTCAGGAGGAGCAAAGACTGAGCGAACCTCGCAACTTTGTCCTCGTATCCCCAAGTGCTGGATTATGTTCAAAAGGGGACCTGTGGCAGATGGCGCGAGACCCCGTTCTACCAGCTCGCTGTTTGAAGGAAGATAATCGTCGTTTGGCCTCTTGGCCGCCGCGTAAGCGTCCAGAATAGCGAGCTCGTCCTCTCTGAGTTTGTACCTAGGAGCAGCGACGCCTACAAAGTAAAAAAAAAAAAAAAAAAAGGCTATTATCCTAGTGGCTGTATCACTGTTTCTGTGAACCGCAGGTTTCTAAGTACCGGGCTCCAGCACGAAGCTTCTATTGTGCAGACCCCCAAGCGAAGTGCATGTGATCAGGACCCAGTTAGACTTATACTCCCCCACATTGGACCTGATGCAGTCTTTAGGCAGATATGCCCTATATGGCGAGGCTTGACGAGGCGTGACGTAGTAAAGCCCTTCGTTTCCGGAGATCCCCTTGAAGCTGAAAACGCTGCGGAGGATGCGAGGTGTAGGGGGCTCGAGCCCGTGCTTGATGAACGCCGCTGCTAAAGTGGTTAGATAAGCGTATGCGTTCGGGGTTAATTGGAATAGGGCGAGCTTCAGGTCGTTCAGAAGGTTCTTAAGGTAGTCGGGGATGGGGAACCTAAACCCGAGCTCCAGATGCTCATGGCTGATCGCCACGAAGCCCGAGGGAGGATAGGCAGCTCGATCGCTGGCCTTGGGGACGTTGGCTCGACACCCCAAGGGGAAATTGAATTCTCGAGCCCAAGCCTCCAGCATTGAGAGGGTAACGTTCGAAGGTGTATGAGAGAAAGGATGTCGGTCCACCCTTTCAACGACCTCCTCCCTTTCTGCGACCTCCTCAGTAGACCCGCCAGCTCGTGAGGTCGTAGCCTCAGCTTCGCTAGTCCGGCGTCCTGCCTGCCTTCCAGAAGCAGAACCCCTGCCTCGACCAGTACGTGAGCGACCTGACATCTACAGCACAGAAGGAACGACATCAGAACGCTTACAGCATGCTGAGCCTAGCAAGCTACAGAAAAGAGTTCCTAGAGCTATTGTCCTATGTGTCAGGTCGCACACTTGGCCATCAAAGGCAACGGAGGCCCAAGAGCGTGGGTCCGTCAGGTACTATGTCTCCCTAAATGTTTATGTTGCTAACCTATATCTACAGGTACCCTACCATGCAGTATAGGGACATTCTCATCAAAAATCCTAAGCAACAGCAACACATAACAAAGATATGGAACACTTAGGCTGACAGCCAGGTCGCCCCTAGTGAACACAAGTACTCAAACAACAAGCACGACAAATTTCTAAAGGCAAGACAGGCACACAGAGACTCACAGACAGATACGATACAAACCAGAAACAGATATTCAAATGACATGAAAAAGCAAAGCGAGGAAAGGACTACCTTGTTCGAGCTGAAAATGGCTTGCTGAAAATGGCAGTTGATTCCTGAAGCAGCGGAGTCTGGAGAAGAAAATTGGCGAAAAGAGGGGTACTGGTGTCGTATCAGAAAAGCAAAAAATGGAATCGGAAAAGACCTCTGAATTATATAGGCCAGGACGTCCACCCCCAGCCATCCGATCCAACATAAAGGCATAACCGTCAAAGATCCAACGGCCCAGCACCAATCTTGGTAGTGTGCCGTCTTGCATGTCAGTTACAAGACGTGCGCATTAAATGCGTACAGTCCCGAGACACGTTTGTGGTCCAACGCCCGTATGGACGCCACGTGTCAGCAGTTACAGTACAGAAGTCAGAACGACGCCGGAAAGCTCGCAAATGGGCGCCAGTCATGTGTTTGAATCAGCTCCTAGTCCGCAGAACGCACAGAGAGCTGGGGGGCTTGATGTTATGCTTATTTTCTCACTCTGCCTAAATGAGCCAGTACCAGCCTTATGAATTTTGAACAGGAGCGAGGGCCCAGAAGGCCCAAGATTGGAACTGGTGGTTATTGACCCAACTCGTGAGGCCGTTCATGGCGCAAGCCCGCAACAGCTCCCAGATCTCCCACACATGCTTCTTGACCGCGTCGTCAGCTCACCGAGCTCGCGAGGCCGTCCAGGTCGCGAGCTCGCAGAAACCTCTAGACAACCTAACCCCTTATCCTGGCCACGTCGACGCCCCTCCAGTGTGTGTCGCCTAGCTGACCAGAGAACCTACTCAGGAGATGTCATGTGTAGCAAGTCGACAAAGTCACCAACTCCCATGATTTCCCTCCAGAGACTGTTTACACCATTACCAAGACACATTTAATGCGACGGCCCTGCATTTAATGAAGAGAGGACCTCTCCAGGAGCATTAAATGCAGACGTGTGCATGCAAGAAGGAATGATGGTTTCGCATTTAAGACAGCATAGTTGTGTCAGGATTAGTTGAAATAACCATCACCTGTACTTTATTTTTGATATATTTTTATTGATTTCTTTGTATCTCCCCTCCTCTATGTATAAACAGGGGAGACCTTTACTGTAAAAGAACGACAAGCTGGAAATACTAGAGAACTGTCACTCTGCCAGATTTTGACTTGAAAGTGGCCGTGGATGTAGGCGCAGTCGTCAAACCACGTAAAAATCCTTGTGTGTTGCATCCTTCTTCCTCCTATCTTCATTGTTTATCTGATTTAGTTTACTCAACCGCCACGACCAACATTCCCTCGCCTTAATTAAGCTCCACCAACCTTAAAACTTTATTTAAACCTCATTTATCACATACCCAACACCGTAACTGTTCCTTAATTACCTTATTCGCCGTTTGGGCCCCAGAATCTCTGGGTTGACCGTTTATGAACGCCAACAACTAGTGAATGCACTGAGCCTAAACAGAAAAAGGTATATTATTTCTCCAATTTGCCTAATTATGTTTATGTTTCTAGCTCAATATTACCTACTAAATCTCATCCTTTATGGACTGTAAACTTAGAAGCAACAAACCATGTAACTAAAGACAAGATAGCATTTATGAAGTATCATCGAATTAGTCATGGAACAAGATGGATCTATGTGAGGAATAATTCACATATGGAAGTCAAGGGAATAGGCACATGCAAGCTTGCATTGTATAGTGACTAGACACTTTATCTTCATGATGTAATTTTTGCTTTAGATATTCGATGAAATCTGGTTTCTATTTAAGTACTTTTAAAGTTAGGATATGCTTTGGATTTTTATGATGATTGTATGGATATTATGTTGAATTCTATTTGAATAGGTACTATTTATATGTTAAATAGTTTTATTGTACTAAATACCGAGACAAACAGTTTTAATTATAATGATAGTTGTTTTTTTCTAATTGTTTCTTCTGATGTTGATACAAACATTTGGCATGCTAGACTAGGTCATATAGGTCATGATAAAATGAATAGATTGGCTAAAGAAGGATTATTAGGCCCACTTAACAAAGTAGATTTATCTATTTATAAAAGTTATCTAATTGAAAAAACAACTAGAAAACTGTTTAAAAAAGGAACTAGAGCTGATCATCCATTACAATTAAATCATTTTGACATCTATGGTCTAATCAATGTTAGAGCAAGGTATGGAGCCTCATATTTTATTACATTCATTTATGATTTCACACGTTTCGGTCATGTCTATTTGATTTCTCACAAATATGAAACATTAGACTACCTTAAATTGTATATAAATTTGGTGGAAAATCAATTGGATAGAAAAATTAAGATTTTGAGAACTGATCGTGGACGTGAATACTTCTATAAACAATTCGAGGAATTGTGTAATGAAAAAGGCATAGATAGACAACTAACAATTCTTGAAACTCTGCAATAAAATTGTGTTGCAGAGAGAAGGAATAGAACCTTATTAGAAATGGTTAGGTCTATGATGATGCAAGCAAATCTCTCAATCCTATTGAGGAGTTGCATTATTGACAGCCACAAACATACTTAACCGAGTTTCCATAAAATCAATCACTTCAACACCTTATGAGTTATGGATACGTTAAAAGCCTAACTCATTTGCAACCCTGGGGATGTGTAAATTATGTGCATGATTTATTTAATAAATATGGAAAATTTGGTGTAAAGGGTAAAATATGTATCTTTATTAGATACTTTGAGTACTTCAAAGGATATGTACTCATTGAAGAACATATAGATGAAGAAGTGACTGAATTAAAATCACAAGATGTTAATTTTTTAAAGAATAAATTTCCTAGCAGATGTGAGGATGATAAAGATGTTCGATTTTATGAACTAGATGATCAAGAAAATAGTTTACATCAGAATGCTTCTACAGAGGTAGTTAAAAATTTAATGGGACCTTTGGTCCTTAATGAGAGCAATATGATGGACTCGCTAACTCGTAGAAGCAATCGTAAGATGATTCCACGTCATCGATTTAAGATTAAAGGGAGAGCATTTATGATTGCTTCACATGATAACGATGAGCCAAGAAATGTGAAAGAGGCTCTGCTAAAGAGTTATGGATGAAAGTCATGCAAGAAGAAATAGAGTTAATTAAAAACAACCACGTTTGGGACTTGGTTGATTTTAACACCTAATTGAAGAGTCATATGAATCAAACGAAAGGTGAATGGCACAGTAGAAAGATATAAAATATGATTGGTTGCTAAATGTTATATTCAATAAGAGAGTATAGATTATGAGGAAACTTTCTCACATATTGTGAGATTTGCTTCTATACGTCTTATCCTGGCAATTGTTGCACATATGAATTTAGAATTGCATTAAATGAATGTAAAGATGGCACTTCTCAATGAAGAATTGGAAGAAAAGATTTACATAGAACAGCCTGAGAATTTCATTATTAAAGGCCAAGAGCGCAAAGTATGCAAACTCAAACGATCCATATATGAATTAAAGCAATCTTCTAAACAATGGTACCTTCGTTTTCATCTAACTATTATGTCTCATGATTTTACAGTGATAGAAGAGGACCATTGTGTGTACATCAAATGATGTGATGATAAATTTGTAATATTATCCTTGTATGTAGACGACATTTTATTAACTGAGAACGACAAAGAGTTTGTGACAACTATAAAGAAGTGATTGTCCTCAAATTTTGAAATGAAAGATATGGGTGAGACTGTCTATATATTAGGAGTCAAAATCACAAAAGACAGTTCAAAAAAATTACTTGCTCTATCACAAAAGGTTTATATAAGGAAGATTCTTAAACGTTTGAACATAACTAATTGCAAGCCAATAGTACTCTCATATCAAAGGGACAAACTTTTAGTCTTAATATATGTCCTAAGACTCCACAAGAATATGAAAAGATGTAGAAATTTCCTTATTCCGGTGTTATTGAGAGTCTCATGTATGCTATGATGTATACAAAACTAAATATCTGTTATGTTGTTAGACTCGCAAGCAGATACCTTTCAAATCCTGGACAGAAATATTGGATTATTGTTAACAGAATCTTTATATATATTAAAGGTACTACAAATTACTCCCTTTATTATCAGGGAATTGATCTTCATTTAGTCAGTTACACGGATGCCGATTAGAAAGGTGATTTAGATAAACGTAAATCTACCTTGGGTTATACATTTTTGCTCAGTCACGATGTCATCTCATGGTATAGTAAAAAGTAAACGTGCATAGCCCTATCAATAATGGAAGCCGAATTTGTGGTATGTTCGATGGCAATACCAAAAACAGTTTGGCTTAAGAGATTTTGAGAAGATCTTAAGATCGTTATCAGTGCACAAAAAAAAAAAAAAAAGACAGTGACTGTCTATTGTGATAGTCAAGCTACAATTACACATACAAAAGATTCCAAATATCACAGTAAATCCAAACATATATAGACAAAGTATAATTTTGTAAGAGATATCATAATGAAGAAGGAAGTAAAAGTTCAATATATTTCTACGCACATAATTATTGCAAATCCATTGATTAAAACAATGACTAGAGATGTGTATAAATCACATGCTAAGTCTTTAGGATTACGTAGATTGTAATATTGTTTGTATATATTAAATTATTTGAACTGATTTGTTCTTCTACTTATAAATATAAATATCAGTTCAATTTCAATCTTCATTTTTGGACTAGCATACATATATCATATGAGAACTAGTCAAACACATGTCGTCAGTTAGAGACTAGCATTATTGCACATGTTGTTGCTTTGGTTGTTTGGGAAAAACAAGCTAAGATGAAACACATATATCATTGAAAATTATAAGTGATATAATTTTCTGGGAGCTCACATATATGATTTTGTTGCCTTGACTTGGTCAAGATGAGGTTTTCTCTATATAAATCGATTCTTAAAGACCATTGGCTTTGTCCTGAAGTCACAAGATAATGTTAGTGCCTTTAGCATCTTTCTATGGTCATGAAAATCCGACCTATATGGTATGTCTATGGTGGTAGTTGTCTTTGTGGACCAAAAGACGAAAGTCGAATGGGAAGATTCGATATTTCTTTCATCAAATAATGTATTCATCGATCGACCAAATTGTGATATTGTGATTGTAATTATGAATACATAGAATCATCAAATTCGAATGTAGCTTCTTTATCAACTAAAAGAGGGATTAAATATACTTGTGCTAATGAAATTTTGAAATTGAATTTAGGATGTATGTGAACGATATGTGATATTTCATCATTGAAATATCAAAGTACAAGCTCCAAAATTAACAATTGTTTACGGGTCACATAGTATATTTGCTTGTATGAAAATTTGAGAATAAATTTGTGTTTGAATGTCGGCATCCATTTTATAAACATTGTCCCATTTTGTGCAAATGGAAGATGTTGGAAATTACAAAAGCCCACCCAGAATGGATAATTGGGCATTAGGTTATGGGTTAGGTTTACCCAAGATCCATAACCCAACATCCAATATCCAATTTGAAATTAGATAATGGCTGATGATTATCAATTGCCAAAGCAATTGACATCGATTGAAATTGCTCTGACAATTTATGACAAAAAACGTGTTGTTTAAAACATAATAAGATGCTGATATAAAAATATATGAAGAACTTCTACTTCTTCTTCTTCTCCGAACAATATACAAACACAAAAATCACTTTCTTTAGGCTTTTACATTATGAACAGTGTTTGTTTTCCTTACTATGATTACCTGTAGCATTGTTTATTTGATCCTATTGCAATTAAAAGTTATGTATGTTAACATCTCTCAATTTTATTTGATGTTATTGTTACATTGTTTTTTATTATGTAGTTGTTTGATTTATGCCTGAAAATCATCACTAGTAATAATTATTCTACTAATAATAATCTGCCTTTTTTTTTGTGAGATTAATCTATCTATTTTGCTTTTTAAGTGAATTATAAAAAACATACTTGTTATGAGATTTGGCTTATGGCATGGTGGTAGGCACAACCACCCACTCAGTTGGCCCTAGTGGTAGTGGATTCAATCTCGCCTCTCCTTTAAAGTCCCACTAATTATATGGGCATTTTCCCACCTATTGTGTATTGCTCTCTCCCATTTTTTGAGAGATGATATTCTAGTTGTGCTATAGAGTCATACTTTAGCTGGTTCCAATCGATCTCTAGGTAAACACTAGTATTATAGAAAAAGATTAAAAAAAGAACTTGATATAGTCGATAGTTATCCATAAAATATTTTACTGCTATGAAGGTTTCTATTCCAAATTTGATACTTATACCATCATTTTCAATTGATACAAACCCATGCACCCACTTAGATGTTGGATTCAAGTTTCATCAACCTTTTTCTTTTAAATCAAATTGAAACTTCAGTTAACAGAAAAGGGAAAGATACAATCGAGGCTCATTGCCTCCCAACTCGACTCTTCTCTTGAGGAAAAGGCCAAGCTGCTAGACGATGGGCCATATTGTTCCCTGTTCGATATATAGTGTGATATTTACAATTGCCTATAGCTTTACATAAAGCTACAATGTCGTCTTTAATAAAGCTAGCAAAATCGATAGAAGTTCCACGAACTTATTTTACAGGTGCTGTATAGTTTTTTTTTTTTTTTTTTTTGCCTTTTATGGGAGTAATTATCTTATAAGACAAAGTATTCGGGCAATACAACATACTTCTAACGCATTTGTACTAATTTGAAAAAAAAAAAAAAAAAACCAACCCGATAATTGAGTTGTGTACAGATTACAATAGTGGTCTTGCGAACTTGCTAATTGCTCATTGAGTGCAATGGTTAGCTCTAATGCAGCATAGTGTCGAAGACATAAAGTAACCATGCCTTGAAAGTTTCAAGCAAAGGAATTTTGCACGTTATTCCTCACGAGATTTGGATTGCATGTTTTTTCCTATGAAAATTTTGTATTGTTGTAATTGTAGTTATCTCAATTTATATAAGTGTAACTTAGAATTTTTCAAGTGAAAAACGTATGAAATCTCACATTTGAGAAGGACCATAATATAATTGGGCTGAATTTTTTTTTTTTCTATGACTAAATATTATCTGTCATTAGTAATTATTTAGTGTGGACATTAATCTATGAGTATTTTACTGTTTTTTAATATATATATATATATGTTATAAATTCACTAGAAAAGAAGAACTATATTTGATCCGCAATAAGCTATAGGTATTAAAAAGTTGTATATGTAATTAGTAAATGTAATAATCTCTTCATATGAAACTTGTCCTCAAGCTGCTAGACTTATCTAGCATCTACGAAGACTTCTATTTCAAATTTGCTACTACATTTCCACATTTATTTCATTGATATGGATTGGTATGTTTAATTTATTTTTGAAACTTGGCTTGAAAAAAGGAGCAAAGATTCTTTGTCAACATTGATATGATACTAACATTTTCATAGAGTTTAAGTTTGAGTGATGTAAGAAAGAAAAAATAATAATAATCTTGATCATTCATTATTTTTTATGATGATATGTCAATAGATTATAAAAAACTTAGCCAAAAAAAAAAAAAAAAAGATGTTAGAGAATTCTGACTCTAAAAAAAAGAGGGGGTGTCCGAAAACTCATTTACTTACCAGGAATAACATCTACTTAATCAATATGATACCGAACTCAATACCAATGATGTTGGTTTTGATATGGATATTGTTAAAAAAATAAAATTAATGTCAATCGAATAAATGAATACATAAATTTATAATTATCAATTTATTCATTGATTACATATTCCACCATATCATTAATAAAAAAAAAAAAACAATTTACCAATTTTTAAATTTTGGATTTTCACAAAAAGAAATAAATTTAATGATTACACTTCAACAATATCCGAACATTGGCACAAGAAAAAAAAAAAAAAGTCTTTAATACATATGTAAAAGATACATACTTGTTTCAAATGGTTAAATTAATGATTCTCGACCATGCTTTATCAAATTTTATTGACATTTTTTCAATGAATTTTGTTGTCACTGGAACAAGGATGGGGTGGTGCGGGATATGGTTTGACAAAAGGTGACAGTCTGGGTACACTGCAGTTTTTCTCTGCCCCAAGCATGGATCACAATAGAAGAGTTGGTCATCATTTTATTCCTTTCTTTATAAGACGACAAATGAGAAACCAATCCTTGATGATTTCCACCACTATTGCTATTGTTTGTCTTTATTTCTTTTAGCATTTTGAGAACTGATTTTGATAAGGCTCTATATGGATAGAGTAGCGCCACAAAATTTGAGGTTGCGATTGATTGTGCCCATTGGTTCACTTTATTGATTAATTTTACTCATATCAGTGAAGTAAAGTAGTCAATCCTAAAATATATAATATAATTAAAAAAAAATTAAAGTTTAAATGGTTTGGAAGAAGTTAAATTAACTCGACTATAAATTTTTCACACCAAGGTAAGTATATTTCAAAAGCTTTCTTTACTCTCTGTATTTAATTCAAAACCTACTGTTATATTATAGCATAATATAAATGAAAATTAAATATGCATATACATAGACATTAATGTGTCAACCAAAAGTATTTTGACTTTGAATAAGTTGTTGCATTTAATAGCATGTGTAACATGACATTCTTTCTAGGCAATCCTACAATTTATAGGAAAATAGCAAAAATTCCACTTTCTCCAAAAATGTCACATCAAATTACAAAATTAACAGTGTTGTTGGACCAAACCAATAGTGATAAGCAAAAATTACTAGACTTCAAAATTTATTAGTTAACTTCAAACACTTATACTAATTATTTTATTTTATTTATTATTTATTTTCTTCTCTAAAATTGATGGACAATTCTGCGGAATTCGATCCAATATAGTGCTGGCTCTTTGATAAGTGATCAGTTATTCTATTCAATGTCGTATCTAGATGTATATCTAGTTGGTCGACATAAATCAGTTCAAAGAAATGAATTTTACAAGTGACATGAAACAAATAACAATATATCATTGTAACATAAATTAGTTGGTATAGATGAGTTTAGTTAGAAAAAACAACTATTAACCCAAAATAAAATTTTGGGCTCAAAACAACCAGACCAAACTACCAATTCATACATATAAAAGTGGTTCTTTCTGTTTGGCTTTTCAGCAAAGTTGGTTTTATAGAAGGAAAAAAAAAAACCTCAAAATATTCAATCTACAGATTCCATACCAAATCCGAATTTCCAGTCAAGGTATGTACATTTATTTTTTAAAAAATAAATGTAATTATTGATATAATGTCAAATACATACAAAATCTAAATGTATTTATTATTAATTATTATATATAAAAATAATTTAAAATTCAATATCCAAATTTTAATAAAATCAAAACTCATAAAACTATATATTTCTTGGAGACTTCCTGTTGCTTCCTCACCAAGTTTACAATCATTTTCCATCGGTATCACAAGCCCCTAGATTTGGATTAATTTTCTATAAGCGAAAGGCCTAGAAAGTACCATGGCATTCTCTACCATTGAAACTACAATACACTTGTAAGGCTAATAGGCCTCCACATCAACTTCAACCTTATCTAGTATCAGCTTTCAGCTATATAATCAAACAGGTCCGACTAAGTCTTACAAGCCCAACAAACAAACAAACATCAGAAGCTGTGTTATTGGACGGTTAGATATGGCAAAGAAAGAGATGGAAGTGGTGAGGAATCTTGATGTGGAGAGGTACATGGGGAGGTGGTATGAGATAGCATCATTCCCGTCAAGGTTTCAGCCGAAGAATGGGGTGGACACAAGGGCCACTTACAGTCTCCAAGAGAATGGCAAGACTGTGAATGTGTTGAATGAGACATGGAGTGATGGCAAGAGAAGCTACATCCAAGGCACTGCCTTCAAGGCTGATCCTAATAGTGATGAGGCCAAGCTCAAAGTCAAGTTCTATGTCCCACCTTTCCTCCCCATCTTCCCTGTTGTTGGTGACTACTGGGTTCTCTTTATTGATCATGACTATCAGGTTGCTTTGGTTGGTGAGCCTTCCAGAAAGTACCTCTGGGTACGATGTCCCCTCTCACCCCTCTCTTCTCAGTTGCTCTGTTTTTTGAATGCTAATGTTGTTTGCTATGTTGAGTGTATTATAAATGTTTCTTCAATGGCTTATGAGAGATTTATTGCATAAAGTTCGTTTCTTTCTACATATTTTGCATAAAGTTTGCTTCTTTGTAGATATTTGTAGAATTTTGTTGCATAAAGTTTGCTGCTGTCTACATATTTTGGTTCAAGTTTGCATCTTTTTACATATTTATAGAACTTCGTTGCATAAAGTTTGCTTCGTTGTAGATATTTGTAGAATTCTGTTGCATACTGTTTGCTGCTTTGTACCTATTTTCCTTCAAGTTTGCATCTTTTTACATATTTATAGAATATCATTGCATAAAGTTTGCTTCTTTGTACATAAATTATTGAAATTGTGATGTTTGGTGTTGTGAGTTTTTGGTTTTCTGTGTATGAAGCAACTAGTAGTATCATTTGTTTGAAGATATTATAATAGAAACTTGACTGATATAAAGATTCAATTTGGTTGATCCTTGTTGATGGTTTGTGGTGGTGTTTATGCAGATATTGTCTAGAAAGCCCCATCTAGATGAAGAGATATACAATCAGTTGGTGGAGAAGGCCAAAAGTGAAGGGTATGATGTGAGTAAACTGCACAAGACACCACAGAGTGACACTCCACCAGAGGTAGAAACAGCCCCGCAGGACACAAAAGGGATATGGTGGATCAAATCCATCTTCGGCAAATAAAACACCTATAAGCATAGTCAATTTGGGGTGTCCAGTTCATATATTATAATAATAAACAAGGAACAAAACCCGGTTTGTAGTTATCTATCTAGCTACCTTAATTTGTTTGTTCATGTATTAGTACTTTTTTACCCTCTTTCTGGATCTTGCTTTGTATAGTAAAGTTTGTGTGTGAATGAAGTATGGAACATTCTTATTAGTTTCTTCGTTTTATATGAAACTTCATGCAGAATTTCAATTGTAATTATGTTTAGGATCACATTTTTTTTATTACTTTCGAGACTTTTCTTTTGTAAAGAAGAGTTTGTGTTGTGTTGTGTTGGGTGTGAATAGGAGTTGTGAGATTGATGCTTTTGATGATTTTATGTCAAACTCAACGGATAAATTAAAGCATTGGTGACTGTGCTGACGCCTGGAATCCCAGGCAACAAGAAATGGAGAGGGGGTCCATTTTAGAACTCATCCAGCTTTGTTTTGTCGGATGGTGTTTCTTTGAGGCTAAGCATGAGCTGGAATGATGGACTTTGAATTTGATGTGATACATATCACTATACATTTTTTGGTAATGAACAATAATTCAAAGGAGCAGTTGCTTGCTTGTTTTGGCACCTTTTGGCAATTGCATTGATTGATTGTGTAGTCTCCATCAAAAGGTGTTGCTAGATGCACATATATTTTCAAAACGGGATCATAAATTTGTTAGATCTCAGAAGGAATCCTTTACACAGAATTGAAATCCAGCTTTTTAATTTTTCAAAACTTGTAAGAGGAACACCATATTACATAAAGCTGTCTTGGGTTAAAAGGATAAAGCTCTTGGTGAAGTGGTCACCAAGGTGCCAGTCCAGCATGCTCCTCATGCAAAGAGCAGGTTTTGAGCCGTAGTCACGCATGTAATGTGTGATAATTTTTTCATACGTTATGAGTTTATTCTTCTGAGGGAACTTTTGTTTCCGATCACGTCTTAAAGACTTTGATCAAAAGTGTTTGTTTAGTAATATATATAGTATACATTGATATATATGTATAATAAGTAAAAAAAAAAAAAAAGGATACATACAACTCATGAACTCTAAAAAGTTTTGCTAGAGATGTGTGAAGCCATTTAATTAGCTAAAATGGTGGCAAATTTGATTTAGTAATAGGGAGGCGATTTACTAAAATAACAGCCATTTGGTTGGCTTAAATCATGTTATTTATTTTTTTTATTTTTTATTTTTGAATAAAGGCTTAAATCATGTTACTGATTTTGGTCAGTCACTTAATTTTGAAGCACATGAATATTTCATGGTGAAGCATTTAACGTCATACTTTGCTTAAGCTTGTGCAGCATCGTTCAATACCTATATAAAGACGTGTGCTAGTCATCCAGTCTCAATTAAATAAGAGCATTCCCTCCTCCCTCTGTGGCTCTCTTAAAATGTTAAAGAAAGATTATAATTTTATTGGTTTAATAAAATTATTCTAACCTTCGTACATAATGTTTCCCTTATATTGAGTATTTAATCACGTAAATTTTGTATTTATTATTTTTATATTTTATTACTTTTATTTTCTTTCAATATTATTTTTCAATTTCATATTTACGTCGAGAATAAGATGATATCAATGTTAACAAGTTCTTTTGTCTACTTGATAATAAACACAACTTTTAGATTAAATTATATTAAAATTTAAATAAATGATATCATCAAGTTTTGACACTGCATTCTAATTTTTAATATTAGATAATTGAATCAAAAATATCAAATATTTTCGAAAAAACACAAAACAAAAGTGATGGTCCGATTGGAGGCAGGCTGTTGACCCATATTGGATCCAGATGGCACCGACTCGTTGTCCTTCCACTGCCAGGAGCGGGAGGTGGTCGCTGCTCTGTGAAACCAGCCTCACGCGGTGCCCTCCACTCTAGGAACCGTGGGCCTCCAGCCTTCGCAAGAGACCCAAAGCTCAGCTCCTGGCTTGGAGCGGGCGAGCCAGTAAGGAGCCATCTTGAACCCGGCCCAACTAACCAGACCCCACGTTCCATCACTTATCATCGCCCCCACTTGGGTCACAAGCTCGCGCGACTGAGCTCGGCGATAAGCTGCTGCTCGCTAGATATTAATATTTTGTATAAAATACATTTTCTTCTCGATGTGGGATTGTATCATCAAGAACTGTTTTTTTTTTTTTTGGAGAAACCTAAACATGTATCTTTCTTTCATAGTTACACTGGTTTTTGGTTTCATTATTAAAATTTTTGTGTGGTTTTCTTATAAACGTTAAGTGCATTCAATATACTTTTGTGTTATTTTAGATACGCAATGCTTCTCACCATTAGAGATGGAGCGCTCAACATAATACAGAACTATACAGTAAATTGAAACAATTGGATGTGTACAGCAACTAGGATCCATATAAATATAATTTATGTAACTCATTTTTATAATTTCTTAAGCTAGATTTTGAACTATACTATACTAATTATGCAATTTCGTATAACAACAAACATCATCTACTATGAATTTAATTCAAAATGTTTTGCTTATCAATCTTTTGATGTTTAAATTCGTATTTTCTTATTTGTAAACTATATATATATTCTCCAACTGACTTTACTACTTGGCTTTAGAGTGGCATGAAGATATATGCTGATAATCAAGAATAAACTCCACGCATATGATATCTACTTTTATAATAAACTTCACACATGTATTTGTAAAAATGTACATAATGAGATTTGAGTCCTATTATTAATGTGAATTGAAGAAAGATGCATGATCACTAAGAAGAAATGTATAAGTTTTTATTAGTTTTTAAAGATAATTTTTTAGATTATTGATCAAAACACAATTTTCTCATGGACCAAACTTTTTTTCATTTTCTAACCACGAATCAAACTCTTGTTTCGTTTTTGCATCCTGTTATAATTGTATGTACACCCTTTTCGTAAGTGTATCCTATTAAAAAAAATTATTTTAAATACTTCTATTTCAACTTGAAAAAAAATATACGTATATATTTCTATGATGTACTTTCTTAACTAAATCTCAATAAAATTACTTTTCAAACTGTAATTGAATTTTTTTTACAAAATGCTTCTGATATGTGTACAGTGTACTTAGTACTTACCAATGAATGAACTTACGTTTTAAAGAGGTGTAAATACTGTTAGTCATTTTTTTGTTGGCATGTACCATACTTTTGTTTGGTCTGTACCTTGAAAAGACAAGTGAGCAAAGTACAAATTACAACAGAATTTGATTATTTTCTCCATCCAAGTTTAGATTACGATTATAAATAAGAAACGCTATCAGATGAGTTCATTTTTATCTCCTCTGCATTTTAATATACAGATTAAATTTTATTCAGATAATTAAAAATTTTCAAATTTATCATAAAAACTTCCTTTTAAATTTAACAAATAAAAAATCATAATGAATAAAAATTATGGAGAAAAGCTTCAATACACCTTACATATACATATTTAACATTTAAGATCATGATATGTGAATATGAATTATTAATTATATAACAAACTTATAAGGTTATATGAAACATTCATGCCATATATCTTGATTTTAGACGGTAAAAACATACATATCGGTCACATATCATGATTTTAGATGATAAAAACGTATATATCATATGTATTGAAGCTTAAAATGAGTTAAATGTAAATTCTTTGTACCCAGACTTGGATTTCTACACCTTCAAATACCAAATTTGTACGTCAGAAAACTTGGAGACTATCCATATAAAACCTGTTAGTCATGAGCGGTCAGTGATATAACTTGTCATCGCTAAATTATATTACATTCATCCATAACACTACTCTCACATAAATTCAGGAAAAAATCAGACAAAGCGAAAATAAGTAAATAAGATTTTGAATTGATATATCAACAACCAAATTTGTTGCCAAGAGTAAGATTCTAATATTTTAATGATACACTTAATACTGGTATCATGAGAAATCCAAATAGTTGTCAAGATTTCGAATTTGAAAATATCATCGGTATCTTCTTGATTAGGAGCCATGTTCAATCCATACATAAACAATAAAGAAGGGAATGACTCCAAAAGAACGAGCAAAACATAAAGGTATATACGGTATAATCGGAGCAGAAGAAGCACATACACAATCTAAACTTTGTCAACAGGTAGAGAGTATAAAGTAAATACAATAAGAAAACATTTTTGCCAACATATCTGTTTGCTTCTCTCTGATCCAGAAACATAAAAACCCACAAGTCTTCCAAGCAAAAACAATTGATCAATGATATTATAAACATATAATAGTGTCACCATTATGTCATCCATAGGCCTCGATACAACTAAGTGTGCTGCCAATATGGGACAATCGCTCAATTGCCTGAGATCCGAAGCTTACAGTATGGTACAACATTGATTAGTTTTCTTTGCCTGCTTGTAGAACATCTGTTTCAACAGGTTTAAGTCAGCAACAAGTTCAAAACGCGATAATTTAAGAGACTTATAATTTATTGCTTTAGTTGATGAAGTGTGCATTGACTGATTAATATCACCACCATGTTTTCAATGTATCAATTAGCCATCAACAAATGTGATGGGGATAAAACATAAAAGTCATTCCAAATTTACAGAATAAGAATAATAATAGGCTCTCTAATTATAAGGGAACTACATCAACTTCTTCTATTTTACTAACATGATGGCATCAAATATAAACTGGACTGACCATATGAGGAGTCTAGACTAAGAGATGAAGCATGCTATACTAGTATGAAAGATACACAATCAATTTCATCCATAAGACTCAATTTAATTAAACTTTGTTCATGTGATGTTTTCAACAGCTTTTGTAGCAAGAAAATGATAGAAGAAGATAATACATATATATATATATATATACCAAAACTACATAAGAGACAGTTAAATGAGGTGAATCCATTTCCCCTAACTTAGGGGATACCAATCTGATCACAAAACAGATGAATGAGCAAGCACATAACTTTGATATAGGTTACATTTGGCGCAACTGAGACCTACAGTTCACTGGACTACCACATTTAGATATTCAATATTCAATCTGAACCCAGTATAAGACTACCTCACCTAGAACTCAACACTAAAGGCCACTGACAGCAGACACAATAACCATAAATTTGGTAAAAAAACAGGAACATAGGAACTTGAAAGCGAACAAACATAAAATTGCTTAGAAATGGAGTTTGACTTTAGAGATGCATATATAAGTACAATCCCTTTCAAAATTTCAAAGACCAACAAGAAACTCCAAAATAACAAAAAGAAAGCCACCCGCAATGCCATGCACATGACTAGTCAATATCAATGATGTAGACTTGTGGTGATTTAACAGCACAAGGCTTCAAAATTTGAACTACAGGTAGCTAAGCTAGCAGACGACAAGAAATCAATGACACTTCCAACAAAATATTCAATTAATAACACGTATTAGCACACAAAAGAGGAATAATATGTAAATACACATACAAGATGCTAAAGATGTAAATCGGCAAATGAGTAACAGCAATATAAAAAATCCTTGTTCAAGTCCTACCTGCGATGCTGCACTCAGATCTGAACTCTTTTCAACTAAACTGTCCAGCTTCTCACCTCGTGCAAGCACACTATCAATAGTTTTATGCTGCAGAAAAGAATGAACTGTTTATCAACATAGAACAAAAGAACATCCCGATTGACTCCAGAGATAACAAAATACAAAGTATATAAACTTATAAACTATCAGAAGCCCACTTTAAAATAATCACTCAATCCACAACTCATCTTCCAGTTCTTTACAAACAAGTTCATGCAACAACTAGAAGCAGGAAATGCGTCATTAGAACAAAGGGAAACAAAAGAATTCATTTAAAGTACACTGGACTATCATGCAATCCACTTGGAAATTTTAAAGCTAAATAAGTCCTCATGTGAATATGTCTAACACAGAAAGATTAAGCAAATCTATCCAGATCACTTTCTACAGCTTTGATAACAAATACAAACAGAAAGATATTAGTTCATTCGGAGCAGTTTCATAGCACAGGGCATTCCAAAAGCTTTCATACATGTCAACCAAAATGGTTACAAGCCAGCCTAAAATTCAGCAGAGCCAAGCTACAGTTAAAATAGACCAAATGTCTGCCACAGCATGTAAGTAATAAATTTGGTGGAGAATTGCCTAACAAATGGAAATTGCAGACAAAAGATCACCAAGATTGCAAGACCAATGACAGCACATTCAACACAGAAATAATAAGTCCATAATGTCCATAGGTGTGGCTATAATCAGCAACAAAAATCATACAAGGATCATACATGAACTAATAGAGCTATAAGCCCATAAACTGATACTTACAAGGATAATCTTGGTTTCATCCAACTCCCTCTGAATTTTCAACAGCTTATCAGCCTCCGCAGGGTCCTGCAAAGATATATCAAAGGAAACTAAGGACTTCCAAAATTTAATCCCCTTCGAAAGTTCCTCTCATTACTACACAAATCCTGGATCAATATACTTCCAAAACAACAATATCAATAACAATTTACTATTCTAGCATTATAGCCAAGATGATGAGAAGGAAATCAGAACCTGATATTTGGCCAAGGCTTCACTCAGATATGGCCACGGTTGAGTGCTGTCTGCCTGTGCTGTCTTCCATGAATCACCAAAACTTTTCTGATACTCATCTAGCACCTGCCAACCATAACTACCATATCAACTATCCACACAACGTAGCAGACACAAAATATCCACACAAATGCTCATCACTATAAAAGACAATTATTGACATCCCACCAAAACAAAATAAGCAACTTCTACATTCCAATGACCAAACTTCAAGCAAGATCAGCATCACACCACACACTATCTCAATAGATTGCTATGACAAAAAACAATTGCAGGCACACTCCAAATATTCGTATCATAAATTCTAACTTCACTTGCTATTATTTCGTATCAAGTGCTTTCTCTTTCCACTCTTGCCTATTCTATGGTAATTGGTTTTTCTCGAAAGAAAACTTGTCTGAAATCGCGCCAACTCACACGAAAACAAATAGAAAAGCAATACAAGGTTTGATTATTACCTGATTGAGAACAGAAAAGGCACTTCGAACTGGATAATGATCATCCATAAATCCAACCACGCAAAGCCCATTTCTATTATAAGAATGCACCTTGTACTCTACATTTTCAAAAAAATCACACACAAAAATAAATAATCAATTTTACACCAAATCACTTCAAAATCCAACCTTTTCCTCTTCTAGACCTAAAATTCCAATCAAATCACCCAAAAAAAAAAAAAAAAACCATCAATTTATCCACAAAATCACTTCAAAATCCAATCTTTTCCTCTTCTACACCTAAAAATCTAATCAAATCACCAAAAATAAAAGTTCAATTTATTCACCAATTCACTTAAAAATCCAATCATTTCCTCTTCTAGACCTAAAATCCAATCAAATTACCAAAAAAAAAAAAAAAGCCATCAATTCTACATCAAATCACTTCAAAAATCTATTTTTTTTTCGTCTTCTAGACCTAAAAAAATATTACAAAATAACCATCAATTTTATCCACCAGAATACAATAATTTCCTCGTCTAGACCTAAAAATCCAATCCAATTCCGAAATTACGTTAAAACGAGACAAATCGAACCTTCGTGTTGAACGGACTGGCGCTGAGACGGAGAAGTACGTTTGGCGACGGTGCGGCCGACGAAGACGACGAATTCTTTGACGCTGGAGCGCTGAAAGTAGCCGAAATGGCTGACGTCAGACGCGTTCGCTAGAATCACCGGATCCGATCCCTCCGTATTCACCTTCATCACCAACAACGCCGTGATCTTCATCTCCGATTTTTTTTTCTTTTTTATTAATTAAACAAACAAACAAGCAAAAAATTTGGATTTTGTGTGATCGAAATTTCGTGTATGTGTTTGATTTTTGATTCGAGAGAAGGGGGAGTGTAAAAATAATAAAAATTTTAAAAAGGGAAAAAGCAGAGCAGAGGGATTGTGTGTGGTCAGTGTAAGACAGTAAAGTTTCAATTGGCCTAGCTGGCATGCTATCTTGCCGACACGCAGATTTTCTTTTTTTAAATCTTTTATTTATTTTTTATAATTATTTTTATAAGTGAAAGTAAATAAAGTGTAATTTTTTATTTGGAAAAAAAAAAAAATCATGAGAGATCAAAACTAGTCTTCTCAACACTCTCTTTAGAACACACAAGAGAACGATAATGAGAAAGTTAACAGAAATTTCTTTCTACGTAGATCTGGTCTAAGAAAGGGAGTTTTTGACGATTCTTCTTCATCTTCCTCTTTTTCACAACACCTTCTTATAGTTCTGGAGTTTTTAAGGGTTGGATTCAAAGATTTTCTATATTATTCCCTTAAAAACCGATTTGGTGTACAAATCGGGTCTTGCACAGTCTTGGTTAGAGTTTGTCTTCATTTCAATTTCTCTTTTGTTCCTTGTTAGAGGTCGATGACTCGTGTTTTTGGACAAAGAGCAACAATCACCATAGGCTTTCTTGATGGCCAAAAGTTTCGACGACTTCTAAAATGGTGGTCTTTTAAAGAATATGGTAGAGCAATTAGTTCCGCGAAAAGGTAATTTCAGTGGGTTTCCCCAAATCATTGAAAGGTATTTTAATAAGTTCTTATTGCTTTTGGAAGATTTCTTTGGTTCGCTGTTTTATCAGGTTCTAGGATGAAGTTGATAATGATGAAACCATCTTTGGTACAAGAAGGTAGATTTGTATAGGTTTATTTTATGTGAAAGCTACTTTTCTTTTTATGTTATATTGTCTTATGAGTTTTTCTGTATTTAGATGCTTTCTGGTTCATTGGATAATAGTGTAGTCAAGCCATTTCCGTGTTTAGATTTCGTTTAAATTTCTATTTGACCATTTATGTTGGATCCTCTTTTGAGGATGTGCTCTGACAGTTTATGAATACTTTCTTACAATCCCTAATTTGGTCGAGTAATTGATGTTTATATGCTTAAAATTCCCAAATTTGGGATTGTTTTAATGAATGTCCAATATTTCAAAAAAAAAAAAAAATTGAATAGAAGTATAATAACGATAATGGAAACATATCATGGATCACCACGAAATAATTATCATATTAATTTATTTAGGGTTTCACTAGTGTGTAAGATTATATGGGAAATGTTGTCCATTTCCAATTTTCTTAATTTTTATTTTTGAAATTTTCTATCTATATGGATCATTGGATCCAAATCTAATGGAATTGAATTGCTTGTGTATGGTAGTACACAAACCTTTGGAAAGAAATATAACAATGAAAATGTAAATGCATCACAAACATGGTTAAGAATGGAAAACCTTATGTATGTAAATGGATAGATATGTATTAGGATTTAAGAGAGAAAGGCTTGGAAAACTATTTAAATACTATTAAAAGATATCTACTTTTACAATATGGGAAAAAACTCTCATACATTATGGAATTTCAATTCGTATCATGAAGAGAACATGCATCAATCAATTAAGTTTGTGTGTGGAAGTGCTTATTTAATAAGGGGTTGTTTGTTTTTTATTTAATAAGATTTATTTTTACTAAAATCTTAATTAAGTGATTTTATTTTTATATGCTTTTTTTTTACTTATATCTTAAATTAAGTGAAAAAAAATATATCTTATTAAAAGAGTCAAAATTTCTCATTTGTATCTTAATGAAAAAGACTTTTATCAATAAATATACACTTTCCTAAATTAACCTTTCATTATTACAATATTACCAAATTATTCCCAACAAAAAAAATCATCAGTTTTGATCAAATCCAACCATAACCGTAACTCTAACTCTAACTCCAACTCTGACTCTAACTATAACCCTAATTAACCTTCTTGAAACCAATGGTCATGGCAACCGGTCACTAATAACCCACCGAAAGAGGCCCACCGTGCCTCCTCCATGTGTTTGGTAGAAGAGGAAAATTGATCTCCTCCTGAATAAAAGTGGAGGCTATGACCTCCTCCATTGAGACCATTGGCCTCCATGCATGAAGCTAGCGGCCTTAATCGTTGCAACTCCTCTTGCATTGTTGATCGAAGAAGGAGGAGTCTCTTTTTCATTAGTCAATGGTGCAACCCCCTCTTGCTGCAACAATTGAATCCGCTAGCCTCAATTGCAATAGTAAGGGGAGGTCGTCATTGGCTAATGAATTAGGAGTTATTTTTAATTATTTTTATTTTTAATTAACATATTATTTTATTTATATAAAATAATTAATTAATAATAAAAATTAAAATTAAAATTAACATATTATAAAATAATAATAATCTATTTAAAAATTGTAGAAATTAATATTTAAGAAAACATGTATAATTAATAGTAATACTCCAATCACTTAATATTTAAATTTAAGAATCCTAAATGGAAAAACAAACAAAAATCAATATCTTAATGATAAAGTCTTATTGAATAATTACTTAAAATAAGGTCTTAAAAGACTTAAGACAAAAAAAAAAAAATCATCACCTAAGTTTTTTATTGATGATTAACGTTACATTATATTATATGATAAATGAGAATATTTATGATTTTCTAGTGGGACTACAAGAAATTTTATAAATGTGAATAGAAAATATATCAATCACTTGGAGTTATAAGTGAATGTGTTTACTAAACAAGTTTTTAATCGATGATTATCTTTACATTTGGTAGCATTTTAATATATTATATGATAAAAGAGAATGTTTATAAATCGATTATTTACAACATTTTGTATGATTTCTCTAAGGAATTAAATTTAAATGAAAATGAAATATAAATGCTGGTAACTGTTAGCGATATATGAATAGATTGATAGGGTAGAATAATTCTTAATCTTTGAGACTTTGACAATTCAAACAGCATCGTATTCGGATGCTATAAACAAATGTGTTCAAGTTGTGTTTAGAGAAAATGAGAAACAATACTCATCATATCATATTCCTCCTCCACACCAAATTATAAAATTGATATTCACAGAAACAAAGAGGCAGTAAACTCTTTTTGCTCTAATTATATAATTTAAAGAATAATATTAAAATTTTTAAGTATTTTATCTTAATCTATACTCAAAGGATGTGAGATATGAGTTATTAAGATCTCGTAAATCAAAAATTTTATAAATCATAAGAAAATATGATAATTAATAAGATCTTGATAATTCATATATTATATTATTAAATATAAATTTAGATAAAATATTTAAAAATCATAACATTACTCTAATTTAAAAATACCTCAATAATTGAATAGATATATCCCATTGTCACGAAAATAATTATTTTCTATTTATAAAAATGCATCCACATAAATAATGTTTGATGTTGACAGAGTTCAGTAGAGCTTTGACTTGGTGTGTGATGTCAGTCCTGAGAAAAAGACCTTTTTAATGAGGGGTGGGAATTTTCGAAACAATCCGACCCAATTAATTATTGTTGGCCAGGTTGGGTCGCGATTAAGCTGGAAAAAGACCGGGTTGTTTTTACGCCACCCGATCAGTTCTCGGGTTGGTTCGGGTCTTCTGGTAACCCGTGAAACCCTACCAACCAAGCCTAAAAATACTAAGATGCACAGCCCCAACCACTAGTCACAATTCACTTCAGTTCTTTTTTTGACGTTTGCTCCAATTTTCTCGTTTCTCCTTCACGCTCTTGTTCGCCGCCGCACCTTGCTTCTCTACGTCGCACCACCTTTTCTTCTCCGTCTCTCTCAAAGGTACAGATCTTTCTGATTTAAAATTTGTGATTTTGTTTGTTTAAGTGTTGTCTTGGAGTCGAATGTTCTTTGTTTAAGTGATTTTGTGATTTACTGGTTAAAATTATGTGAGCTTTTTCTGTCTTCTGGAAGTGGATATGTTGCTGGTAGTAAAGTATTGTTGATTGATACCGTTCTGTTGGAGACTTCATTTGATGCTTATAGCAATTTGGCAGGTTGCGGACAACTGTTGAAGTTTTGTGAGAGAAAATAATTGATTTTGAGTCGATTTGATGAGTTTTGTGTGAGATTGCTGTTGTTTGCATGTGGTTTGGTAGATATGTTATGTGTTCTTGTGGTCTGTTTGCTTTAACCTTACATGAATTATTATTAACTTAATAATAATTTAATTTAAATTTAAGGAGTTTAAGTTTAATAGGAATTGGATTTCATATTAAATTAAAAATAAAGAGTTTCCAGCCAATAAGAAATTTGATTCCATATTGGATATGAACTAATTAAATCCTAGCTTACCATTATAAGGAGTTTTATATACGTTGGTAACTAGAACAAAAATTTCCATCGATTAAAAACATCATATTTTTGCAAAATTTTCTTGTTTTCGTTATTTGATTTTTTAAGATTGTGCTTACACACAAATTCTTTTATGAAGAGCTATAGCAAGGAAGATTGGATGATAAAAATCAATCTAACAAAAGAAACCGAAGTTCTTCATCAATTAAAGTAAGTCAGGATTCGATCTTATGCCTTTAATTACTAGTATTGATTGGGTTCTTTTAGTTTGCAAAATTTTTTTGCAATCTACGTTTCCATAAATATATATTTATAAATTTTTTTAACCAAAACCTTGCATGAAGATGTCTCAAAAAATAATGCAAATTCGGTTTTGATCGTGTTCGGCTCAAATGAAATTCAATTATTTTTTGAATGTTTTGATTCCACAAAACATCCATGTACATGATTTCATGTTTATGAATCGTTTCATGAAATCTAATAGATTAAAATCAATTAAAGTTTTTTTTTTTTTTACTTTTGGGATAAAAAAACCAATAACTTTGTTATTTTGGGACTAAAAGTGATTATTTTTTATTTTTAATATTTCTAAAAAAGTTATCCCGGATGAGATAGGAATATGTACAAAACAAAATATTAATATGAAAAAATATGGATGGTTTATGATGATTAAAACAACATTAGCATGTATAGTCGAAATATTTTAGGATTTATCTATTTATTAAACTTCCTAGTTGTTTTAGGATTATATATCTATATATCCTTATTTAAAAAGGAGTATAATTATTATGCTTTAAATACCCATCATCTATCATAAGAGTCTTCATTAAAAATTTCATTAGAGGAAGGTAAAAGGTGAATTTTAAAGATTTGCAAAGACCACATCATGACTTCAGCAAAGGAAGGAAATCATATTAAAATTAAAAAAAGATCACCATATCAAGTTATGGTTGCCACACCAAAGACTAAGAGAGCCAGATCATCATCTAGTCGAGCCAAATCTTCAACAAGCATCAAAACATCAACAGGTAAATTTATTTATTGATTGTTAATTGTTGTTAACTTTATTGAATCCAATTGTGGTTATACATATAGTTTGCTTAACAATTAAATTGTTTGAACAAGCATCAAAACATCAATAGGTGAATTTCTTTTATTGATTATTAATTGTTGTTAACTTTATTGAATGCAATTGTTAGTTGTTATACATAGAGTTTGCTTAACAATTAGATTGGTTTCGAGCAGATGTGTTGTCCAAAGAAGAAATTCAAAGTCTCGAAGAAGAAATTCGAAGTTTGGAGACATTTGAGAATAGACAAGAAATTCATATTCGTAATGAATTATTAGCTGCACCTAATGTGATAAGCGAAGAAAAACTATGGAATGCTTTGCGCAGATTATTATCGAATAAAAGTGGACACAAAGTAATGAAATTTTTGAAATTTTTTCGCAAAGTATTATCGAAAGAGAGCAAAACATCAGCACCAAATATGGCATCAGCACCAAATATGACTATTGAAACCATTGGAGGACAACTTCAAGACCTTAATCTTCGGAAAGACTAGATGATTTGAAAAGCTTGGAGATGGGATTGTTTTTACTGTCTATGAAATAGCTAGTTATTTTGTTTGGAATTTTTTGATGACTAGTGTTTTAGTTGGATGTTGTTAAGAATATTAGTTTTCCAAAGATTTCTAATTTTTGTTTGCAACTTAAAATAACGAAAGGATTATATATATATATATATATATATATATATATATATACATTTATTTATTTATTCATTATTTATATATATGTTAAGAATATAAAAAGTAGGCATCTTATTTTTTAATTTACCATTGGACACTTTTCTTTCTTTCAAACTTTAACCCAGGTGGCACAATTTGGTCCCATACATAGAACTATGGAGTAAATAGAAACAATTAGAATCAATCTAAATAGTACATATAATATGGATCTAACTCATTTTAGAAATTCTAAATCTAAATTTACAACGTTTCTCTGCAAATTATGCTTTTATTTTTTCCGTTTTTAAGATAAGAGAGTTCTACTTGGAATTTAAATATTGGATTTATATAATAACAACAAACATCTTCTACTATGAATTTAAATTCAAGTGTCTTATTAGCTTATCAATATTTTGATATTAAAATTTGTATTTTCGTTGTAGTAAACTACCTAGGTTGTTGGCGCCTTAGGTTGGCCAGCAGTAACCCCCATGCCTCTCATATATGAGTGGCATGGGTTTGAGACCCCTCGACACATCTAAATTTATATATAATAATAATAATAATAATATAAGTATACTAATTGTCTCTCATCATTCAGTATGAGTTCCTCTCCCACTCTCGTGTGGGTATTTACCCCATCCCCGTATGGGTAGACACCTTTCAATTGGGAGTTGCTCCTCGGACCGTGCTATAGTGTTTCTATCTTAATTGATCTCGGTAGTTCCTTGGGTCAATCCCAGATCTCAAAAAAAAAAAAAAAAAAAAACTACATAGAGTTTGATGTACATATTCTCCAATTAATTAATTAAATTTCTCAAAGTGTATTATAAGTTAGAACTTGTCAATATATATATATATATTTTATCAATTTTCTATTTCTTTAGTCTCATATAAGAAAGTTTTCACTGGGACAAAAATATCACATTCTTTGTATGTTTACCCAATGAGTAATGTTTAAGAACATATCTATACATTCATTCAAAAAAAAAGAACATATCTATACATAACAAGGTTAAACATATTTATTACATTGTTCGGATGTTTGTATATTTATCAAGTGCACATTGATGACATAGTACACACATCCCAATAAAAGAATCTATAACTGAAATTTAATATCGGAGAGAGTAGGAAAAAAAAAACTGTTAAACCGTTATACAAGTTGCCTTATTCATTACATGAAGTTACATAAAACATAAATTTATGATTTTAGATATAATTACGTTTAATCAAGTGTACATATGATGACGTGGTACACACGTCCTATTAAAAGAATCTATAAATAAAATTTAATGTTGCAGAGATTAGAAGAAACGGAAACACTGAAAAAACGAAGTTACAGTTTCAAAAAACTGTTAAAGCCGTTACACAAGCTCTGTTGTTCCTGGCAAAGACACAACACCACAACAGTAGTTTTCGTGTTTCTAAAAAACAGGTCCCCAAAAATAGAAAACAACTGAAACAACATTCTAAACTAAGAAAACTGGCCTTGTCTTTCAAATCTCTATTAATGCTACAAAATTTATGACTATTATTACAAAACCATTAAAAAAAAAATTGAAATTTGTAACTCTAATTTTATCTGAATGAATAATTAATTCTTCTTCCATCTCTCTTTTTTTTTTTGCCACATTCCCTCTTCAGTTTCTTTGTGTTTCTGTGAAACTTGACAGGGAATGCTTTGGTAGGAATTCAAGTAAGTTCTTATAAAATTTTTGGATTTTTCAATTTTTTTTTTCTTTTTTAAGAATTATCTTTTATAAGTGAGGTTGCCATGAAATAGAGAAAGCATAATTGTGATTCGAATATAAATCTTTGTTGAGTCAGATTGTGTTTTATAACATGGTCTACATATAAATGGTTTTCAGATAACGAATTAGATGTGTCATGACTTGTCAAGAATTGAACGTATTTTAATGTAGATAATTTGTTATTTATCCACGTTTTAAATTCCCATTTTCATTGCATATTGTTCTGATATTATTATTATTTTTTAACAGGATTAGATGAAGATGATTAGATGTTTGTTTTTTCTTTCATTGTTGATCCATGCAACTCTTGCTGCCAAAGGTGGGAAGAAAGCAGACGAGGCTTCTTCAAAGAAATGGCTGACTCTCAATGGTACAAGGATTCCCTTTCCGTTTCACGAATCTCTTTTCAAAAGGGTTCTCAGAAAACGATACCAAACAGACCCTAAATATTTACGTATCTTTGGTTGCAGGTGGTGAGCCCGTTGTCATAGCTCGCGGTGGGTTCTCGGGGCTATTCCCTGAATCCTGCCAATTCGCGAACAAAATGGGGATATCGATGAGTCTACCTAGTACCATTTTGTTCTGCAACCTGCAAATGACAAAAGATGCTGTAGGATTTTGCCTTACAGATATCAGGCTTGACAATTCAACAAACATTGCAGAGTTCTTTCCTAAAGGAAAAACTACCTACAAGGTCAATGGCCAGAATGTTAAGAGTTGGTTTGCCGTGGATTACACAATGGATCAACTTTATGCTAATGTATCACGTAAGTCTCGCGTCCAAGTGTCAGTTATATCAAATACATAATCATGTTACAGAATCTGTAAAAATTCAGAAACGTTTTAGATAAAAGAAAACTTGATTTAGAACGACAGGAATTATATTAGCTTCTTTCTTTTTTCGTGGCACAGTGATTCAGAATGTGTACTCTAGACCGAATTTGTTTGATGGGATCCTACCGATATCAACAGTTGAAGATGCATTAGGAGTAAAGCCACCTCAGTTTTGGATAAATATTCAGGTCAGTCCTTGGTTTCAGATGACATCTTCTATAGTGATTTTCCGAGAAAATTAGGGGATTTGGTGTTGACAACATTTTTTCTCTGATTTTTCTCTTGCAGTACCCTACATTTTATGACGAACACAAGATAAGTGTTCAAAAGTACTTAGAAGAAGGTGTAAAACCTGGGGCTGTAAACTACATTTCATCTCCTGAGATTGGTTTCCTGAAGAGCATGAGTGGAAAGGCGGGCAAAGCAGCAAAGGTAAAGCTGGTTTTCGTGTTCCTGGATCCGGATGCTATTGAACCAACAACCAAGAAAACATACAGTGAAATCCTGAAGGACCTTAACACAGTCAAGTCATTTGCATCCGGGATTGTTGTCCCAAAGAACTACATATGGCCTGTTAATAACAAAACCAAGTACCTGGACGCCCCAACGACTCTGGTGACCGATGCTCACAAACTTGGACTAGAAGTATATGCTTCTGGTTTCGCGAATGATATGATTGGAAGTTACAATTATAGCTATGATCCTTCAGTTGAGTACCTGCAGTTTATCGACAATTCCCAGTTTGCTGTTGATGGTTTCCTCACAGACTTCCCTCCTACAGCATCAGAAGCCATTGCTTGCTTTGCACAAAACAACAATACCAAGCCAAGCAAAGGACAAGCTTTGATAATTTCTAGCGAAGGAGCAAGTGGGGTGTATCCTGGCAGCACTGATCTTGCTTATCAACAAGCGATCAATGATGGTGCGGACATAATTGATTGCTCAGTCCAAATGTCAAAGGATGGAGTTGCCTTCTGCATGGGCTCGGCAGACCTTGTAGGGAGAACAACTGCAATGACCAGTTTCATGTCACGATCCACCAGTGTTCCTGAAATTCAACCAAAGAGTGGAATCTTCTCATTCGATCTCACCTGGACTGAGATTCAAACCTTGAAGCGTAAACTTCTTCAAAACCTTTCTTATATTCGTTTCCTCAGTAGCTTCTTGTTCACATCTCCACTACTGAATAGCTTTATATTATTCGTCCTTGATATAATATCAGAGTTAGTTTCAGTAGGCAATCCTTGGTTTAAGTTCCTCAAATAAACTTTTGTTTCTGTATTTATTCTGCATTTGATACCTGAATTTAGTGGTTCCCGGCACCCACTAATATCAAATATTTGTTATTTCAGCTGAATTTTTCACCGTATATGGAGAAAAGTTCCCAAGAAACCCAGCAGCCAAGAACCAGGGCAAATTTGTTACACTTGATGGATTCCTAGAGTTAGCCAAGTCCAAGGGAGCTTCAGGAATTATGATCGACATAGAGGTCAGCTATAATTTTCACAATATGACTAGCTCCAGAGGTTTTTTTTTTTTTTTTTTTTTTTGTTTTAATTGTTTTCGATCCATTCCAGTGTATAGTAACTTTAACATTTGCTCTCCTTTCTCAGAATGTTCCTTACTTGGCATCCAAGAAAGGTCTGGACATGATAGACACTGTGATCAAAGCCTTGAAGAATGCCACCTTTGACAAGCAATCCACCCAGCAAGTCTTGATAGCATCAGAAGACACCACCGTGCTTTCCAAGTTTGCTGATTTCAAAACTTACAAAAGAGTCTGGCGCTTCGAACAGAAAGTGAGCACAGCAACTAATAAGTCGATAGATGAAATCAAGAAGCATGCTGATGCAGTTATTGTTCCACGATTTAGCATTATTACTAACAATGAGAATGGCTTCACTGAATCTTACTCCAACATCGTCAAGGAGTTGCAGACTGCGAACATCACAGTATACGTCTCAAGTTTAAGGAACGAATATACAAGTTATGCATTCGATTACTTCTCAGATCCTATTTTGCAGGTTGCTGCTTACGTTGCAGGTGCTGGTGTTGATGGGGTGTTAACCGAGTACCCAGCTACCGCCTCCAGATACATGAGTAAGTGTTACAAGCATTCTAAAAATTCAGGTCGGAACTGATAGGATAGTTTCAAGTGCATTACATGTAAACCTAATTGCTTTGGCATTGCAGGAAGTCCATGTTCTGACATAAAAAAGAATCAAAACATGCCATATCCAATTCTGCCTTCTGAACCTGGTGGTCTACTTGCCTTGGCACCTGAAGAAGCACAGCCACCAGCAACTGCCCCAGCCCCTGCTTTAGACGTTGCAGACATTGTTGATCCACCACTACCTCCAGTGGCTACAACCCCTCCGCCTAGTACTGCTCCCACCAACGGAGCACCTGCTGGTACCGCACCACCACCATCAAGTGGCATGGCAAACGTTGCCAACATTGGTCTCTCTATGGTGGCAATCATGGTGTTTAGTTTCCTCTCTATGTGATGCTAAACACATTCATATACTATAGGGCTGTAAACTTCAACCTTTATTATTTTTTTCTTGTTTGCATATCCTCCTAGTACATTTATTCTACTCTATAACTATTGTTTGTTACAGTAGATATTAATATAAATACATATATTCTTTCAAAACTATGAGCTATGTTTTACATTAAATTTTACATGCTTTTTTCTTTTTCCTTTTTTTTTTTTAACTTCTATGATTCATTCAAAAACTTTATTACTTAAATCTGGAACTCTAAAGTTAAACTTGTCATCTTTCCTATTGAACCTGAATCTTCATCTTCAACGCCAGAAAAATTAATATATAAGTAATAGTGTCACAGCAAAATTGCTCTCCATAGACAACAACACGATACAATTCTAGTACACGAGGTCCATCCTTCGATAGCAAGCATATTCATTTTTGCAAAAAAAAAAATATTTTCATAAAACTAACTCAAAACTAATGAAACAATGTTATCTAATTTTCTTTTACTTTTTTCATTAACCTTTTTTTTTCTTTTACCTTTCTCGTTAATCAGTCTCGTTATATCAATTACAAAACAGCCCCATAGAAGATTTCTCTTTTGCAAATGCTACACCATATCCTTAGTTTATCTTTCATCATTGTCTCTACAGATTTACATATTATACATGCATGACACCTCAAATTCGAATAACTTTTTCCTTCCAAGTAAATCAAGCTTCGCACTCTCTCAATTAATGCTCCGGTTTGAAAGTTGTGACATCAGTGAACAGGCAATGCCTCAACAGTTCCAAAATCATACTTGAGTTGCATGTTGTGAAGAGAACATGGATTTATGGCACACTAGATATCCCAGAACTTGGACAAGATATCCATGTGACTAGAGACATAACACAATCAACAAAAGGTATAGCATAATCAACAAAAGGATAATGAATCACAGATCTTCTGTTATTGCTCAACGTAAGATTGTTTGGTTGAATCTTTATCAAACAGATTCATAGTTGCTAATTCTAGAACATAGTCAGGTTTAAACATAAAAGCTCCAAATATAATGGAATTGAATCAATAATATTGAATTTAATTATGACAAAATAGTTTTCAAATGAACTGCCATAACCCGAGCAAGCCAACTCATCCCCACTTTGCTCCTAGCCTGAATAAAACCTCAGAAGTTGTCCAAACTACAGCTGACCTGTATCTAAAGAACCAACCACACATGATAAAAGGAGGGATCATGTAACATGAGAAACCCAAAATCATGCATAAAGATATTGTTCAAAACACAACTATGCAAATTAGGCCATCTCAATATCTGAAGCGAGAGTCAAACAATGGATGATTGTTAAGAGACACTCGAAAAACAGTTTTCACAAAGATTTACATTTGTTTAGATTAATGAAAGTATGCTATGTAATATAACTAAAACACATTAATACATAAACAGTTCTCACCAATCAACTGATCTATTGTGTACTTGTAACTTAAAACCAACTTCGATATAACTATGAAAATAGTTCATAGAATGCAGCTACTAGAACACAGGGCATCATCAATCATCGATCATGAGAGAGGGTGACCTCAAAATACATCATGACAATCCAAGAAACTGTAGGGTAAAACAGCTGAACGATAAAAAAACTAAAGCCAATTGCTAAAAGCAACATTTTTTTGGAAAAACCAAAATTAAAATATCCACATCATCTCCACATATGACATACGTGTATAAAAAAAAAACAAATGAATTATAACTAATGCATATGCATCACCCACAAAAAGGGTAGGAACTACAAGAAGAATTCATAAACCATCAAAGTGCTTTCAAGATTCTTTTAAAAACAAAATATTAAGGATTATAACAAATGTACTAAATTTCCATGTCTCTATCATAAAAACAATAGTTTTCGGTCATCAGCAATTAGAAATTCTAAGAACATACTCAGGTTAACTACCACAATGCCATTAAGACATATACAGAATATCTAAAATATGTTCAAGAATGATTACACTTAGTATACATCATAATCAGATGTTGGAAGTGTGTTTTGAACAATAAAGACAAGTTCCTATATCAGAAAACTAATGAAGAAATCAAGCATAATCTGAAATTAATACTGAAACAAGTCATAAAGTGAAGGAACAAACAAAAAACAAGAAACAACAAAAATGGTGATTAAGTATTAACATGGCTCAGATTCAAGCTTTGATCAGACTAAGAGAGGAATTCACCATTTCATTGGCTGCAACACACAAAGAAACCTCTCGTGTTGCCCCTGCCAAGAAACAGGCCTCTCAAAGCCCAATACAAAGCCTGAAAACATCATCACAGCCTAGAAGAAGAAGAAGAAGAAGAAGAAGAAGAAGCAATATATATATATACATATACATACACATACAGTGTACAAACACAGAAACCAAAGACAGATAGACACAGCACTGGGTTGGTTGGTTTTCATACAAATACAACCAAATCATCACCGGCTCCGCTTCAACCAGAGAGACCAACCAAACCAAATCAAACCAAACCAAACCAGCTCTCAGAGAGCAAAGCCTCAGACTTAAACTAATGAGAATTACAAAGGAGGCTCAGATTCGCCTTTTATCAGACAAAAGAGAGGAACCCCGCTTCCTCCATGGCTGTAACAACCCGGGTTGTCCACAAAAATGGAGAGAGCAAACCCACTATTTTCACAGACACCCTAGAAGCTGGCCCTGCCATGTACAAGGAGCAATATCCCTTCTCTCAATGTCTGCTAATTTGACTAAACAAAAACACAAACATCATCACAGCCTCATTAGCACACACATTTCACAGAGAAGATATAGATGCTATAAGGCTCCGTTTGACACATAAGATTGGATTGCATTATTTTCATGGGTTTGAAATGGAATGGATTAGATTGAATAAATTAGTGTTGTGATGTGTTTGGTGCCATATGAGATTGGATAAAATCAATTTCAAATAATTAATTAAAAATAAACAAATCCATTTTCTAAGGGATTGTTATTGATATGAGGTGTCGACTTCTTATTGGTCTGAGCCACTGACAGAGAAGTTGAAGGAGGAGGCATTTAGAGGCTCTGGATGCATTCATCGAAGAGAGAGTGGACTTTCTCCAGATAGAGGAGTTTCAAGGCATCACACTTCTCTTCGTTGCTCTGATAAAAGATGAGGTTCCTCTGCATCTTCTGGAGCACTATGAACAGCTCCTCCGACACCTCAGGGCTCTTCATCTGTCATTTTAGCACATCCAGCCTCGCCTGATCCTCCTTCTCCACGTTTCTTACCATCGCTGCCGCCTCCACCTCATCCAAACCTGGCCACGCCAACAACTTGTGGATTCGCATAATCTCATCCACTGCCTCGTTGATTGACTGCACATGTGAAAAAGCACGGGATGTGGGTTTGATTTATCCCGCATGCTGTGGTGGGTTTGATTTAACACGCCACAGCAGAATAAAAAAAAGAGATGAGATTGGTTTTTCCAATCCCATGCTCTTACCAATCATGGGTTTGGACAGAAAATTACCCAATCTCAATCCAAACCCATGTAACAAACAAGGCCTAAATGTGCATGTGGCAATCAGGGAAGCAAATATGGGTTCAGGTAACAACATTGGGGTTCCAAATCCAGAGCAAGGATTCTCTGTTTCTAGCAACGCATAAAAAATAGTAGATGACCAAGATTGTTACATTTTTTCTCAACCATGAATCACTCAAACTTAAATTCCTAATATAAAACGTCAAGCAAAAACAAAAAGCTAGCAGTGAATCCTTGTTCCCAAATTCATGTTAAAACACATCATCAAACCCTCATTAGTACACACACATCAGATACAACAGAGTAATATATAAATATGTGTGTGTTGCAATTATATATAGAATCAAATGGTGAAACGATCACTTTTACAATTAGAGAGAAGAGCAGAGACCAACTGTTTATGTAAATCACCAATCTATATAAATTAAAAATAAATAAATAAATAAAACAGAAAACGACACGAAACCACAAAGTCACAATAAATCAATAACAATAACCTTCTAGTAACCAAAAATACAACCTTTTATTCTCACAAGCAACTAAAAATCAAACCTTTTTTCTGTGGGTGTTCAATGCTTGAAAGTTGGGGCTCAGATTTGCCTTTTATCAGACAAGAGAGAGAGACCCCACCCCCTGCATGGCTGCAACAAACCAGTTGTCTCCTCCAGCATTTTCGCAGAGACAGACCCCAGAGGCTGCCTTGCCATGCATGAGAAGAGAAATGCTTCTCTCAAGGTCTGGTCTTTTGACTGACAAAAGAACAAAACCCTCATCACAGCCCACAATATAGAGAGTTGAGAGAGAGAGAGAGAGAGAGAGAAGAGAGAGAGAGAGAGATGTGTATGTTGTATGTTGTATGTGTGTGTGTGTGTTATTGGGTTGTTGTTGTTGTTGATGAAAAGGTGATGGGGAAATCATGGGGTTCGCTATCTATCAGAGAGAGAGAGATGGGGCAACTACAACAACCCAGTATAACCAACCAGCCATCTCTCGCTCCGAGAGCAAACCCTCATTCACAGTCAGTCAAAGCAGACGACTGCACCTGCAACCACTCCTCAAGTTTGTTATTTATATACTAGGGCTCCTCATTCTTCTTTGCTTTCTTGTTTCCATGTTTACCCTTCTTGGTGTTTCTTTGTTTACCAGTAAAGTGAGGGTATTTTGGTCATTTTAAGCAACTTTCTTGGGTATTGTGATGGCAATGGTATGGTGGTGGGTTAATTTCGTTTCCCCAAATAATTTGAATTAATACTCAAATTTTTCCTTTCATATTCAAATCACATGCAGGAAAACACTGTTTTCACTTATTGCAGCTGATGATTTGAGAAGTAAGGACACGTTTGCAATCACATTTAAACTGATGCTTATAAAGGCTATTTTTCAAAATGAAAATTTGGTAGCATTTTTAGAAAGTTACTTTCAACAAAAAAAAAAAAAAACAATGTGGTAGTGTTTGTTATTATTTTTAAAAATGAGTAAAATAATTATTTGAATGAAAAATTAATGATTTATTTTGAAAACGTATTTATTTTCGAAATGATTTGTTTTCATCTTTTATAAATAGTAAAAACTCATTTTACAAAACATATTATCAAATGCTTTATTATTATTATTTTTTAAATGATAGATCATTTCCAAAAATGCATCCAAATTTTGATAATAATAATGATAATTAAAATTTTGATAATGATAATTATTATTTACTTAAATTCTTGATAATAATAATTATTAATATGAGAGTACAGTAGGAATTTAAAACCAAACATGTTGTTATTTTAAATTACCAGTTATAATGGAAAACATTTCTTAAACTACTAATCGTGATTGATACCCAAATGTATCATATTGCTAGATCAATGATAATTATCACCACATATAACGTTCTCTCAAATTAATATTTTACTGAAACTTAAATGTGTTAATTCTCCTAATTAACAAATATAAATATATAAAAAAAAAACTCAAATGTGTAATTCACTATATATCAAAACTATTATCGAAACCCTTATAAAAACTATTATCGAAACCCTAAATATATCCCTCTATCACATTAACGGTCATTATTGATCTCCCAAATGTGTCTTAGTACCAGAAGTCGAATACCATATCTTGTTAGTTTGTGTAATTTTCACTTATATAAACATGAAAGTTGTGAATATTGCATTGCCCATTTGCCTTATACATATTTGTCTACTTCAACCATGAGTTGTATAGCGAAGCAAAAACACTTGCTATCCTCATGATTTCCAGTAACATTTTCAACCTGTTTATATTTCTCATAGGACACGACATGGTATGATTGAAATTATCGACCAACATTCACTAATAATGCTTGGCCTCAAAAAATTAGATGAGCTCCATTGGAATCACCTACAAAATGGCAGTTTTGTAAGGCTGATGGCAATGAACATTTGCAGATCAATTTTAGACAGTTGAATTCAATAGAACAGACCAAAATAAATCATGTTTGTAATGGAAAAACATATTATATATTACATAGTACTACAGCTAGTTCTTAAAGAGGCAGAGGCTTGTTAGAATGAATGATTTGATAACAAAAATGTTGGAAGCAACTACAAAATGTTTTGGAGAGAGGGATTAAAAATTTACATAACCTCCTTATCGCTCTTACGGATTACTGTTCTGTGCTCAACTTCCCCAGATGAGGTAACGAAGAACGTTACCTGCCAATTAAAGATACTTCAGTTGGTGCTTTTGATAAAGAGCTAGTGGAGATTAGGATACAGATAGCATGTGTAAAATGATGGACTGATTTAGATCTCATGAATTCTCCATATGCCACTGAAAGGAAAAATTAAGCACAAAACATTTAAGATTGAATACTCACAATCTCTAGGGAGCTGACTCTGTGGAGAAGAAATCCATCAACGGGTTCTCTGAGGAAACAAAAATATAACTTATAAAAGAAACTAAAACTTACATGAATGACAAATATCAAAGAAAATAAGTGTTGACTTAAAACTTACATTCCATTTGCAGGTTTGATGAAATCTGGGTTCTCAATATAAGTTACACCATCTTGACGAGAATATTTGGTGCAACCATGCTTGCTTAGGTACAAATCCTAAGGAGCAAAGGCAATTGTTAAAAGTTGCTATAAGAATTAAAAACAATGAAGAAAAGTAAACTCTCATCCAATTTGATCAACTTGTCTCAATTTACTTTCGCCATGTGTATATATATATATATATATGGAAACCTTGTTTTACAAAATTCGGGATTGATTTTAGATTCTTTTATTGTTTCAGGTCCAATGACTACTGATTCCCTAAGCTTAAAACATTAAATGAGGAAGAATTTCAAGCTTTACTTCTTACCACTCCAAATGTCGTAAATATATGGTGTAGAGAATTAGAAATTCGCTTTGCTTCCATTGGCTCCTTATTCTCTTTACAAACAATCAATGGGTGGAATCCAACTACCATGCACCTGGTTTCACAAAAAAAGTGAGAAATCAGACGACAATAACGACTAGTGGTATAACATGATCACATGAATATGAATGGAGAGGCATAGCTCAGATGGACTACAAAGTCTTATATTCATAAACACTACAATACAAGTCAGCATCAAAAACAAGATTGAATCAAAGTCCAAGATTTCATTATCAATCTGAGAATGGATTGATTGTTACAAGATCTTTTAAAATTTCATCAGGACTTAAGTTCTTGTAAGTGCATGCATATCATAGGCTCAACCGAATTAATATGAGAACTGTCAACGAAAGACATACAGCTGTTTACCAGTTACTGTTGGTCGTTTCTAGTGTCCTTGTCAGCCAATTTATCCTATTGTTTACTGTGTCATTTGATAATCCTGCTAGCATTGTCTCCTAAGTTTCACAATAACCCACAATAAGAAAAAAATAAGGATGAAATGTTGCATGTTGTCACATAACAATGTTCATGTCAAGCTGCTATTTTGACAAACAAAGACCAAAGAATCTTCCGACTCAAAACTTCGATCACCGTACATATATAAAAAGTCCTCGTTAAGCATACAATCAGATTTCAGAGAGTTTTAATCAAATGAAAGTGCAGAAAGTCAGTATAATATATGAACTGGATGCCAACTATCAACAAATTTAGATTATGAATTCAGGACACAAGGACCTACCTGGAGTGGACCAGTATCCACACCAATAATGTCTAATGTTTTACCATGAGGTAGTTTGATTTGCTCCTGGAAGCAACCAGATTTCTGCTCTTGTGAAGCTTTAGTGGTGTACCTCCAAAAACATAAACGGATGAGAGAAATTAATATCAGTTATATAAAAAGCGTTCGAATCTCACTTACGTGACCACGACAACGGATATTATGCAACACAAATGTACCAAGGCAAGAGAGCTGATATAGAGTGGTATACCATGGAACTTTCAGAGATGGGAAGAACATGGTAGCCTGCAAAAGATAAATGTAGGGTTGTTGCTAGATGTTAAAACCAATAAAACCAAATTAAGTTGGGTACAAACCACTTCAACCTTCAATCATTTGTGTCCGGAGTGACTTAGCACTGCTTCTAGTACGCAAAACATACCCATAAACTTAAAACTATTCACAAAAAGTCTAATATCAGGCATTTTTATGAAAGATTTTTTCCACACAAACAGTCTGCAGGGTATGCGAAGATCATTCAACAGGCCTAAATAGAGAAAACTTCTGGGAATTCATATTTGAGAATGTTTATGTACCATAAAAAGTGTCCTTACATTTTGCATGAGCGGATCTTCTTCTCCAAACTCACTAGTAGCCACCACAAATCTTGCTTGATAAGATTTCGCCACACGCTCCATCTTCATCGACAATAGGAAATCCAACAAACTAGATGAACTTATATATACAAACATCAATAAGCAAACCCGATGGTGACTCAAAGACACGATTTGTACGAATGGAATAAATTTTGGTGCTAATACAGACTAGTTTAGCTATAGCTGATAATACATAGACCAAGCTTATACATCTATGATGGTACCTCAAAAGCAAAACTCAAACCACAAAACTTGGAAAGAGATTTACACCAAATCTCTCAATTTAGAGTACAACCAAAACCTGCAGTTGTAATACTACAACAGTGAACAAGAATAAACAAGTCCACCAACATAAAATAAGATAAATTTTTGTTCTCATAAAGCCTCACCAACCATACAACAATCAAAAGTTGAAAGATGACTCATGAAAACAAATAATAGATCAATCTCCAGCCAACCAAATAGAGGCCTCAAAATACATCACTACAACAATTGAACCAACAAAAGAAAAAATCAAATATTTCAACAAGTACAGACCAGATAAACGACACCCAGATACAAAAATGCACATGAATGTCAAAAGCAGCATAACCCAGTCAGAAACTAACCAGTTGGAGCAAATGGGTCTGTTGTTGAACCGGCCTAGTGCCACCACCAACACTTAAAAAATAGAAGTCATGAATTTTGTTGTAAATGGACTTTTGAGGCTGACCCAAGTTGAGAGCAGCATAGAGAGCCAAGCAGAGACAGAGTTGTGTCACCAAAGTACAAACCCAAATCGGTTTTCTATCCATTTTGACGACGAATGTTACCTGTAGCTCTCCTTCTCTGCTTGTTATATTTAGATGACAATTCAGCAGAGACACTGTTAGATCTGAAATGAACGTACAACTTACAAGATATGTTACAAGCATGTGCAGGTGTGGAATGACAGCACCTTGTTTGCGCGTCGAGTTGCAAGTTTATCGTACCGTTATTACGGAGACGCCAAAATAAGTTCTGGTCCACCCATTTTTCCAATACATCCGTCATTTTGCTGCAAATGGTTCCATCATTAGTTGTTTAGTACATATCAGCGTGTCAATTACTTGTAATACAGTGGAAGCATATTGATAGCATTAATTTCAAAATCAAGATTGAAACCTTACCTCACAATATTTTTTTTTTTTTTTATGTATATTAGTTGTTTTTCATCCTGATATAGTAGTTCTCGCGGTCATACAGAGACCGCTGATTCTAAGCCATATCACCGGGGTTCTTTAGTCTTGATTATCTTTTGAGTTCATTTCAATACCTCAAAATATGTATAATAATTTTACTATTAATGTTTCGTAACTTTTAAAATTAAGATAAATTAATCAAATTTATCTATTTTATTTTTTTTCTTAAACAAATTTTCTCTTCCGTTTAATTCAATGTAATGGATAAATTTAATTAGTTTATTCTAGTATTTTAAAATTAAGAAACATTGACGATAAAATCAATATATATATATATATATATGTCAACATGGAGGCTAGGCAATTTTCATTAGTTTAGAGAGTTGGCATGGTGATTACTTGTTGGCTTGGCTAATCACACATGCACCTAGCAAGACTTACACTTCAACTAAGGCAAGCTTAACCATCTATGGCTACCTGTATTTTCCATTGAAATTATACACGAAAAAATATGAAGGGATATTATGAAAAAAACCCTCTTGAAAAGTAAGCTAACGATGATTAGCACCCCTTTTTTTTTTAATTAGACGATTCATCCTCTACCGATTAAAATACTCGATTGGTGTTAAATTTCAAGGGCATAATAGTAAATGGATGAATAATTATATTTATTTTAAGGGATAATCTCATAAAACTCATTGTAGTTTATAAAAATGTCTATTTTACCATTATAGTTTCATTTTTATCAAAAATTTCCTCTGATGTTAAAAATTTAATAGAAAATGGTCATTTTACCCTTTATGACTTCATCATCAATTTATAACTATCGGAGGTATTATCATTTTTAAGTGTTTTTATTAATATTAAAGGGATTTTAGAGAAAAATAAAACCATAGATGGTAAATAGGTATTTTTACAAACTATAATGGTTTTTTGGGATTATTTCTTGTTTTAATAACTCTATTAATTGATAATAATGAAGAATTAAGACACAAAATTAAAAAAAAAAAAAAAAACCCACCCTCCATCTTAGAATTGATAGTGGAGATTAACATAATTTAAAAGTTAAAAAAATTGTAAAAATTTGAAAGTAAAAAAATAATAATAGTTTTCTCAAAATAAAATTAAAATGATTTCCACCATCCATCATGTTGATGGATGGTGGACATCACTTAAAAAAAAATTAAAAAAAAAAAAAAAAATATATATATAAGTGGAGATCCAATATCCATCATCTATTATTTTTTATGGACAGTGGAGATCCAATTTGAAGATTGAATTGGATCTCCACCTCAAGTAAATCATCACATTCATCAGCCAACATCATCCTTAATCCACCAGCAGCAGCCACAATTATCATCAAAACGTCAACAACATTCAACCTACAATTATTATCAACATTAGCAATATCAATCTACAACATCAGCAATATTAACCCACAAATCAACCCACTGCGGGGCTGACCGTTGGGTGGGTTGACAAGCCAATTTGACTCCAGAATCCAAGTGTAAAAGATTTACTACTAAACTATCCTTATCTCAATTTAGGTACTTAAATATAATCATTTTTTTTTTTTCATAATTAGTCTATTAAAAAATGTTCAACATTTAATGTGAAAATTGACTATCAAATAACGCAACAATCTCATTTAAAAAAAACACACACAGCAGCAGTCACTCAAAATAAACTATGGATTGAACTAGAACATCAACCTTATTAATTAGTGGTTGTACAGTCTCCAGTTGTGTTGATGGTTCATAATTTGCTAAAACATAATATATTGGATTTCTCATCTAGGTTGTAACAATAGATAATCATATTACATTGTTAGTGTTTGATCTTAACTAGAGATGGCAACAGAGCAAATAAATAAGCATAAAAAGATTTTTTATACGTATTATAAGAGTGGATATTCAAATAGTGTTGTTATGGCCTGGTAGGAGTATTATGTTGGTATCTGGATGGGATTCAAATATTGGATTCACGTTTGGATCCAATAGTCAGGGGTGATGATGCCTTCATAATCCACAATTGTGGGTTGTAATGTCATTTAATCTATCTTGAAGATATGCATAGTCCATAAACATAGGTTAAGCTAATATTTTTTGAAAAGATTTTTTTTAATATTACTTTTTTTTTTCTAAAAAAAGTTCAATATAATTTTGTTTTATAAAAAAATAATTTTCAATATTTTTATTTAATTTAAAATTTATTTAATTTAATTTAATTAATCTTCAATTTAGTTCGATATTACATTAAACACGTGATAGGATTATATCCAATACAAATTAATCGGATCCAACCATCCAAAGAGGTTGTTAGTATTTGATATCAGATAGCAATAGATCAAATCAAGGACAGGTCATGCCTGCCCATTGCGCAACCCTGACACATTTCTATTGGAAAATAAAATCAATAAATTATGACATTAAAACTAATTCATTCTAAAAAGCACTCTAATAAGTTTCAATGTTTTGTGATTTAAACATCTAAATATTTTCATGTTGTATATTTTTCATAACCTCTAATTTATTTTTTTTAAAAACTATTTAACTAGAAAACTAAGTTAACAGGATGAAGTGTGTCAAGAAGTGTTTGACCTATTCCCGTCTCATCAACAAACCAACTCATAATTTACATTCATCCTGATTAATGGCTCAGTTACACTCGCTCTACATGACGTGCAAACTCGAGGCTAGGGAGTGAGGTGAGTAGGGTTATTCTTTCATTTATAATTTTGATAAGTTCTGACAAACTCTTGAACTAATTTTGGCGTCCCATTTTGGAAGTGAAATTTTTAGAGGTTGTAACAATATTTTTGTATGGACACGGGCCTAATGGGCCATATTTGGTCCAAGTCGACCTGTTTGACATCACTCCAGTCCCGTTTGTGAAGTTGGAAAACAGAGAGGCACATCAAGGAAGAAGAAGCTCCGCGAGGTACACACTTTCTGTTCAAGCAAGCAATAATTATATGTGTACTATTGAAAAGTTTCAAAAATTTCCAACAAGCAGTCAGTTGTTTCTTCTGGGTTGCTGTTGATTTGTCTATTGATACATGTCTTGAAAAGCTTTATTGTAGTTATGCAAGCTAATGTAAGAAACCCTAGAGTATTGATTGGTTACTATTATAGTATTCACTGTTATTGGTGTTGTCTTTTTAGTCAGAAAGAAACCATTTTATGGTTTTTTAATTAGAAATCTTGTAAATGAAGACAATCTTGTGGTTGGAGACTTGAAGTGTGTTTTTGGGTGGGCTTTTTTTTTTTTGGTGAAATGGGGTTATGGGAATTTTGAGATTCTGTTATTGTATTCGTTTCCTACATTTTTAAATTGCATTATTTAAAAAAAAAAAAAAAAAGGAGAAGATGAAACCTTTGTTGATTAAAAGTGATCAATGGAGTTAATTATGATATGCTTAGTTGTTTGCTGATCGACCCATACTGTTAATCAATCTTCACTAGTCTTTCTTAGGAAGGGACAGTTGATCCTTGTTGTTTAAGTACTCTCTCAGTCATTAGTTTTTATTTGGGATTTACAAGCTAAGAAAATGCTTCTTTTTCTTTATTTAATTTCCAATCTTTCTGTCTGTGAAGCTTCAATTTTTGTTTTGGTTTGCAGTTTAAATTTCAATCCTCATGCAATTGGGTAGTCTCAGATTCCGCTTTTAAGTGAGCAAAGTTGTCACTCTAACGGAAGTTCAAATATGCAGACGGCTTCGTATCTTCATTCAAACTTTTACTTCTCTAATAGGTTTATCTCACTCTTAAAACTATCACTTTATCTGTTAGAAATTCCAAATGAAAAAAAAAAAAATTGATTTAGGCTTTTGTGAACGTAATGATGCAGAAGAAGCTTTGTGAAATCCAACAGATGCATGAAATATGTTCTCTCTTATTCAAGTCCAATTGGCTTATCTGGCAGAATTCCCACACTTAAATTTCGGTTGCCAACTCAAAAAACCCGATTGTTTGTGATTCCCAACATGGATGACGGTCACCCATCAGTTTCTACGGTAGACGAAAATGCAATCACTAACCATGCCCCTAGTTCAGAAAGAGATTTCTTGAGCAACTGGTCACCTCCTAAATACCTCTGGAGGGGATTGTCAGTTCTTGTTATGGCTGGTCAAGTGATCATTAGGATCATAAAGGGCAAAGTACATTGGAGGAACACTCTGCAACAGCTGGAAAGAGTTGGTCCTAAATCTGTTGGCGTCTGTCTTTTGACCTCAGCTTTTGTTGGTATGGCATTTACAATCCAATTCGTCAGAGAATTTACCCGGTTGGGTTTGAATAGATCTGTTGGTGGAGTCTTAGCCCTAGCATTTTCGAGAGAGTTGAGTCCTGTAGTTACATCGATCGTGGTTGCTGGGCGAATTGGAAGTGCATTTGCAGCAGAGCTGGGAACAATGCAGGTTTCTGAGCAAACTGACACGTTGAGAGTTCTTGGTGCCAGTCCTGTTGATTATTTGGTCACTCCGAGAGTAATTGCTTCCTGCCTTGCTCTGCCATTTCTGACTTTGATGTGTTTCACAGTGGGGATGGCCTCAAGTGCCCTACTAGCTGACAGTGTATATGGGATTAGCATTAACATAATCTTGGATTCAGCCCAGCGAGCACTTCGATCTTGGGATATCATCAGTGCTATGATCAAATCTCAGGTTTTTGGTGCCATCATATCTATAGTGAGCTGTGCATGGGGTGTTACCACTGTGGGAGGTGCAAAAGGTGTTGGGGAATCAACAACTTCAGCTGTTGTTATCTCCCTTGTTGGTATCTTTGTCGCTGATTTTGCACTCTCTTATTGCTTCTTCCAGGGAGCTGGAGATTCCCTCAAGAATTGTTTTTAACCAGTCATATCCTTGCTGCTGCTCAGTTTACATATTCAATTACAATTGTTGGTTTCCTTGTTTTTATATCAATAGTGCAATCCATGAGTTACAGTTTGTGTAATATATTTGCAAGCTTTGTAGTGAGCATTTTAACTTGAACTCTTTTGGTTTTTTGTAAACACTTTTGGGCTAAAAATAAGATGAAATGGCACTTCTTCAAGTTTAATTTATCATCACTACCTTTAGCACTCTTTCTGGATCCTGCCAGTACACAAAATTATAAATACAAATTCATCAAACACAACCATAACATTTTATGATAATAAAGCTTTGTTTTGTAAGAGGCACATATAGGCCGCATAAAAATATCGCCAAGTGCATGATTACAACTATCACGTTAGTCCGGTAAAGAATTCTATAGGCTAATGTAATCTCATTATCACATCTTTCATTCTAATTCTACTGCCTCGAGTCTCATAAATTATAACACAAATCAGAGGGACCAGCAAACCAGTTTAACTATTGCATTGTATTTGGCAACCTTAAAAGATTCAAACAACGCTTAAATAGTGATTATAGGCTTAAGCTATGTCTGCACGATCTAGCATATCGACCAAAGTCATCCTTCTAGGGAATCTTGGGGGCAACCTCATGTACATGGCATCCTCAATTTGAATTGGCAAGTGTGTTGCCACAATAACAATACCACCCTTCTTTCTGTGCTCAGCAATGATATACTCTAGTAACCTTACCCCTTCATCATCCAATGCAACAGAAGGCTCATCAAGCAACCAAATTGGTCGGTCAATCGCTAGCAGCCTTGCAAGCTGCAGCCTTTTTCTTTGTCCCATTGACAACATTCTCGCTTTATCTTTTGCCAACCTTCCAAGTCCCATCAGCTCCAAAGCAGGCATAGAATTCCCATATTTCCCCTCAAGAACTTCGAACCACTGAACATTGTCAAGAACTGTAAACTTCTCCTTAACAGCATCTTTCAGAGAGAGCCAGTTCAGCTGAAGCTTGTATTGGTGGAATACTCCCGATTGTGTGATATCATGACCATTCCAAAGTATCTCACCAGCTGAAGGTTTAGAGAATCCAGCCAACATCCGCAAGAATGTAGTTTTGCCTGACCCATTGCTGCCTATCAGCACAAGTGCCCCACCATCATGAATCGACACATTAACATGTCGCAAGATTTGTTGTGCGTTTCTCATGCAAGACACATTGTTGAGGAGCAGCCTAGGAAGTGGGGGTTTCCGAAGAGACATCCGAACTCACAACACTTAGCAGCAGTCAATCAATGAATCCTTACAACTCCTGAAACGTTAAAATAACGTAACTCAGCATCAAACCTTACGACAAAATGTACAATGATCTCCAACAAAAATTAACAAACAAATTACCATTACACGGATCAAGCAAACAAAATCTTTTAAAACCGAAACTTCATTTTAAACTCAACACGCATAAAACAACTTCAATACTCAACTAACTCCAACAAACACAAACCAAAGCTAACTTACATTTATTTGCAGGAACCAACATACTTAGAAGCTATATATTTAATGGGAATATAATAAGATCAATACCCATTACAGCAGTCACATAACAACAAACTTTTAAAGTGTCCCCATCACATGAACAATAAACTCAAACAATCTCATCTTATACAACACACTCAACCATATACACATCGTTCTCATAGACATTTCATCGAACATATGGAAGACAAATTCTTTATAAGACTAAATCAAGGCACTTGAATTCGATAAACTCAAAATCAACAAGTACCCATCTTTGAAAAACAGATTGGATACGTAAAGAGATTAAGAGGGCAAAAGGTGTTACCTCCACGGATTCGATTTCAAGTCCACTCTTCTGTGACTACTTTGTTTTGGTTTATAGGTAGCAAATTTTAATGTCACTAGTGGTCTCGTCTTTGCATTATATATATTTATCGAGATATTATCAGAATAACCCCTAAAAATAAAATTAATATTAAATCATCTCTTTTATGTTTAAAAATGAGATTTAATAATATTATCTTCTATTTTAAGGTTTTTTGTTTTTAGATTTTTTCATAATATCATTATATAATTGAAAATTTATTAGTGTTAACAATGAGATTCTAAAATTAACTTTTGTGTATGAAATTCTGATTCAATAATTAAAAGGCTACATGTAATTTTAAATTATATGATAAGAAAGTTACTTGAATTTATCAAGATTGAATATTATATGTAATGTTATATGCTATTAAAAAGTGGGGAAAAAATTTTTGATGTGTATGATGTATTTGTTTTAATTATTTAAGACCGTGATTTGTGATTAAGAAATAAGGAAAAAAGTTTTGATGTGTATGACGTATTTGTTTTAATTATTTAAGACCGTGATTTATGATATAAGTATCCATCTCTTTGCATTGAGTATCTTATATAATGAATAATTAAATGCACATATCATGACCTTAGGTAGTTAAGGTTTATAAATTAGCATTGAAACCTTGGTTAAAAAAGAGAAAAATAAGAAAAAAATTTACCCTTACAACACACATTGATAAATACTTGAATCTCAATTTCACATGCGAAGCAACAAACTCTTGCCATTATATTCTGCTGTATATTGTTTTCATACACACACACACACACATATATATATATATTTTATTAATTTTTTATTAACATATATATTACCTATTTTGGAGATAAATGGTTTGATAAAAATCCTTTAATCAGAATCACAACAGCACTAGAACTTCACAAACAGAAGTAGTGAAAATGATTGAATTACTATAATTAACTTTAATTTCCTATGTAAAGTAACTCACGTGTACTCATACAAAATCAACTACCATCATAATCTGTTTGTGTCTTCCTGCACAAAATATAAGTAAATGATCAAAATCAAAATGGTGATGATTTCTCATCAGGCTAACAAGGAGTATATAATCATTCATCATCCACACTCATTGTGGAGAGTTTCCTCTTCTGCTCATAAATTTCTTCAAAGCTAAGCAGCTAGCCGCATTGAACTAAAGCCTCGCCTTCTGCAGGGCTGGCTTGCGTATTCCGGTCTGGTCGTGTTCCTGAATTCTTACATATAACCCTCTCAGAACCCAGATTGAATCTGAGTAATCCAATTCAAGTTCAAAACTAAATCAATTTTGTGCCACCATTGGTGACCAGTTAAGGAGTTACATTCACTAGTATATACATATGATAATATATATATTAAAAAATTAAAAAAAAAAGGAAAAAAAGAGGTTACAAGTTTGTAAAAACTGTAGATGAGGTACATGGCTATGCCAGGAACATAAGGCAATGAAAGGCCCTTTCTAGTTGGAAACCAAAAAATGAGGGCAGAACTCCCCAAGACATCGTGAAAACAATACAGCCATCACATAATGCACCATGTTGACTTCAGGATTAGTTAGTAATCCATCTTCGTTTCCGTGCTGGCCTTTCCTGTTTTATTTCTAAATCTGCTGGAGTCTCACTTTTGGCAGAAGGCAGTGCTTCACTCTCCATCTTCTTTATTGCTGCCAGGGCATCTTTCTCGCTTGGCATTGGGAGCTTGAATCGCTCGCTTCGCTTCTTCAGCTTCTCAACTGTGTCAAGGTGCCGATCATCTGCTTTTGTATCAGCACCTTTGATCTCTGGATCGCCGACTTCTTTCGTTTCAGCTGAGGGCTGTTGCTTATCAACAGGCTCAAGTGCGGTAGCAGGTTCCTCTAGGGGTTTGCTGGCTTCTAAAGACCCAGTATTATTGTTACCGTCAATCTCTTTGAACTTCAAGGAAGATGAGGACTTACTGTTGATACTGAAGTCCCTCTCCTTATGACTCGTCCAACGTTCCAGTTTTGAGCGTCCTCTTTTTGAATCTTGCTGTTCATCATCTGAGGAAGCTTCTTCCTTCAGTTTTCTGGAAGGGTTGCGGTGCAGTGGCTTCTGAGTCTCACCATTTCCTTGTTCATGGGTGCCTTTCAAGCCCTAAAAAGATGTAAAACCAATATGAACAGACAAGCACAACTCAACAGTGAAACTTCCAACATTAATCGACAAAGGTTCTGCTAGTGACGATCAAGCAGCAGAGAAGTAGCTTACAAATGGTTTGTCATACTCATAACTGTCAAGGAAGTATATATAAATATAACTTCCCTTGAGGAGAAGAGGAAAACTAAAGCTAGGTCAATGCTTCAGCTACAGAAAACGGGAATCCAACAGAGACAGGCCGATGAAAAAGCAAATTCAACTGAGCAAATTTTAAATCATCTAAAGATTTCATTTGCAATGATGAGATTGGATAAATCATTTTTTTAGATCAAACCTATCTTAAGTTGTACAGCATCTTTTTAATTCAAGAAAAAGAAATGCATGTTCCCTTAGCAGCTGAAATGGGTTATGTATGCATTTTAAGATGACCTACAAATTGCCCCATTGCTAGCAAATGCACCAAAAGAGGTTCAACATTACCATCATTTCTAAGGTTTCATAGATAGAATACATGAAAATATTAAAGAGCAATCACTAAGCACCTCTCCAAGCAATCTGTTGCAGTTAAAAAAGAAGTTATCTCACCAACAAGCTTCAAATTCAAACAGAAAACCAAAGCAACTTGAAATGGAATTATTCAAGGGAGAAAAAAAAAAAAAAAACTTACAATTAACCTCTTTGTTGCCCAAAAAATTATCGAAAGCCAAACATGCATTAGAAAGAGACGAAATAAGATCATTCCATATTAAGTTAAAAACTCCTTTAAAGTACTTTCTATGTGTCCCTTCCTGTGTTTCATCTTTTTAGCCATTTAAAAGATACAACTACCATCAACCATTTTGTTCCATTAGTTTAGTAAAATCACATGCTACAACTACTTATCTTTCCTTGTCCTAATAAAAATTTGTTAAGCAAAAGTTAGTATTTAGAATATGAAAAAGAAATGTAATCTTGATAGCCTAGCCAATTGGTCGTCATAACCAGCCTCATGGCACAGGCAAGATTTTGACGACAATTCTCAGTATCGAGTAAAAAGAAAGTTGTGAGCTAATATCGCCAAAGCACTTGCTAAGGCAAAAGTTTGCAGGCTAATCAAGCTTCTAAATTTTTACCCTGGAAGTACAAAGTTTGACTTTTCAAATCCGACATAAAATTATGGGCAGGTGAGGGCCACAAGGCCAATGTGTTAAAATTTCAAACCCAGCCCTTCTTTTAACCACAATTTGCACCCTCACTTAAAGTTAGCGTTATTCCAACAAAATGCTGCGGGGAATAAATTTAACAACATTTCCTGGCCTCCACAAGCAAAGTTTTAAATTGTATCAATCCAGTTTAAATATCTTTTTGTATTTATTTATATTAGATCATTTCATGAATTTCAAACTTGTGAGATGATTCCCATCTCTATCAGAAACTTTATGCTCTAGTGTCTATGGAACATACCATCTCACTAATATGACCACTTTGGTCTTCTTGATTTCTCTTGGAAGCACCCGAACTGTTGTAATCGCCACCTTCAGGTTCTCTATTCTTTCTCATGGTTTCTTTATGTTTCTTCTCATGCATTCTTGGGTTATCAGAAGCATGAACAGCACGGTCATTGCGAGGGCCTGATCTTTCCTGCCTCGATTTTCTCTCCTCATTACTAAATTGATTTCCCCGTGCATAAACATCCTCACGTCCCCTGCTGTATGACAAACTTTCATCCTCGCTCCGCTCCCTTCTCTTCAGTTGTTCACTGTGTCGAACTGTGTCTTTGGACTGGTACTCTTTATCAGAAACTTTATTATGATCATCCTTTGCCCTGGGATGGCCCATCCATGCTTTGTCTTCTGAACTACGCCCAGTCCTTACAGCACCCCTTCCTTCTTCTCTCTCTCTCTTTGGTAGAGTTTCTTCATGGCCTTTTAACCTATGCCACTCCTCCCTCTCCCTCGGCCTCTCTCCCCTTTCTCTCTGCAACCAGACCTCATCTTTGTGTCTAACAGGATGGTGATCATCAAAATTCTCTCTAATCCTTTGTTGGTCATCTCTCTTCCGCTGATCAAAAATGTCATCCCTTTCTCTTTTTCGACGGCTAATGGAATCTCTGTGGGCATGCAAAATTTCATCTTTTTCAGCGTGATCCCTCCTCAGATACTCATCATCTTTTCTTCTCTTGCTATAATAATCATCCACCATTTCATACCTATTCTTCAAATTATCATCTCTTTCCCTATGTCGTGACCCACCTTCCTTGTCATAAACCCTATAGCTACCATTATCCAACTGTTTTCTTGAATGGACATGATCATCTTTGTCGCTCCTCTCACTTTCACGAGCCCTACCCCTGTGCCTCGACCCCATCTCATCACCATGCTCACGATCTCTCTTCTTTGAGTCTTCAGATCTATTTTTTCTGCTATAATCTTCATCTCTCCTTTGCCAAACTCCAGGGTTTTCTCGCTCCTTCCGGCGATCAAAACCCTCAGTTTTCATATGCACAGAATGGCTCAAGCTGGGATCCAAGTCTCTACGAGGATAAGAATCCTCCCTCCCCCTTGGAGCCATACGATTTCTTTCCATCTCCTGTCTACCCTCCCTGTCTTTTCTTCGGGAACTCTGTTCACTTTCTTCAATGTGCCTCTTCATGGTTCCAATGCGTGCAGATCGTCCATCTTGCATAACTTCCTCCTCAACACCATCACGCCACCTCTTATAGTCTCTGCTGCTGCCAGATCTTGCTTTGCTGTTTTCACTACTTCTTGCTGCCTTAGAATCATCCTCATCATCAAGCTCTTGAAGCTCTGGTTGTTCAATTTGAGCAGTCAAATTTTGCTTCTTCCTGGAAGGAAGTGAATTTCTATCTTTTAGGGTGTCATTTGTAGTTATTGTATTTGTTTCCTCCTTTCCCACGGCAGAGCTTCCATCGCCAGGTGCAAATTCATCATGTGCGGCATCTTTATGTTCTACGCTTGATTCCCTGCCATCCCTAATAGTGACAGGAGATGATATCGGACTATTTTTACCCTCCATGCTTTCAACTGATTCTTCCTCATGATTATCCTGGAATGTCTTGCTCTGAGGGCTTTGACTAGGTGTCTGACGGGGGGATCTGTCTTGTGCTCTACCTTGTATCCGCCTGTGCTCAATACAAGAGAGAGAGAGCTGTTATTAAAGTTCAGAGCAATCTGAAAGACTCATGAACAGAAGAGTTCAACAAATCATAAGAACAATTGTTATTATTTGATAATGCTCATCTCAATGCCAGAGAACTACCGACATATGAAGTTAAAGCAGATGAATAAGGAATTAACTACTAAGCATTCTACAGAACACACTGAGACCTAATCTTGATATATAAAAGGAAAAAAAGGAAAACTAATCTAGAAAGCTTGGCCAGGACTAATGCTTTCTTGAGCTGGGTTGAGGATGAATGCTATTATGACCCTTTCACTGCTATAATGACCTTTCCACTTGAAAACGTGCAATAGCATAAGTAGAACACCAGTCTTGATGATAGACAATGCTCTGATTCTACTTGACGAAATGTGCAATATTATATAAATCAAAAAGATCATTCCATACCTCTCCTCATGAGGGTTTCCAATGATTTCACTAGGATATGCAGTAGTAGGGCCCCTAGAACCTGGACGATACTGAAGTGCTGCTTCAGGAGGGAAGGGCACAATCCTATCTCCTTCAGGTCCATTCCCATGAACAGAATTTATAAATTGCGCACTCCGCCCACCCAGCTCCCTCTTTTGACCATTATAAGGCCCCGAAAAACCATCAAAGTAATCAGCATCCACCGGTCCCATCTCATCTTCAGCTACATGGCCTCCTCTAAGTTCCTCTACCGGGATATCATTGTCTTGATCACCATTACCTGCAGATGAATCATCATCCACAGAGCCCTGGCAGACAATCTGTTCATCCAAGTACCTTCAGTTAAATTACTTTGCATGTGCAGGACATCAGAATTGGTGCATTTAACAGTAAGTTCAATATCTAACCTCAATGATTGCATCCGAATCACGCTGACGAGGAGGACGGGTATCAATAGAAGGGAGACGTTCACCATAGCCACCTTCCACCTGTATTGCTCTTCCGGTAGGCTTGTAGAAAATAAATTTAATCATTGAGCCAGGTGACCCATAAATAAAATATAAAGATGCACATCTATGACATATCACATGTTTTTGTTAAACTCTTTAACCGTGCAATAGGTATCGAGACATTCAAAGTGAAATATGTTACACAAACAAGAAATATGTTACACAAAGAATATATTTCTATTACTATGCATGGAGAAAAAAGATTTAGGAACTAAGGCATACTAGAGGTGGTCGCACACGAGCAGATCCTTTTGTTAAATCACTTTGTCCAGCATCTGTCTTGCCAAGATTTGCATTCTCAGCTGAAACGTCTAGAATACCAGTTGCTGCTGCTAATTCCGGGGGCAAATCTGGATCATAGTCCTAAATAAAATGCAAGCAGGGGCTTAAAAATTTATTTGTCTATTTATCTAATTAGAGATCAATAGACACGTAATTGATAATAACATTTCCAAAGATACATTAGCACCTCATTACCTGATCTGTTCGTCCACTTTCATAGACACGAATTTTGCTTTGCATGGTAGTCTCAAGGCGGTGTTGTTCCTAAAAATCATTAATAGAGGGCCTTAAGTCTTCTTTCATCTATTACATTAAAAACATCATTAAAGACCAATATTTACCAGCTGTTTGCAATACTCTTTCCAGCTGTCCTCATTCAACCCAAAGTTAAAAAAGTCTGATATATCAACACCAGGGTATTTCCACGGCTTTTCCTCAAATCCATCAATGTCAACATCGAATATAGTCCTGAAAAGCACATGAAAAAGTCAAGTAAACATAAATAAGCCAAGCCACAATTGTTGAATGCTGTACAAAATTAACAAGCATAAGTAGCCAACTAAGTTTACTTGTGAGAAGGAAGTGTGAATTCCAATCCAACGCCAAAAGGCCGTCCTGTCATATTGTTACCAGTGGCAGCCATTCCAAAACCAGGATGAAAGCTTTTCTGCATTGGAGGAGCATTTTTCATGCCTGTTGGTCGCCAGTCTCTACCTCGACCAGCAGCAGCACCCAAGTTGATTGGTGGACGAACTTGACCTGGGGCTCCACCAGGACCAACAGTAGTTGATCCAGGAATTGGAGCCGCACCGGGTCTTACATACTGCATGAAGTAGAGAAAAGATCATAGGGTTAACAGCAAGAAAGAAGCAAAATACCACAAGAAAAGAATAATTTAGTCAAGACTAAGGTCACTTTGGCATATGCTACTGATAGTAGCAAATAAAGAATATTTAAGTATCATTAATAAAATGGTAAATGAAGGTATTATTACACCACATAGGGGAAAAAAGAACAAATTAACTCATAAAAGATACAACTTTTCAACAGTAAATAGGATCATATAAAGAAACAAAGCACCAGCAAAACATAGACCGGTGATCTGGCCGACCATAGATTAAATCATTCGTGAAATGACAGGCTGCAGGTGATAGGTTCAAAAAGGGTGTTCTGTATGTAGTGCATTGTAACATGGTCAATTACTAATATTTATACACAAATAAAGTAACCAACACAAGTAGGACACGGTCAAGTGAGTGAGGTAAGAGGAAACAATCAAAATAGCCTAAGTAATTTAATTGGCAGGAGTTATGAACCAAGTGACTGCCACGACAATTATAGATATACTGCCAAATTTTTTATTATAATGCAGTCAAATCATATGGAATAATCTTTAAAACATATGACTGACTTCCAAAAACACAAAGCCTTATATACAAGCTGGAATCAACTGAAATTATATCTTCAACAAATGAAGCAAGATAAACAATAACCGGATGCCTATGGTTTTTTCTTTTGTAAAACATATTAGGCATTGATGTTTAAAGGCATATTAAAAATTTTGACACTATATGTCCATCTTTCTGCTCAGGTTCTCCATATTATAATTTAACATTTTCGAGTCAGAATACCAGGTAATTACCAACCGCCCAATAACTCTCCAAATTGTAGAAGTACATATCTGAATTTGTGTTGGTTAATTAATTATGTAAACATAACCGATAGCCGCTCTCATCAGCATTCCCTCATCAACCATTCCTACCACACAACTTGTACCACTGTATGAGAACACACATTAATCCAACAAATCCCTACTTAAACATCAAATGAATTTTATAGTAGCACGAACAACACTTTACAAACTTCTGCATAAACTGTGCAACTGATAATTCAATGAGCCAACTCCGCACCTCATCAACTTATAATCATCATCGTTCTTGACATGAAGCACTATAACAATTATTCATTATTATCCTGACCACCTGTTGTTCCCTCAAGTTCTAGCTTATACAAAACACTACGACAATTATTGTTCACAAAACCATAGCACATGGATTTACCAGCAATGTACCACCGTATAACCGCTTCTCATCAGGTTCTCTTGCTTTAAACAAACCTTGTTCAATCACTCACAATCTCTCAAATCCATTCTCAAAGTCAGTAGCGAAATAAATTTTAAAAAAAAAATTCACATCATTAACAAACAAACATCACGACAAAAACGCTTGAAACTTTATTTCCCATAATCGAACTATAAATACGAACATACATACATACAATCTGTTTTGCATTATATATACAACAATTCGACTAGCGAATCAGAACTAACCCTGTACAATCCTTACAGCTATACATACAATTCGATCCGATAAATATTAAAATAACTAACCTTAAACTGAGAATGATATGGGTTATGATACGGGTAGTGGTTACTATAACCAATCTTGGCAGCAGCAGCAGCAGCGGCTGCTGAAGTGGCAGCGGCGGCTGATGTGGCAGCATTCGTAGATGTTCCTGTCCCCTCTTTCTTCTCCGCTCCTCCCTCCACCAATTGCGCTCCTCCTCCTCCTCCTCCTCCGCCGTCATCTCCTCCGCCATTGCCCCAATCTTGCTCCTCCGTCATCGTCATGATGCCTTGATTGTTGGCGTCCGCGTCTGCCACTATCACCAGCGGATCACCGTCGTCGTCGTCGTCGTCTTCCTCTTCACCGGCGTTGTCAATCGCCGCCATGGCTCTGTGGTGGTCGTCGTTCAAGACTATCTGCAAACCGTCGTCACTGTCACTGTCGTCGTCCCAATCCTCCTCCCCCTCCTCGCCGCCTCTCTTCGCGACGACATCCTCGGAAATCCCCGGTATCATCGGCGCTCCGTCGTCCTCCTCCGGCTCCTCTATATCGAAAGTAACGTCTTCAGCGCGTGCAGGCGCGTGGGGAGGATCGATGTGGGCGGATGGAGGAGAAGGCTTAGGGCAGGAAGAAGGAGGGAGGTTGGATTTGAGATTGAAATTGAGGTCGATCGGACGGTGGAGAGATAACGGCGCAGGGGGGTTATTGTGGAGATGCGAACCAGACAACGGAGGAAGGACGTCCGTGTACAGATCTCCGAACTCATCGTCATCTTCCATTTCTAGACACCGAGAGACACAGAGCGAGCGAGAGGGTTCGAAGAGAAGGGTTTTGAGTTTTTTGGTTGTGTTTTGTGTTTTATTGTGCTCGTGTCCAACAAATACATGTATGTATATATATATATATATATATTTTCCGATTTTTACATTTTTTTCTTTAATTCTTTTGACAAATTTTGTATTTATACGTTATTTCATTTTTAAAATGCATAGAAAGTGAATCACAATTAAGATTAATAGCTATATGAACAGTCTGAATATTTATTTTAATAAAAAAAATAGGGTTGTACGGTATGGATCGTATATCACGTTAATGAGTTAACTAGATACAAATCTTATGGGTGAAAAATAAATACTCTTATGAATTAATAAAAACGTTATCGCATGTATTTTTGTTATTGTGGGATTCGAACTAACTTATCGATAATATGATTAATTGTTTGAAAAATAAATTTTAGGTATCATAAGTTATGCATTATAATTTTTGTGCTCTCGTAGGGATTTGTAATAATGGTTTATTGTGAGTGAGATAAAGTTGTATAGTCATAAATCATTGTCCGAATCTAAGATTGGTGGTTGTATGGTTGTGCTTATTATCTATTCTGTTACTATTAGACAAAATTTTTGTCACACTTGTGCTTGTATGAGCAAGGTAATATTGAATCCCTCATATAGCAAAAATTATGGTAACGAATAAGACTAGATATCGTACGATAGAAGATAAATATTTTATGACGAGGGAAAAAATTATGCACATGTGTTTTTATTATCAAAATGGGATTTGAACTTACCTATGAATACGATTAATTGCTTAAAAAATAAATATTAAATATCACAACTTTTGCATTATAATTTTTGAAATTCCGTTGAGATTTATAATAAATGGCTATTGTAAGTAAGATATCAAGTAGAGGTTGTCTGTTTTTATCACTTTTCACTTAATAGCTCTTAATTAAACTATTATATGATTTTATTTTTTTTATTAAGTGGTCAAACCACTTAAACTAATCAAAATCATTGAAAAAAAAGTTAAAATTTTTAGTTTTTATCTAAATATTAAATCACCTAATAGTTTTTTTAAATATATTATTCCAAATCTATCGTTCTCAAAATAATATATTTGTAAATTTATCATACTTTTACATTATATGTATTCATTTTAAATGTAATTAATGAAATATTGCAATGACTAAAATATATATTACTTTACAATTTTGACTTTTATTGTAATTCAGATTTCAATCATTAGTAAATTTTCAATCTTCAGTAGCACGTTTAATTTTCGAACAAAAAAATAAACAATCTCATATAAATACAAAACCCTTTTGAGGTTAACTTAATACAGACGAAACATTTTCATTTTTAGAAAACAATTACGGTCAAACGTGGTTAAAGTTGACTTTGACCTTGGAATGTTGCACAATGACGAAAATGTCCATGAATAAGGACAAAACTTTTATATTAAAAATTTAAAATGAAAAATATTTAAAAATGATAAAAATATACATTTTAAAAAATTGTTGAATTTCCACGGTCCATCATTATTGATGGACGGTGGAAGTTATTATTTAAAAAATGAAAATCCGATACTTTTTAATTTTAATAAAATAAAAATAAAAATCTGAATAAGATTTGATCTCCACCGTCCATTCAGATGGCTGGTAAAGATCTAGAATTAAGAAAAAAAAATTGAAAAAGTTAAAAAAAAAAAGCAGAAGTTTTATTTTTCTCTTTTTTTCATCCTTCTCCCACCATATCTCTCTCTCTCTCTAACTGCAAATCCAACACCCTTCATTATCACAAATCTTTCCTTCTCTCCCAATCATCCAGCCACTGCATCGTCAAACCTAGACCATTCATCTGGGTTTGAACCTCCTTTGAGTTCGTTGATTTGAACCTAAATAAAGGAACATTAAATTTTTCAGGTTTTTTTTTTTTTTTCCAATCTCTGAGTTTTTATTTTTTTCAATTTTTGTTGTTGATTTTTCAATTCCTGTTGTTCAAGATTTCTGTTGTTGATTTGTGGTTAATGATTAATGCGGTTTGGGTTTGATGATTTTTAAAGATGCTTTTGGGTTAGAAGATGCTGGGTACGATTTGGGGTTTGATGATTTTTTAAGATGCTGGGTTCGATTTGGGGTTTGACATGAATTTATTCTGGGTTTGATCGAAAACCCAAAACATGAAACACGAAAAAGTCCTGGGTTCAAATTGATGGTGGAAGATGATCAGGAAAAAGATGAAGATGTTGGAATGATGGTTTCGATTTGGTTGTGATGATGGAGATGATGGTTTCGATTTGATTATGCGATGAATATGAGATTGAAAATGATGAATTTTTTTGGTTTTCAAATCAGTTTTTTTTTTTTTTTTTTTTGCCTTTTTTCATATGGGTTTTAAGAGATAGACGGTGGAGATCTCTTGTTTTTATTTTTAGAAAATTGTAAAAAGTATTTTTATAAAATATCAATCATAATTTTTTTATTTTTTATTTTGAAATAAGTATAAAGTTACCATTTTACCCTTTTCGCTCCTACCAGCATCCAACATCTAATGTTAATTTGGGTATTGTGTTATTAAAACTAAAATATTAATGCGTTTGTATTAACTAAACCTCAAAGAGGTGTTTGTATTTAACTCTTATTATGAATTATTAAAACAAAGCACCACTAGGATAGGAAGTGGAAGAATTTAATTTATTATTATTATTTTTTTGAAAGAGGATTTAAATTAATCCTAAATGGAGTGCTATCACGCATCTTCCCGTTGTAGGCCTTAAATGGTAAAATTTATTAGTTAGCTCAACGATTGATATCTTTTCTCCTATATAAAAAACTTGAAAATTAAATTAAAAAAAAAAAAAAAAACTTGAAAACTAAACTGCAAATACATCAGAAATTAGAAGCATTTGCAATAATTCTAATAATAGTTTTTAAAAATTAAAAATTAAAAACAACAGCATTAAATTCAAAATAATAACATAAAATTAAAAAAAAAAAGAAATTAAAAAAAAAAAAATAATGGAGACCGCTGTTGAGGTGAAGCAAGTATGGATAATGGCTGCTGTCTCCATGGTGGTAGAGGTTGTTGCCTTAAATTTTATTTTTATTTTAAAATATAATTTTTGTTATGTTATACAATTATACATATCCAAAATGTTTGTTTTAAGTTTTTTTATATTTTGTAAAAGAATTGAGGACAATAACTTTCAAATTTTTAAGTTTTGTTTTGGAAACGTGTATGAGTTATATTTGTTAGATTATTAATATGATTTTAATCACGTATTTAACTAGTTTGTATTTTAATTATTTATTTATCTAAATTTATTCTGTGTTTTATATATTAGTATGGTTTAATGTGAATCTAATATAAAATTAAAGTTACTATAATGTATGTAAATTATTGAGACTGAAATATATTACAAAATAATTATGTTTGTGCTTACTCATTCGAAGTTAACACCGACCACTAAAAACATTAAACTATGTGTACCATTAAGATCATGCTGAAGATTATGTTTTTTTACAAACTCTCTAATAATGTATATTGAAAGGGAAATTATTTAGAAATTTACTGTACCTTGCATTATGGATTATTTTTCAAATTTAAAAGAACTGTTCCATTTTCATTCATAAATTTAGGCTCTATATCGTTTATTAATTCATTTTTTGTAATAAAATTAAAATGTATCATATCAATTTTTTTAAAAAATAGTATTTTTTTAGCCAATTTGAATTTATATTTTTGCTTAGCCCTCCTAAGATAGAAATCTTAGCTCCATCCTGATAATGGCTGATGACGGTGATTCTAGGTCTGGTTTTTGATGATTCCAATTCTAGTGTTAGTTATTTAAAAAAAAAAAAAAAATAATAATATTAATTATTTTTAAATATTAGTATGACATGACAATTTTATAATTGGATAAAATCATCTTTGCAAGGGAAAAGGCCAATCTACCCTTAAGGTCATGATAGTGTCGTTACTTGGATGTTAGTCAAACCTAGTCAAGTATACTTGGGTGTGAATGTTGATAAACTAGTGTCATGAGTGTAGTTATACTATGTTAGGATACTTTTGTGTAATTAACCCAACAAAAAAATTACAATATTATTTAAAAATAAAAAGATATCCTAAAAAAATTAAAAAATATTTTGGCTATTATTTTTGTTAGAGATCGAAGACTAATCGATCTAGTTGGAACCAGATTGAATTTTTTTTAGTTAACACCAAATCAAAGGTTGATATGGTTTTGGTCAACCTTGACCAGATTGAAGTCAATATGTTGGAACCATATTGATATCATTAACCTGGTTAGAATCGATCTTGTTGATTTTGCAAACCCAATCAGATTGATTTCAATTCGCTGCTTTGAATCAACAATAGAGGTTTGTCAATGGATCTTAATCTCTATCACTAGTGATGAACATCAATGATGAAAATCCAATCTAAATTTTTACAATTTTTTTTTTCAATTTTTAAATATAATTCTTTTATAAGTTGTGTGTGTGTTTTTTTAAATGATCTCTATTGTCCATTAGTTAATTATTTTTAAAAATTTATTTTAAAATTTTTATATTTTAATAATCAATTTGTACAAATGGATCTCCATAGCTTCATATAATGGATAGTGCATATATATATATATATATATTGCTTTTTGTAAATTTAATTCATTTTTGGCCATAAATTTTTTTTCTTTTGCTTACTTTAAACAAAATTTTAATCTTGTTTAACCTATTTTTAGCTCTAGAAATATTTCATGTGCAACTAAGCAAGTGAAGAATTTCACCTACCTGAAAATTTTTTTCAATTGAATTTTTGTCATTTAACCTATTGTCTTTTATCATTATCATTTTCAGTGATTAATGATTAAAGAAAAAAAGAGTAAAATGTAAAATAAGAAATTTAAGAAAAAATTGTATAAAAGTAATTTAAGAAAAAGTTGAATGTATGAAATTATTTCAATACTTTAACATTATCAAGCATATATCAATCAATAATAATTCATGTTTAAAAATAAAATAAATTGATAATAAATATATATTGAAATTATCTTATAATGAAATTTAACAAAAAAGATCCATAAAATAAATCAACATTAGCACTTTCCCAAAAAAAAAATAAAATAAAATAAACTTTCCTTTTACTTCACCATGCTGTTCCTCAGCCTGTCTAAAACCTAAAATTACAAATCGGATAATATCAATATCAAAATATGAATATGAAAAGAATAAAATTGAAAAAATATCAATTTTTCCCTGCTTTATCCAGGGAAACTATATTACAGTATTTTTTTATTGATTTAATACCCTATATTATTCAAATCGAATACATTTACGTAAAACTCAGTTTTTTTTTAATGTATTTCAAAGAAACAAAAAGCTCTTTTTTATGCATTTTGATCTCTCTCTACAATAATAAAAGTAATTGATAATATATTATTGTGACTTGAATGATCGTACGAATACCCTGATAACTTCGAATGATCTTTTTTGTATAAATGTTTGTTTGAATTATTGGCTATAACTTTACCTGAAAAACAAACAAAATCTTTATTAAGGTGGTTTGGAGGTTACCTCGAAAATATCCTCCCATGTTTAAGTCCGTTTTATCTCTAAAATTGGTTTGTCTTGATAAAACTATTCGATAATTCACTCTATCTCAAATAAACTGTTAAATCATATTTTATAAAGAAAAAAAACTTGCTTTTAAAATGTCGTGACGGATATGATGGTGTTTGTCACTTGTCGATTAGATCATCTTTGTGTTAATAGATATTTGTTATATATTGGACTTTGTCATAATTTATTGGAATCGTTTCCTTGATAGTCAATATTTATTGTCTTCAAATTCCTTCAACTGATATATAAAGTTTAAGATTTTCTTTGTCATGGAAGGCGAGCTTCCTGCCTTTGATGATTAATTATACTAACTATAGTTTAGTGTGCATAACATTTCTTTAGCTCGAAATTTATATCATGTGCCATGTGTCATGTTTCTACTATGATGATGTGTTCGCTTCTTATTATACCGTATTACCCATCTTACATATACAAGTTTACAAACAACCAAATCATAAGAAAAAAAAAAATACTACTTTTAAATTTTTTTTATAGCACAATTCATATTAAAAATAATCATGACAATACTAAAATTAATGAACCTTGATGAGTTTCGGTGGGTTATAAAAAATAAATCTAAACTTCTCATATTTACACGAAGGAAGAAAGTTTATTACTGTAACTTCACTTCTCAATTTAATTGTAATAAATAAAAATATAGAAAAAAATATATAAAAGACAAAATAAATAAACGGGAAGATTACACAAATTCTCTCGAACCCTCTCTTGGTCGTCAATTCTTCTTCTTGTTCTTCTTCTTCCTCATCTTCACATGAGACAATGTGATTATGGGAGCCAACATGAAGGCTTTTAATAGCTTTCTCTTTTAGTTTTTTTTCTCTTTTGGGTTTAAAACCGCTCGTGTTGTCAACAAACATAAACCTCGTTTGTTTCCCGAGAAAATCCCGGACATTTCTTGGAAAATTAACTCCTACCCATCTCAACAAAGTCCCCATATACAACGTTGGCTCAATCCAACATTTTCCCCATCTCGTGAATCTGAGGTGAGGCACCCTCCCTTCCCCTTGTTATATATAGATAGGGTTTTGATGATCTGGGGTCGGTTTATATTTGTTTAATTTGTTGAATTGTAGCGTTTCTATTGGGTTTGTCAAGATTCAACTGGGGTTATTGAATTCTAGGGTTTTTGTTGACACGTGTGGTTTTCTTGGTTACTGCTTTTAGTGTGCTTAAATTAGTATTATTTTTGTTGTTATATGTTTGTTTATTGGGTTTCTTGGTTTGTTGTTTCTTGATGGTTTCAGATATTGGTTGGTTGTTCTCATTGTGTTATGAATTGTTTGTGTGCTGCCAAGATAAGAAAAGAATATGTCGGTTTTGCTAAACAGCGAATCGATTCACATTCGTGAAGTTTGGAGTGATAATCTGGAAGCTGAGTTTAGTTTAATTCGGGAAATTGTAGATGAGTACCCTTACATTGCAATGGACACTGAGTTTCCGGGTATTGTGGTACGCGTAATAGGGAATTATAGGAGCAGTTCGGAATATAGTTACCAGAACTTGAAAGTGAATGTTGATCTGTTGAAGATAATTCAGTTGGGGTTTACGTTTGCGGATGAGAAAGGGAATTTACCGATGTGTGGGACGGATAAGTACTGTGTGTGGCAATTTAATTTCTGTGAGTTTAACCTGGAGGAAGATGTGTATGCTAATGATTCTATTGAGTTGTTATCGCAAAGTGGCATTGATTTTATGAAGAATATTGAGAAGGGTGTTGATGCCAAGCAGTTCGGTGCTCTGTTGGTGTCATCTGGGGTTGTGTTGAATGAAAGCATGCATTGGGTTACGTTTCATAGTGGGTATGATTTCGGGTACTTGCTGAAGCTGTTGACTGGCCAGAATCTGCCGGATACGCAGGCGATGTTTTTTGAAAAGATCAAACATTTTTTTCCCACGCTTTACGATATCAAGCATCTGATGAAATTTTGCAATAGCCTGCATGGTGGGTTGAACAAGCTTGCAGAGCTTTTGGAAGTGGAAAGAATCGGAACTTGTCATCAAGCTGGTTCAGATAGTTTGCTCACTTGTTGTACATTTATGAAATTGAAAGAAAATTTCTTTAAAGGCTCACCTGAGAAATATGCTGGTGTTTTGTATGGTCTTGGTGTTGAGAATGGACAGATTACTCATTGATAAAAAAAAAAAAAATGAAATGAAAATAAAAATGATAGAAATGTTTTCCAGACTACAATACATATCTTGTTATCTATCTTATTGTTGTTTGTTATAATTTCTCTTCCACTTATTTATCCATTCGATGATGAGAAGGTTATTGTGGGTTGTGTTTCCAGCTTTTGTATTGATTACGTAACAATCATCGGATCACAGGTACAAAATCAATCTTGTTTCCCTCATATTTTATGTTATATTGATACATGGGTGTTCATTCATAAAAGTATAAAAGTTATTACTGTAATTGTTCTACGTTGTTTCATTACCTTGGGTTTGGTTGGTTATTGAATAATATGAGGGAAAGATAACTACAATATTTACAAGAATGTTTCAGAAATGTACCACTTTATTTTTAGTTCTCTGAAATCAATTTTTCCTGCACTTTAATCTTGATAACTGATAAAAGTCTATGAAACAGTTGATTGTTTGGATTTTTGAATGGTAGAGGAAATATTTTCATTACAACAAGTCATTAATCTTTACATCCCAAGATCAGATTGGTGTCAGGAGTCAATGAAAGAGTAGGTTGATTGTGTTTCTACTATCTTGATATTCTCACGTGTGAATCACTGGAACCTTGTTGGGTTGTTATGTGAAAGCTGTAAGTTGTTTTTATTTATGACTTACTTGAATTGATCAATTGAAATGTCTATATCTTGCCATTCTAGTAGAGATCAAAATTGTTGCAGAAACACCGTGGGTGAGTTTTCTAGTATTGGACGTGAGTTACTGTTAATCCTTCTATCAGTATCTGTCATGGCATTACTCTTATAGTTATATTTAATAAACTCTCTCCCAGTGTTCTAAAACTTGGCCTAGGTGGTTGCCGGCTCATGCTGGAAACCCACTAGGCACCACAATTACGCAGCAAACCACCTAGTTGGTCCTAGGTTCTCCTAGACTATCTCTGTGGTGTTGATGCCGTGGAGATCTATTAATTTTTTTCGCAACACCTTAAACAGTGCTGTTTTGGACGTCTAATTTACAAAAAGAGATAAAGGCACTGAGAACAGAGAGGGTGCTTTTATCTGTTCTTGCTGCTGCTGACCCCGAAACTAAATTCCTCAACAAAACCTAAGCTCCCACCAATCTCCACTTCCGGCAGCTGTGCTTGAACTCCGGCAGTCCTGTTTTTTCAACTCCCACCAATCACCACCAATCATTACTTTTGTCCTTTTTTTTGACCTAATTCCCTCAGCGGTCAACATGGAATTTCCTAGGCGCGCCTCTTAGGTGCTAGACCTGGACATCGTGGAGCCACTGCCTAACTAGCTCCTAGCGCCTTTTAGAACACTGCTCTCTATATTAATACAATAATCAATTTGTCCAAAACACTTTGCTTGTTTGTTGAAGGCTTAAGGTGGTGCAGAAAGCTTGCTGCATTATTTCTGGGCACAGACTCAAGGTAAGCAATAGCTTTTGATATATTTATATGTAAATAGTACTAGTTTTGTCTTGATCTGTGGTATATTGTTTGTCAAACCCTGCTAGTTGTGTGATGAAATCTTTTAGGTGATTAGCTTCTTTCTGTACCAGTATATGGAGTGCTTGGCAATGTAACAATCAAGGCTCAACTTCTTTCACCTAAGATTGCTCTTTGTCCTAATTTCAGCTACGATTCGGGGTTCTTGTCCTTGTCGCTTCTGGAAGAGTTCATAGACTCCTTTTTTGTACTTGGCCCCACCTTTATGGAAACTTGGTTTGTTTTGTTCTTCATGCAGTTAGTTAATCTAGCAAATTTCTAAGGGCTTAATGGACATTGGATCATAACCTTGTTCTTTAGTTCTCATTTCCATGAGATGAGGCTGTGGTTAGAAATATGTTGTTGGTATTACTATAATTAAGAAACTAAGAAGCATAGAGAATTAGATGGTCCTGACTGGGCTCTAATTGATTTAAATTTAGAAGGTTGATCTTCATTAAGATAATGTATTTATTGTGGTTTTACCTTCTAGCTCTGACTATCTCATCAAACCTGGTCAGAGTTTTTGATATCTCTTCAGTTCTTTTTCCTGGAAAGCATAATAGATTGTCATTGTTAGCTTTTACTTGGTGGATTTTGCGAATAAGAGGGCCTTATTCAACCTATAGGCATCAGTCTGCCTTGATCGTTCGTCCTGTCAACTAGTACTATTTTTGAGCATAAAGTTCATATTAGTCTCTGTACTTTCTCGTTTAATCTTTTTTGTTTTCTGTATAAATTGTAGAATTTCGTCTAATGATAATCTAGGTCTCGCTGAACTAGGTTTTAAGCATCATGATCCTGAGAGATTAGGATCTTCTACTAATTTAAGTTTTTGTTGAACTTTTAAAAATTTCAAAATTAATAATTGCTGGTTATGATTTATTTTCTGTTTATTCTCTTTATTGCTAGCAATCGATTACAAACGTCAAAATTGTGCAGTTTAAAGTTCATATCATATCTATGTGTGATTAGGAGGAGAAATCGTTTTTAATTGCTAGAAGCAAAGCATCATCATGCATGGAGTAAGACTAAGAGAATAGAATGTGCACATAAGTGGGGTGGATTTATGCATGTGAAGAAAATTTTCGTTTTCTCTCTGATATAGGATTTTGATAATTTTCATCTCCGATTGGTACATGGTAAGATGTGAGATTGAAACTCTGGTTACGATGTAAATAATGGGACCTTAATAATGTTCAAACAGGTATATTTAGATAATTCAAAAACTCTATGAAATTTAGGCAAAATGATAAACGAAAAGAGAAAACATAAAGATTTTTGACAAAAATGCTCAAAGATGCATCTTTAATAATTTTATAATTATACATTTTTGTCAAATGTTTCTGCCACTTTGGTTTTTCTTGTCTACTGCTTCTAGTGTCTACTTTATGTTCATATAATTTATTAATGAATTCTATAGTTATATAAACATGAGTTCTGCTCACGTTGTTGTTATACTACTTTTGTTTTATATTGGGTTTCTTGGTTTTTGTTTTTGCAGATATATTGTTCTCCTTGTGTTATGAATTATTTGTCTGGCTAAGACAAGAAAAGTATGTGTTTGCTCAAAAGTGAATCAATTCACATTATCAAAGTTTGGAGTCATAATTTCAAAGCTGAATTTACTTGCATTGCAATGGACTCTGAGTTTCCTGGTATCGTTCTACACACAATAGGGAATCACAGGAGCAGTTCTGAATGTAGTTACCAGAACTTGAAAGTAATTATTGATCTCTTGGAAGGTAATTCAATTGGTTTCACATTTGCCAATGAGGAAGGAAATTCATCCCAAGTGTGGGATGGAAAGGTACTGTGTGTGGCAATTTGATTTTGGTGGGTTTAACCTGATGAAGATGTGTGTGCTAATGATTTTATGAAGAGGTTATCCGAAAGTGGCATTGATTTTAAGAAGACTATTCGAAAGGGTTTTGATTCTAAGCAATTTGGTGCTAATATCCTTCTTGTTGTGGTTTATTATCACTTTTCTGCTTCACATTTATCTCCATTTAAGAGTATAGTGAGTTACATAACAGATCTTGTAGTGTTAACATGATCAGTCATAGGACCACGGATGTAAGATAATCTTCATTTTGTCTAGATATTGCATGTTCAATTGATACAAGGGTGATGGTTCATATGTTGATAAAGTTTCCGGCAATTGTGCTACATGGGGTTCTTATCCTTTGGCTATTGAAGAATATGAGTAAAATGGTATATGTTAGATATGTATGGAGATGGTATAAGTTTTGTTTTCATCTATTGTGAATTGTTGGTTGAGTCCTACTAGCCATTTGATGATTTTTGGTTTAGGAGCTGCCTTCTCCACTTCCATGAGATTTTGGTGTTTTGGTTGTCAGATTTTTAAGGTGTGGAATATGAAACCAGTTGTTTGATATAAGAAATTTGTGATTTCTCAATTAGTCAGTTGCATAATTTGCATGGCATGAGATGGTGCTCTCCTGAGAGCTAATTAGTGTATAACTTGCATGTTATTAGCTTCATCGAGGAATTATATGGTCCTGACTGGGCTGTAATTATTTTGGTTTCACCTTGTAGCTCTCATAGGCCTGGTCTATTTTGATACCTCTTTAGTTCCTTTTCTTGTAAATATTCGATTCGAGATTTTGAGATAAATGACTTAAAATTAGTAGGTCATTTCAAAAATATTACGTATCAATAATTTTACTAAATCTAATTTAAAAGTCATGTGTTTTGAAGCAATTGCCTTGAGCTAATTTGAAAATTACCCATGCATCATTTTAAAAAGCTACTAAAAGAATGGCAGAGGAAAAAAAAAAGGAAATTCTCGCTAGATGAGGTTCCTCATTCGAAGAAGCTCCATTTTCGGCAACACTTTTTCTTCTTTTTCCCCCTTCCTATTTTTTCCCTCTTCATTTTCTTCTCGTTGTAGATGGAGAAGAAATTTACATATTTTTTGCAGAGTTGGAGCGTGAGTTTAGGTGTGACTCACGTTCTTAAAAAAGGGCATTACTCATGCCCAAATCTATAGGTATTTTCTCCATTTTTGGTGAGGAGATGGAGAAGAAGAAGAGAAAAAAAATAAACAAAAAAGGGAACAAGAATAAGGAGGAAGAAGAAGAAGGAAAATATTGTCTATGAAGCTCGTTGTAGAGGATGATCGTGTAGGAGGAAGAGGAGATAGAAAAGTACTGTTAAGGATGTTTGCTGGAGATGATGACTAGAAAAAAAATTGAAATTAGATGTATTTATATTATTATTTAAATAAAAAATTAAAGTATAATAAGAGTACTTTTTTTTTTGTTTTTTTTTGTTTTGGGTATAAGATTATTTTTGTTCTTATAGTGCATTTGTTGACATAGTTAATAATGTTATGGGTTAGGGTAAAAAATCATAAGAGTCCACAATTTTAGGTCACTTAAATACAAATGATTAAAACAGAATAAGAGTATTTTTGTTCTCACAGTACATTTGTAGATAAAATTAATATTATTGGGTAGGGTCAAAGGTACACTTGTTTTCATAGTATGTTTCTTAAAGTTTCCTCTTTCAATTAAGGGTAAGTATCTAACACAGTAGGACCTTTCGAGCCTTTGCATTCTTCAAATGATTTTGTAAATTAAACTGATACACATAAATTTAAACGCGGTTCCATTTACCCAAAACACATAAGGTTACCTTGATTGTTCATCTTTTCTTTTTTTTTTTTTTTAATCTCTCCTTTTTATAAATTGCTCATGTTGTTAACAACTTTTACTATTGAGCATTTAGTTTTGGGTATTAAATTCTACTTATTTAGGCCTTCTAGGTTGGCTAATTTGTCTTAAAACAGTATAATTTTATTTGATGGTAAGCAAAAATATGTCATTGTTTGTTTGGGGTTGATCACAATCACCATATAAGTTTGCTCATGCATGAATTCTATTCAGTGCCATTTTTGTACAAATAGGATCATGAGGTAACTCATATATTCTTGTTATAACAGAAAATTTCACTAAGAAGATTTAAACATATAATTTTTGGATAATTTCTAGTACGTCGCTTATATGACTACATTACGTTTTCTCCATTGTTGGTGTCTTCTTTTGATTTTCTTCCTATTCAACCTACTTGTTCCTGTGCCTTGTCCGTCTTCTTCAACAACTATAGCCATCGTAGTCATCGTCATGTAAACCTCTATAATTTAATAATGTTGGGCCATTCAAAATTATACAAATAAGTTAATAACCAACTAAAAGTTCAACTAACATAATTTAATTCATTAATCAACTAAAAGTACATTAAATTAATAAAAAAAATAAATCCATTACATTTTTATAAATTTAATTAAATAAATTCATTGTAATTATGTTCATTAATAAAATCTATTCAATGTACTAGATTAAATATATGTATATATATATATATATATATATATATATGTTTTTTGAAACAGATTAAAGATAATCTATTGAAACCAACACAAATTCTTCTCGTATTCTCTAGCACATTACTTACATTTACTATAACTTCCTGTTGAAAGACGTTTAAAAATCAACCATGATAGATGGAATGTGTAAAGAAGACCCCAAAACTTCTAAAGGGCAAGAAGAAAAGGTGAAAACCATATGCAATAGCATCTAAGAACTGAACATTTGTTTGACTCACATCCAATGATTGGTTAGTTTAATTTACTAACACTTTCCCCATAATAAGACAATGATACCCTTCATTAAAAAAATAATAATAATAAAAACTTTCCATCAACCTTCATCAAGAAAAATTGTAAGAGAAGAGAATCTAAATCTCTCAAGATCCATTGTAAAATATGAATATCATGATGAAAAAATATCTGAATATCTTGATTAGAATAGTAATTGTAAAATAAATGCTGAAGGCAAAACAATAGATACGGAACCTTTATTATGGATGTGAAGGAAAAGTACATTAACCATTTGAGCCGTATACTCTAAGATGACAATCAATATGCATTGAGTTATTGAATTTTGCCTAATCAAAATATGCATTGAGTTGATTTAGCTTGGCCCATTATTTAATCTCGCACTTTTTTTAGTGCCGTTTGCTAAAATTTTCACTAAAGTAATGATTAAAACTAGTACTCTTATATTTGTAATAGATGACAACTAAATCAAAGTCCGTTGGATTTAAGTGACAGATACATTCCATTTTTTATTAATTTGTCACACTTTCAAAAAAACAGAAAAAGGTTTGATTTGTTACAGTATATATTGTCTGAGTAGGACTTAATTTCCTATCATGTATTAAATTAAATTGTCAAGTTACATGTGAAGGCTATCAAACTGTCTGCCTCACTCACACAAAAGAAAATGAACTTTTATCTAGCAGTTTAGGGAACCAACTCCTGACCTGTTCTAGTAATAAAAAGGAAGACAAGTGCAAAGACAACTGCGCACCATGACTGCTTCAAAGTGTCAATGACTTTTTCAATACATCTCTTCCACCATCTTCTTGTGTCCTGAGCGCCTTGTACTCACTTGGACAGCTTCACCAACACCTGCTACATTTGATTGTCCTGCGATGTTCGTTGAGTACTACCTTGTATAGCTTCTTAGACAGATCGCTTCCTGTAGAAGACTTTGTTTCCTTGTACTCTTGTAAGTCGAAGCAGCACCAATCACTACATTGGATTGACATGCACTACTTGTAAGACGGAGAATTCGGATAACATGCTGCCTGCAATCCGTCATGTTTTTTCAACATCATCAGATTAAATAACTTAATAGGATCCTCTAGGTTCTGGTTATGTTTGTGATGGTGTATTGAGTAATTCTCCGATCAAATGAGAGATATATGTACTCGTCATGATAAAAAATTTCACTAAGAAGATTTAAATATATCTAACCTTCTGATAATTGCTGGTAAGTTATTGATCTGATAATATCAACTTTTCTTTGTGATTGCTTTCTTCTTCTGTTCATTCTCCCTACTTGTTCCTTTGCCTAGTTCCTCCCTTTCAAAAACTATAGCCATAATAATCAGCATCATATTACAATTTGGATAGTCATTTTTTGTTGAGTGCAGGCATTGGATGAAGCCTCCGCACTTTATAGGAATAAACTAATATATTTTAAGAAAGTTTGAAATAAAAACAATTAAAACTAAATCTCGAAATATCCGTTTTAAAATCCAAATATCTTGACCAAATTAAGGAGGCAAAATTAACTGAGTATACATAGTAATAATTATAGGAAGAAATAAATTGGTTTTAAGAAAAATTGAAAAAAAGAAGAAGTTTAAATCTAAATCCTACAACTAAATCTCAAAATATCTACTATAAAATCCAAATATCTTGACTAGATTAAGGAGGCAAAATTAATAGTAATTATAGGCGAAATTAATTGATTTTAAGAAAAATTTAAAAAAAAGAAGAAATTTAAATCTAAATCCCAAAACTAAATCTCAAAATATCTACTATAAAATTCAAATATCTTCACCAGATTAAGGAGGTAAAATTAATAGTAATTATAGGAAGAAATGAATTGGTTTTAAGAAAAATTTAAAAAGAAAAGAAGAAATTAAAATCTGAATCCTGATCTAAATTATGATATCCATAACAACACTATCCACAAGTGAACTTTTTTTTTTTGGTAGTGTTGGCAAGGCTTTGATTCATTTGGGACGAGTTTGAGACATTGAAATTGAGTTTCGAATTGGGTTTAGATAAAATGTTTTGACCTAGTTTTATTTCGGGTTGGGTTTGGGACACCCTACCAAAATATCGAGTCAAGTTTGAGCGTTTGGGGTGGGTTGATCTAGTCCAGGTCTGACTCGTTGCCACCCTTAGTTGGAAACATATAGTAAAATGGTACATTCCCAATATTGATTAGTAATCACAAGAATTTATTTAGAAATAAGTGAATAACCTAGAAATCTCTTTTACTTTCTTTCTAAATTTGCAATGTGACCACAATATGTGGGTAATTATGAGAAGGAATTATCTTTTTCAACTTTTAATCTTTTATTATTATAATGTAAAAGCTAGGGTGGGAAAGTCCTACAACGTGTATCATTTAGAGACTATATAGAATTTGGTTTGTTTTGACACTTGGCAAAACTTTTATGTTTCACCAATGATAAAAATTTAAATAAAAAATTAAATAACAAAATAACTTTCATCTTTTCATCTTCTCATTACCTCCCTGCAAGATATACTTTATTATATTATGTATGATCATTATTCTTATAATTCTGATCATGTCTTTTCATTTCATAACCATCGTTTCATAATTTAGTTGAGAGATTATATAAGTAGCCATCACCATTGTATTTGTATACTTGAGAATGATTGTAGATATTAGAAGAAAATTCATGAATAATTAATCGATAGTTGTATATTTATTATATATTTTGTTTAATGTATATCCCAAACTTAAATTTGTTATTATTTTGAGTTTCTCTATCAAAAGGTTGTATTCTATTCTTTCAACATGGCTTTTTAAGCAAAGAGCATGGTGGGAAAGACCTGCCACATGTCTTATTTAGAGATTATCTAAAATTTGGTTTATTTTGCAACTTGCCAAAACCCTTCTCCCTTAGTAATGATAAAAAAAATAAGGATAAAAATCATTCTAGTCCCCAAGTTTAGGGAAAGACTCAAAATTTTAATTATATTTTAGAAAACGGCAAAATGAACCCTACTTTTTCGAAAATGTGTCAAATTAGTCATTTCCGTCAGTCAACTGATGGTTAAACATAACGGAAAATCTGAAAATTAACTGAAAAATTTGCTTTGAAGGGTAAATTGGTTATGTTATAATTGGAAATTTTTTATTTCCTTAGAATTAATTACACCCAATCAAAAATCGCCATGTCATATTAAATTTATAAATATATTTTTAAGAAAATTGTTTTTTTTTTCTTTAATATCTAGAAAAGTCAAGATAATATACTCAAAACCATTCTCTTCGGTTTTCTCCTTCGCCTCTAACTCCTCAATCTCTTCCTCTTCTATCGGCCTCTATCTCCTTCCTCTTTATCAACCTTTTCTCTTCTCTCCATCATCTCCTTCATCGACTTCCATCTTCTTCTTATCCTTCTCATTCTCTTCTATCTTCTCCTCGTCCATCTCATTCTCATCCATTTTCTCCTCTTCTATCTACTTCTCCTCTATTTCTTCTTCTCACCATCTCTTCGATTGACCTCCATCTTCTACTCCATCTCTTCTCCTCCTTCATCTCTTTTCCCCACCATGATGAAAATGGAGATGGGTCCCTTTTTGATGAAGATGTGAATTGAGTTAAAGATTTGAGAGATTTTTTTTTTAACTTATGATTTTGGGTTATCAAGTACGTGTGTTGGTGATTTAGTGTGATGGTGATGTGTGTGTTGGTGATTGAGTGTGGTGGCGATGATGTTTTTTGGTGGTTGAATGTGGTGGTGATTAAGTGGTTGTATTGACACTGTCAGCATGAAGATTCATGGAATAGTACACTTTTTAAATTTTTCTTTTTTCATTTTTTCCATTTTATTTTGGATTGATGATTGATGGTATTGGTTCGATGATTGATGATGGTTTTTATAATGGTTTGGAAGATCGATGATGGTTTGGGTTTCTAGGTTTCCATTTGATTGGAAACCCAGAATTTTTTTAGTTGAATGGAAACCCAAAATAAAAATGGGAGAGAGAGAGATGGGGGAGAAGAGAAAGAAAGAGGAAGAAGATGAGTTACCAGTGTCGGAAAAGATGGAGAGATAGAGAAATGAATATGATAAAGGTTAAGATGAAGAATGAAGAAGAACACATCTTCATTAAAGAAGAATAGATGGTGTTTTTCACTATTCTTCATGGAAAAACAAAATTTTTATTTTTTCTTAAATTTTAAAATTATAAAAATAAATAAAAATTTAAAAATAATTAAGAATTTAAAAGAAAAAAAGAGATCCATCACATGATGGACAGAGATTGATTTAAAAATAAAAATTATTTTTTTAAATTTAAAAGTTAATTTTTAGTGAAGAAAAAAAGTTATTAATTTTATGTCTAAATGTTTTAATTCAGAAGTGATGATGTGTCAATACTTTATTGATGTAAAATTATTATTATTATTTTTTTAATTTTGTATGACACATGTCAGATTTTTATTGGTTGATAAATTAGGATAAAATGGTAATTTTAAAATTAACTAATGATAGGGGT